>JARFJB010002134.1:352500-740943 GCA_036346205.1 Vesta saturnalis
ACAATCCCTGTTAGCACTTCCAAATCAAAGTATCCAAGACACAGCCATATAATGCATGGGCAAACAATCCTCCCCCAGCAGGCATGGCAATCTACTTCAAAAGAGTGCACACCAAGCAGAGACAATTCTGAAATGACATATTTAACAGACTCCGATACAAACTCAGTAGTCATGGATAATGAAAATATTCAAGATAATGTAAACACTAAGGCTAATGAAAACACTCAAGATAATCATAATGCAAACAGCCAAGAAAAGTAAAAAATTAAACATACATGGCAAGTTATTAAAAAAGAAAAAGGAACCTACCTTCCGGAAAAACCCTATCAACAGACATAAATACATCCAATAAATTCCAAATCCTCTCGCAGGACGAAACAAATAATGACTGCCAAGAACCTGTTATACAACGACCAAAAAATCCTGAACCCCCACCAGTTCATATATACGGGGTGCAAAACTACAATCAAATGATCTCCAACTTTGCCAAAATCTTAGATAAAGAACAGTTTTACGCAACAGCAACAACTAACGACAAAATAAAAATTAATACGCATACTAGTGACTCTTACAAAAAACTCGTGACTCATTTTAAAGATGAGGATATAATTCATCATACTTATCAGTTAAAGGACGACAGAGCTTATAGAGTATTCGTTAGAAATATTCACTATTCGATCCCAATAGAAGAAATTAAAGCGGAACTAAAAGCACTCGGGCATGAAGTACGAAACATTATGAATGTACGACACAGGGTAACAACAGACCCCTTGCCTCTGTTTATAATCGACCTTGAACCGAACGACAACAACAAGAAAATATACGATGTCCAATACTCAAGACACACCTGCTAAGTGTGCCCTTTGCCTTGGCAATCATCCCGCCAACTACAAAAGTTTCACAGTATATAAAGACTTACAAATAAGTCGAAACATATCATAAAGGTCCTATAACTAAAACACACCAACAGGAGCAAAGAATTCCAATCGCAAATGACTTCATTTCTCTCAGAACTCAGCCGAAGCCTATAAGTGCAACAGCTCCTGGTTTTCTACATAACAACACATTAGCCTATTCACAAATAACCGCCGGATATAACAATGCAGCATACACCAATGAACGGCAAAAACAACCGAACATTAATGAACACTTCTCCAATTTCTTAATGGAATTCAAATCAATGTTTGCTCAGGTCATTAACCAGAACGGTATGATATTAAATATGCTTTCCACCATCATGAATGAATTAACATAATGGGCCTACCAACACATATTGCTCTTTGGAACGCCAATGGCATCACAAATCGCATACCAGAAGTAGTAACATTTCTAAACATACTCAAAATTGATATAATACTAGTCTCAGAAACCCATGCAACTTCGAGAACAGTACCTTGCTAATCATTCAGATGAAACGGCCCATGGAGGATCAGCGGTTATAATAAAAAACTCAATTGTATACCACAAGCTGCAATCGTATTTAACCGCAAAAATTCAATCCTCAAGCATAAAAGTAGAAACTCGCGACTTCAAACTAGTGGTTGGATCGATCTATTGCCCCCCACTACACCCTATCTCTGTTGAAGAATATCAAGACTTCTTCAAATCTCTTGGCAACACGTTCATTGTCGGAGGGGACTGGAACGCTAAAAACACAACCTGGGGATCAAGGTTGATTAACCCTAAAGGAAGACATTTATTACAATCAGCTCACAACCTCAACCTCAATTTCATTACTACTGGAGAACCTACCTACTGGCCTACGGACTTAAATAAGTTACCTGATCTACTTGATTTCGCAGTGACCAGAGGTACAACATACACTTATCTTAAAACAGAGTCCAACTTCGATTTATCCTCAGACCATTCACCAATACTGGTAACTTTCAGCACAACAATCATCACTAAGGAAGCCCCTGTAAGATTATGTTCCAAGCATACAGACTGGGATCTATTTAGAACACTGTTCGACCAAGAAGTTAATCTTGCCGTCAGAATCAAAACTTCGCATGACTTAGAAGAAGCAACTCATTACTTTACTACCCTAATATAGAATGTTGCATGGCAGGCTACACCTACTAAACCACGAAATATACCCGAAACCAACAACATCCCCCGTCATATACGAGACCTTATTGTGGAAAAGCGCAGGGCCAGGAAACAATGGCAACGAACCAGATACAGAACCGACAGAACCATCTATGACAGGCTTACCCACCGTTTGCATGAGACTTTAAAACAAGCACGCAATGAAACATTTAAACAATACATAACGCAGCTCTCGCCAAAAGACCACTCAATATGAAAAGCCACCAAAAAATTTAAAAGACCCATTGTAGCAATCCCACCAATCAAAAAAATGGACGATAGTTGGGCTAAGTTAGATAAGAATAAAGCAAATACATTTGCCGAACACTTAGCAAACGTATTTGTATCACCTCCAACTCCAGCAAATGACGATATTACGAAAATCAATGATTTCCTGGATGCACCTTGTCAAATGTCACCTCTACTTAAAACCTTCACACTGACTGAAGTTCGAAAACAAATCCGAATTACCAATGCTCGCAAAGCCCCTGGCTACGACTTAATAGTAGGAGAAATATTACAAAACCTAACAAAAAAAGCCTTAGTTTTCCTTACGACCATCTACAACAGTATCTTGAGACTGTGTCATTTTCCAATTCAATGGAAGCACGCGCAAGTAACCATGCTTGTCAAGCCTGGAAAACAACCAACACAACTTTCATCCTATCAACCCATAAGTCTTCTTCCTCTTATGTCGAAAAACTACTACTCAAAAGAATTAAAGAAGCTCTAGATCTAGACCTGCTAATCCCACCTCACCAATTCGGATTCCGAGAACACCACTCGACAGTGCATCAAGGACATAGAATTGTAAACAAGATCATGGAAAGCCTTGAAACTAAGAAAGTATGTGCAAGCATATTTCTAGATATCCAGCATGCCTTTGACAAAGTCTGGCTAAGGCCTTGCTGTATAAAATTAAGACACACTTTCCGAGTCAATTATATCTTGTTATAAAATCTTATCTGAGCGAAAGGACTTTTCAAGTAAAAATTAATGATGCAGTCTCATGATATCAAAACATCACGGCAGGTGTACCGCAGGGCAGTGTACTGGGCCAATTCTCTATTTAATTTATACCTCCGACATACCAACCACCCAACACACCGTTATAGCAACGTTCGCGGACGATACAGCGATTTTATCCACAAGTGACACGGCAGGAACTGCAGCAGCAAATTTACAAAGCCACCTGAACTTATTAGAAGATTGGGTTCGAGCGTTGTAAGGTTACAGTTATTAGTCATAAGTCTGCTCAAATAACTTTCACCAATAAACGTACCCAGTTTCCACAATTAACAATCAATAATACCCCAATATCAATTAAATCAGAAGTGAAATACCTCGGTCTGCACCTGGACCAAAAATTAACCTAGAGGAAACCTATAAAGACCAAAAGGGACCAGTTAAATCTAAAACTTCGACAAATGGATTGCTCCTTGGACGACGCTCCCAACTTATCCTATCCAACAAGATTCTGCTATAGAAGATCATCCTGAAATCAGTTTGAACATACGGGATCCAGCTATGGGGATGTGCAAAAGCGTTACATACAAAAATACTCCAACGATTCCAGTCAAATACTCTCCGTGTCATAGCTAACGCCCCTTGGTATGTTAGGAACGATACACTGCACATGGATCTAAAAATCCCTTATGTAGCTGATGAAATTCGCAAATTCTCAATAACCTACCACACTAATCTTAATGGACACCTCAACCAATTAATAAAAGAAGTCACCACCCAACCAACAACCAGGAGATTAAAACGACAGTGGTCGCATAATTTACTCCAAAATGAATGTTTACTAGTGGCTTCAGCACTGGCTGAACCCTTACATGCTGTGATCTCACCAACTACTTACTTATTACTTTAAATGTAAAGTAGATTGTAAATTAGCAATCAAATTAAGTAAAAAAAAAGTTGTTTAATTTAATTAAGTTGTTTAATTCTAAATACCTAATATTATTGTTTTAAATTTAGGTATGTTCACATAAAAATTGGACTTATGCCAACAAAAGTACCCAACATACGTTGAGCAAACAGTCGTATGTCAACCTGGTTTTCTGTAATATTCATCTTACGTCAAAACGATAGGGAACAAATTCAACTAAGAAAATAAAGTGAAAAAATCAGTGAAATGGGGTGAAGATGGGGTAGTTTTTTTGTCGTTCCTGAAAAGTTTGGTATTATTGACATACAATCTTTTTCATTTACAACGTTGATATGCTTAATTATTTATTTCTCAAACCGTTTCAATACAGCATGTATCATTATCGAGAAAAACTATACAGGGTGTCTCAGCGAGACCGTTTATTAGACGTTTATGGGGTTGAGGCCAAAAAAAATCTGGCAAATTTAAAATCTTCAACTAAAATATTTTCAGACTTCTACCGCTTCCGGTTACACCGGAAGTCGCCATCTATTTTGTTATTTTCAATGGAACACCCTATATGTTTTTGCATTTTTGGATGGGAACCATGATTTTGAAACTATACCATACCCACCTATGACGGTTTTGAGATAAAAATTATTTTCCAAAATCTTGACAGCTGGTTGACGTTTACAACATGGACTGTAACTCCCATTTAGATTGAGATAAAAAGTTGAAATCTAATTAAATTTGTGGTTTAAAGATGCCTTTATAGTATACATTTTTAAAATAAAAATCTTTGCCTGAGAATAAGGCCTAATTTATACTTTTCAGCAAGAGTTAAAAATGTAACAGAATCAATATTTTTTAATTGGAATATCCTTTTTTGTTACGAAATCGAATTGGCAATAAGTTTTGCTATAAAGTGATATACCACGTTGTTACCCCTAAATCAATCTTTTCTAGTCACTTCAAAAAACGGAACATTTTAATTCCTTAGCCATTATTTCGAGAATGCTGTGAATGGTTACTATGGATACGAGAAATAATTGTTCAAATGTCACGTTTTTATGTTTGTGACTTAGTACATACGTCTTTAATGCCTTAATACTATCGCTAAAGTAACGTTTATACAAATGAAGAAATTTATTTTTTATACGCGGAAAATGCTACAAAGTTTTCAGTAGAACTTGCACAGTATTTAACGGAAACTATTCACATTTACTGCAAATGACAAAAAATGGATGTAGAAAAATAGAAACAAATTATAATAAAAATTATAATTAATTTTATTAAATACATGAATAAAAAGTTTACCTCGAGTAGGATTTGAACCTACGACCTGTACTTTGCTAGAGTACCGCGCTAACCAGATGCGCCATCAGGGTTCAAGCCCCAGTCGATGTAAATTTTGTCTTTATGTATGTAGAACTGGTGTAAATTCTAAATATAATGAGATTACAGTCAAATTACTTATTTTAATGGAATGTGAGCCTGCAATATCGCAAGGATTCACATTCCATTAAAATAAGTAATTTGACTGTAATCTCATTATATTTAGAATTTACACCAGTTCTACATACATAAAGACAAAATTTACATCGACTGAGGCTTGAACCTTGATGGCGCACGGTACTCTAGCAAGGTACAGGTCGTAGGTTCAAATCCTACTCGAGGTAAACTTTTTATTTATGTATTTAATAAAATTAATTATAATTTTTAATTACATAATTACCTTTGAACTTATTCGTTCATAACAAAAACTTATAATAAATTATAATAAATGTTCGAAATGGTGGCTATTAGCAGATCAGGGATACCGTGGGGCGTATTTTGGCCTTGAGATCGACCTTAGCGTTTTTAAATTAATATGTATTTTATGCGCATTAAAATTATTATTATAGGTAAGGTAAGACTAAAAATTAAATGTGAATGAAAATGATTAAACTACATTATTGATAGAAGCAGATGGACTTGGTATTTTTTAAGTTAACATGTATTTTATGTCTATTAAAGTTATTCCAGGTGGCGTAAAACTGAAAAATAAATATGAATGAATGAAAATAGCTAAAATTGCATTATCTTATAGAAGTGGCGGCCTTGGAATTTTTGAAAGCTAGTGTTTTTGTCTATTTAACATGAAGTTTAAATATCATTCTGCCGGAGATAAATGTTTTTGTTTTTACAATGTGGTGTCTTTTTCGAAATGCGTTTATTATAAAAGAAATTGCATAATTGTTATTAAAATTATTACAGGTAACAGGTAGCATAAGTCTAAAAATTAAATATGAATGAAAATGATTAAACCGTATTATTGATAGAAGCAGATGAACTTGGTGCTTTTAAAGCTAGTGTTTATGTCTATCTCATATGAGGTTCAAATACCATTCTGCCAGTGATAACTGGTTTTACAATATGGTTTATTTTTCGTAGCGCATTTATTATAAAAGAGAATGCATACTTATTATTAAAATTATTACATTTCTTTTAAGTTCCATTTGTAGGTTGCGAGCTATATACGAATTTTATTACAACATACTTATTTTACTTTGAGAAAAAGTCACCTTGAGCATTGTATATATAAATGACCAATTAACTCCGGTTTGTTTTACAAAACACAACATGCTTTAAATGATTTTCACCTTGAGAATGTTAAAACAAGGTTTAAGCAGAAATAAAATTCATTAAATGGTTACAGACATACGCATTATAGGTTGTTTTTACGTTTCACTGCGTGCTCCTTTTAATAGTGTTATCAATTATTAATCAAAGTAAATATAGAAAGATCGACTATTAAAATTATATGTACAAGGTTTAAGCAAAGAGTCAAATGCCTTAATACGTTAATTAATACATATATACATTATAGACTGTATACGTTTCATTGTGTACTGTTTTTAAGAGTGTTATCAATTACTAATTAAATTAAATACTGAAGGTCGGCTGTTAAAATTATATGTACAAGGTTTAAGCAGAGAACCAAATGCCTTAATACGTTAATTAATATACATATGCATTATCGACTGCTTACGTTTCATTGTGTACTCCTTCTAATAGTGCTATCAATTATTAATTAAAGTAAATATTGAATGTCGACTGTTAAAATTATATGTACAAGGTTTAACCAGAAATAAAATGCATTAAATGGTTACAATATGTATTGTAGATCGTTTTATATTTCATTGTGAGCGCCTTTTAATGACGTAAAAATTGTTTTAGTATTAATAATGATTAATTGGGGATATTATTTGTACCTCACTCACTCATAAGTAAGTAAAATAAGTTGTATTACTTTTAGCACACTGATTAAATTACGTAAAATTGATTATTGATATGGAATAACATATTTTCTTTAAAAAACAATAAAATATATTCACAGCCATAAAGTTTATAATACAGAGTACTCTTTATTTATATAGGTCAGGGTTGCAAAAAAGGCGCTACGTTTAGCAGTAAATTATCGAAAACTTCCAAAATCTAGGTAATCTACGATTTCCTATGTTAAATATTAGTGTGAAGTAATTTTCAGCAGTCAAGACCTTTGGGGTGGGCACTTCCCTCATTTTCAAATCTGAATTAACGTAATTTAGCTTATCTGGACCTTAACAGAGAGAGCGTCACTATCAGTATCAGGAGTTCGAGATACATTTATCTTACCAACTTCATCGTTTCCATCTTGAGCGGTTATATTGCAATATCTTATTAACGGGTAAAACAGCTAATACCCCTGATACTACTTCATAATAATAATAATAATACTCACTCGGTGGTAATTATACTTTAAATGCATGCAGTGGATAATATACAATTTATATTTGCTACTATTATTATTACACAGATATGAGATTATTCCTGAATTAGCTTTTTTCAGCACGACCCTGGAAATACTACACGCGCTTTCAAACCTTCTTCATCGTTTTCAGAATCTGTACCGTATTCAACATCTTCTTAAATTTATCTTTATCCGATTTTGAGCCAGTAGTATCTTTTCTATTTTATCTTGAGATATTCTCAATTGTTACTAATTTAGCGAACATGTTCTCGGGCCTTCGCCCCCTTGCCGTGGCCCTCATGGCTGGCTGAAAATAATATTCTAATAAGAGGGCCCTAATTCTATCTCATAAGGCAAGTATAGGAACTTGTATAAGGGTCTGCGCCCTCCTGCCGTGTTGCGAAATTTGAATTCGTGTCGTGATCTAGTTGTGCGCGGACTAATGAATATTTTCTGTAGTAAAGGTCGCACCACCTAGTGTTATATTTCTAGGACTAATCAGAGTTTTGTTTATGGCACCATCTAGTGGTGTAAAGACTAATTAATGTTTTCTGTAATAGAGTTTGATCATGTTCGTCTCTCTCTCTCTCGTCCCCCTCGTCTCTTTTTCAAACAAACAAATCAATTAATCAAATCAATTAAGTAGATCAATCCCAAGCAAATTACGTTCCATTAAATCAAACAATCAGGTCAATCTCAATCAATTAATCAACCAAATCAGCCTCAATCAATCAAATCATAACTTAGAGCTTGTGAAAATTAACTTACAGTTGTAAAATACTGATTGGACTAACTTAAGCTTTGCCAACCAACCAAAATTCAAAAATACCAAATTGATTTAACTTAATCATACAAAATCAGCTGTCAATTCAAAAAATAGCAGCCTGATTTAACTGACAGTGTGCAAAAGAAAACCAGCCTCACACTTATTGTAATTACCCATCTAACCGCCCTTTCGCGTTAACTGCAGCATTGTTAGTGCAGGTTCGAAAGCCGTAATGAAAACATGTTTATTAATAAAAATTGAAGGAAAGCTTAGCGTTTGAAAATATATTATAAAAACAATACCTCATTTATTTAATCACATTTTGGATTGGTCTTCTTCTTCTTCGACCGTGATTCCTCACTATCATCATCATCATGGTTTTGAGACTCGTCCTTCTCCTCTATTTCATTGCTTTTCTTCCTCTTCTGTGAATCGTTACCATCATCTTGAATTTGAGATACATTCATCTCATCCACGTCATCGTTTCCATCATCATCTTGAACGGTTATGTTGTAATAGCTTATTAACAAGTGAGTAAAATCTCTAATGGCCGCTAATGTTGGGTTATAAACAGGAGAATACATTATAATAATGCTCACTTGATGCTGGTTACACTATAAAGAGCGAAACGCGCGAGAAACGAGAATGTTGCCGGACTACGATCTTGTGCGTAGGCTCACTCATCAATATTCGGATAGGATCGGCTATTTTCGGAGAAGTTTGGAATAGGAGTCGCCTAAGACGTCTTTGCAGACGTCTTAGGAGAAAATACCTCTGCCAAAAAAGAAGCTTAGATTTATAAACATGCCCCTAGGGAAAATATTATAGTGTGGTTACGAAAACATGAAGCGTACACCATGCATAATTCCCGCCACACGTTTTAGGTTAGGTTAGGTCAGATTCATAAATGCACGGTTTAGGTTGTGTCAATACTCGCGGGTCATGTTTATAAATCTAAGCTCCTTTTTTGGTAGAGTATTTCTGCTAAGACGGCTGCGAAGGCTGTTTCGGCGACCCCTCATTCAAAATTTCCCTGAAGATAACCGATCCTATCCGAACATTGCACCCGCGCACAAGACCCAAGACCGGCAACATTTTCGTTTCTCGCGCGTTTCGCTCTTTAAAGTGTAACTGTCATCGAGTGAGCATTGTTATAATTCTCCTGTTTATGAGCCAACATTAGCGCACATTAGAGATTTTACTGATAGATTTGAGATATTTATAATTTACATATTAACAAATAATGTTAATGTGACTAACCTTGTAAGTTTTGTAGTGTGCTGAGGAATTGCCAGTAACGCATTTGTTAATGTTAAAATTCTGACATTGGGCGTGACTTTTGTCATTGTGTATTGTTATTTTTTCCGAGTCTGTTGAAAGTTGTTGTAATATTTTCAATTTAACAATGGTTTATTCACAACGAGAAATAATTGATATGATTCTAACCATTGGTGAATGCTATGAAAATTGTTTACTTGCTTTAAGAGTGTACTCAGAAAAATACCCTGAGCATCACGATAAAAAGGTTAGTGAAAGGTTACTTCAAACATTTTGTGAAACAGTAAGTGTACCTTACCCAAAACAGCTAAAAGTGAAGCCTATTACAAACGGTGATGATAATGAGTTTTTGGTATTAGGTTCCATTGTAGACAATCAAAATACTAGTACAAGAGTTATTGCAAGAGAACCAGGAATTAGTCAGTCTAGTGTGTGGAGGAAGAAATAAATACCACCCTTTTCATATACAAATATATCAAAGATTATATGGCACAGACTTTCAAAAACATATTGCCTATTCCTTATGGGTCTTTGATCAAGTTAGTGACAATGAATATTTTTTTGAAAATGTATTATTTACCGTCGAGTCAACATTCCAAAATAATGGATTAGTGAATCGGCACAATTTCCATTATTACGACACCGAAAATGTTGATCGTCAAAATCGATGTTATAAGCCCGTATTTTTTCGATGGCAATTTAAATGGTGAAAAATTCCTTTGGTTTTTAAAGAGAGACTTGTGGGAACTTTTAGAAAGTGTTCCTTTAAACATTAGACAAAATATGTAGTTGCAGTGATATGAAGCACCTACACATTTTTCATCTGATGATAGAGAATATTTAAATAGGAAGTTTCCTGATAAGTGGATTGAGAGAGGTGGACCAATTGTCTGGCCACCTAGATCTCCTGAACTAACATCAATGGATTTCTTCTTTTGGGGCTATATCAAAAATTTAGTTTACACCACACCTCCCACCACTGCAGATGGTATAAAAAGAAGAATAAAAAATCAGAATCAGACCGTCACTCCTGATATGCTGCGTAAGATGTTCGTTGGAAAAAATAACACTGTGTATTCAAAAAGATGGAAGATAGACTAAGGGAATAGTATTTTACTTAAACCTAAGAGTAAATTTGTTGTAGTTAATTTTATTAGGAGATATTTAATTTTTCCTAAAACCCTACATTTTCAGAAAAATTGATGTAACTTGAAACACTGTATGTAGCCTTATGAAAATGCTACTTATTTTTATGTAAAATTCGAATACAGGTTGTGTCATTTAAAAAAACATAACTTTGGTATGCCACTTTTTTTTGGAGCACCCCGTATATTTAAAAATATTTTTAAAATGTTGGCCATATTGACGTACTGTATTAGAAATTAACGATTATATGCCGCTTCGCCGTAGAACTCCGTGGCGTCGGTCGTGATTCACCCTGTATATATTCGATGCTATGTACCAGAAGAAATATCGACATATGCAAATATTTTAAATTAACAGCGTTTATGATGAAAAAATTCGTAGGGTATAAAGCAAAGAAGTCGAGAGTACTTAATAAAGAGGATATCGACAAGTTCTTAGTAGAAGCTTCAGACGAACAATATCTTTTGATTAAAATTCAAAACACGAAAACAAACAATTCAAGATCATTCATTATTAATCGGGAGAAAGAGCTATATTTTTAAAGGAAGTATATAGCGTTACGCCCGACCAACGTTCCTCATCGACGACCCTTTATTAATTACAATAAAGGAAAATGTAATAAACAGCCGATAGGAATATATACTGAAGGTAATGCTTTTCCAAAATAGATACATTTTTGAGATTGCCAAGCCCAAAGGAATATACAGAGCATTATTGTTTTAGGCGTAGTTCGGCGACTTTACTAGCTAATGAAGGTGTTGACACCATAAACTTAAAACGACGTAGGAGTTCATCTCAAGTTGCTGAAGGCTACATTGAGGATTCAGTTCAGAAAAAGGTTTTACTTTTCGAGATATAAGCGATCAGTTACCATAAAATAAAGATTTTTTGCTAACCAATTTGCAGCAACGTAACTAAACTTAATAAAATTTGGCACAGTTTCTTACTCGGTTAAGCTGCTCCTTTTAGCAAAATATGGCCGACCTTAGATCATGGCCTCCCAGATATTTACGACTATGACGTCATAGTATCATTCCGAACTTTTCCTATCGGCACGATCATAACAATTGAAAGCTGTCATTTAGTAGAACATTAATTTTTCAAGAGAAAAGTCCCCTTGCAAATTTTCGCTAAAGTTCGCCATTTTTGAGAAAAAAACTGTTTTGTGAAACCCTGCAAATCGTTACATCGGAATGGCTATTAGAGCAATGTTTCGTTATTTCGGCAGAATTCCCATTTTTAATTAAAAAAATTGTTAAATTTGGGTAGATTTGTCGCTGAGAATAATCATTTTAAAATTTTGTTGTTGAATAATACTTTCATCACTGTAGCAATTTGGAAGAATGTATTTCATGTGAAACAAAAGATCTAGTGTGCATTTGAATAATTGCTCACCTTTGCAAAGAATGTATACGATCACGCATTTTTTTAAAACCAAAATCGAAGGTGGCTTTCCTCATGTGATATCTAATGTTCTGCCTAATCTGTCAGTTTAATTGTTTTGTTACTACAAGAACACATATGGAACGTTTCACGTTTAAATTACGTTTTCCTTGTTTTTTGTTTCGAATACTCTAGTTACTTACTATTCGTAAAAATGGAATAATCTTTTAACGAACTCACCGATATGCATTTAATATTAGGAAAGTGCAGAATGAATTGTCGAACAGCAGCACGAATGTATGGAGAAAGATTTCCAAACAGACGTGTTCCCCATCATTCCACCTTTGCTGCATTAAATAGACGGCTAAGGGAATTTGGGACATTGAAGAAATCCACTGCAGATGTAGGTCGTCCTCGTCGGCAAGTTCACGTTGGAACGGAAGAAGCAATCCTAAACGCTGTTGAAGAAAATCCAAGAGAAAGCTTGAGAAGACTGGCAAGATTATTTGACACACCAAAGGATACTGTTCACCGAACATTGATAAAACAACTTCTACGGCCTTATCATCTTCAACGTATCCAAGAATTGCAAGATCCTGCGTTACGCGTAGAATTTTGAGAGTGGATTATGAATGGTTTTATTGGCGGTAATAGGTTTTTTTATAACATTTTGTTTACAGATGAATCGTGCTTCACACGAAATGGAATTTTCAATTTTCATAATCTTCACCATTGGAGTGATTAAAATCCTAGAATAATTCGACCAAATTCCTTTCAACGCCAGTTTACTATTAATGTATGGGCTGGAATCGTTGGAGATTTTTTAATAGGCCCTGTTCTTCTGCCACAAAGATTAAATGGTCGGTTTTATTTAGAATTTATCCGAGACGAAGTGCCAGCATTACTTGGGAATGTACCGTTAGATTTACGCCGCGATCTAATTTTTATGCATGATGGAGCACCACCACATTTCTCCCTCCCTGTGCGAGAATACTTAAATGCTACATATCGTGATAGGTGGACCCAGGTCTCCTGACCTTACCCCAATGGACTTTTATCTATGGGGAGTTTAAAGGAAAAAGTTTACGTCAATCCTGTTCGAGACCGCGACGATTTATGGCAAAGAATAGTAGCTGCTTCAGAAGAAATTCGGCAAAATCCTGTGATACTACGTACTGTTCTCACAAGTTTGCTACGACGAGCTCAGACTTGTATTTGTTGAAAAAAGATTTATTTTTCTGCTATTATCTAGGACAGTTGTTATTTTTCTTCTTAATTACTTACTTTGATTTTAAGCCACTTATGCACTATGTACCGTAAGTTTCGTCAGCTGTATTAATAAAATAAAAGTTAAAACCTTTATGTGGTATTTAGCCTTTTTGCAATGCTACTTCAGATTTTTACGACAAACTTACCAAAATGTAACAATTTTTTTAATTAAAAATGGGAATTCTACTGAAATATCGAAAAATTGCTCTATTAGCCATTCCGATTTAATGATTTGCAGGGTTTCACAAAACAGTTTTTTTCTCAAAAATGGCTAACTTTAGCGAAAATTTGGAAGGGGGCTTTTCTCTTGAAAAATCAATGTTCTATTAAATGGCAGCTTTCTATTGATATGATTGTGTCGATAGGAAAAGTTCTGAATGATACTATGACGTCATAGTCGCAATAATCTAGGAGGCTAGGACCTAAAGTCATCACGTCGTTGCGAAATGGTTAGCAAAAAAACCATTATTTTATAGTAACTTTCATCGCTTGTATCTCTAAAAGTAAAAACTTTTTACTAAACTTTTTTTCATTAAATCGTCTTTATGTTATCCCCTGAATCTACAGCTAAGCATTGTCGGCGTAATACACAGACACCCTGTATATTGTAGATACAAAATCAAAATCCGTATATACACAGACAGGAAACAAAACTGCTTTCATTTCTTCTAACTCGTGCTGCATCGTCAGTATCGTCACCTATTACATTCACCATCAATCCGTTTTGAGCTACTTTGATAGCCCCAGGAGCTTGGAACACTCTCTATTTTTTTTCTTTTAAGTGCGATGTTAGGAGAGATATCAGTTGTTCCTTGTTTCTCGCATTTGCTGTTCTTCATCTTTTGTATTGAGCTCGTCATTGTAACCATCAAACACGACACAAGTATTTCCATAATGAGTCAATACGTTGCTGGACGTTGCCAAACCACACGGCGAAAGAGGTGCCCCCCTCCCCCCATCGACAACACACAATTTTCCTTGTATGAACACATCGTTAGATTGATCAGTTGCATCACAAGTTAACAACATCTGAATTGATGATTTTGTACATTTCCTCATAAAACCACTTTCATCAAAAAGCGAGGGAGGATACGTGCAGAGTTCATAGCCAAATATTTCCTGCAACTGCTCTTCTGACCTCACTGTAAAAACCATGGGGTGAATCAGCTGGTTGGGATTAACATAAGTTATGTCATTTCTGATACTAACTAATTTGGCTAAAGATTTTACTATGTGTTTCCTTTTCAGACGAACGTCACTGAACCGCATACCTTCAATCTATTTTATTTTAGATAAGCCTATTTCACGGGCCTTATTACAATTTGTTTTATCGCCAGCCAAGAGATACCTGTTTAGAGAGATGACAGCTGAGGAGGTTTTTTTGAAAAGGGATTGTGTTGCTGAAACCAAGAAACAAACACATTTACATGCTTGGCATTTCGTTTCTGATGTGCGTCACGTAACGCTACGTGCTGTTCTGAGGAAGCCGGATCAACAGATGCGAAACTCTTAATTGCTTCAATAATCCTGGAGCTTGTCGAGATAGATTTAACCCATGTTGCGAGCGTAGATGCAGTTATTCCTCTAACCCATGTTAAACCACCTTTTGTTTTCATTGCACGCATCAACACTTGTTCGACAGTCATGTGAGTCCAAACGCCGCACCAAAATTTGTCAGTTCAACGAATGGTGAAGAAACCCTTTGTAAAAAACTTATCAAAGTACTCAAAAGCTGCAGGAAATGCTGAAGATATAGGTGTGCTGATCTGGCACAGTTAAGGTGCCCTGTTGCGTGAAGAAACGATAGCATTTGATGCACGCTGTGTAGATGGAGATAAAAATCCTTGCTTCTTTCTGCTGTGATAAACGGTTTTGTAAGGTTCACCATTTCAATTAACTGAATCTAAAGCTCTTGTGTTCTTCCACTCTTTTTCACATCCTGTGACTGCTCTTCAAGAGTCCGAACGCAATTCTCAACTGCAGCTGATCTTACAATCTCATCTGTGCCCATTTGTCTTAACATTAGTCTTGCATATAATGTTTTTAATTCTTCCTTGTTGGAGCATTAGTTTCAATGAAAGCAGTGATGAGGGATTCTAGAGCATAAACAATGATCGTAAGGGACCCTCGAGAGAAGCACTAGTTACCATTACGTGCGCCTTTGCAAAAAAGGGTTGGTCAAAAGTGACTATGACGCGTGTCTGACTATTCTTAAGACCCTCTTCAGTAGCATACGGCAGGGCGGTGTATATGGTTGATAGTGCTCAACTCACAAACGGAAGTGCCAGAACTGGGGAAATTTCATATGGTTGTTAGGCATCCACTTCACTCAAGTCTAGCTTAAAATTCACTCAGCCAGGTGCCGGCCAAACAAAAGGTTTCCAAGATACGGGTAGTAATAGCTGATAAGGGTTTCAGTTCCAATCTAATACTGTTAAGTTGGTGTATCCAGATTGTTCAGGGCGTCGATATATTTGTTAATCCACAGTCTTCAATTTACTAAACAGTAGCAGATTTTCCTGGTACACAAGCGTCAACATTGAGTGCATGCTTCGGTGTAACACGCAACACCCTCCCTCTCCCATTGAATGGAAGGTACCGTGACCATCCGCTGTGTGTGCATTATAATCAGCATTGTCGAATACAACTGTACATAGCCTTGATTTATGTTAAACTGTTTCTTAGAAGTAATTGATCTTTCGAATTTCAACACTTCGCTGTAAGTTGCGCAGAATCCCAAATTCGTCAGTAAATCTATGAGTAGTTTCGAACCAAATTTTATGCTGAGGAATACTGCTGTGCCAAATTGAACAGGTGACACGAAAGATCTTGGGCTAGCCACTAAAATTATTGCGTGAGAAATTGCTGTGGTTTTCCTTTCAGTAATTCTTTGGTGCCTTCTGTTTCATTTGTAGGCCGTATGATCTCATATACAAGGGTCTTTAATAATTCTAGAATCAGATCCGCGCTACCAGACTGAATTTGATCAAAGGTTGGAAACAGAGCATTCATAAGCCCTGGACTTTAGTGTTCGCCGAATAATTGCAGCTGATGGTCCGGCTTTGGTATCATGCATCTGCCAAAATTCTGGATGTTGTACCGCTGAAGCAAACGTTCTTTTCCCCATGGAGATCTGTTACATGGAGGTTAGCTCCAAAACGACGGACAAGTTTTTCTTTTAGCTAACGATCGCCATACGTTTCGACACCAGGATTGAGATTGGCATATAGCTCATGTAATTCATAGAAAGTGTACTGACATTCCTCATTCTCAATTAAATAGTTGAATGGCAGCGCCCATCTGATTGG
Source organism: Vesta saturnalis (assembly GCA_036346205.1). Taxonomy (NCBI): domain Eukaryota; kingdom Metazoa; phylum Arthropoda; class Insecta; order Coleoptera; family Lampyridae; genus Vesta; species Vesta saturnalis. The sequence goes on from JARFJB010002134.1 coordinate 369,384, forward strand.
ACTAGACCGATACATGGCCATGCACACAAAAACAATGAGTTTTAAAATTGAATGCACTACGGGCTGGTCTACATTCGTCTGCGAATTCAGCTGCTGACGGGGGTTTGGGTTTTAAAGTATAACACCGATAGTCCCTATGTACTTCAAAAACAGCATTGTTCTTAAATTGTTCACCCACACCATCTTCTTTTATTTCACTGCATTGAGTTATTTTTTCTATTCTCTTTTCCGTTAAACGTACGAGCTCTCCACCCTTGTCTATACAGGGTTCCAACGCACAACTCATTTTTAAGAAATGGCTATATGCAGTGAAAAATTTTTGTAACAGATAATCTACATTTTACATTAATGTTTCATAAGGCTTTTAGTTCACATTTACACAATTATTTGCTGTTTATACACTGAAACACCCGTCCACTTTATCTGTGATAACATAGGGAACGGTAAATTAGCAGTATGCTTAATAAATACTCACACAGGTAGTAAATACTGAAATTACCGTTGAAAAACAAGAAAGCTAGTAGTCTATTTTTTAACAAAATTCTAGTTTTTGAAGTTTTTACAATCGATTTTTATACCCAAAAAACCCTAATCCCAAAGTTTAAAAAACTGGAGTCCGAAATTTGGGATTAATAGTCAACTGTTAAAAGAGTATTCTATTTAATTACTACAATAGCTTCATTACCAAGGAATAATATTACCTGTACTACCAATAAACCGTATCCCACATTTCAAAGATAAGCGCACAATAACCAACAACCAACGCAATCCTTGAACTAACCTCAAACGCAACAGTAATCAAATGTCACTTGTTGGACTGAGACTGCTGCCAGCGGAGAGCACGTGCAGTAGTACTGGGTAGGGGAAGGGTAGCCGGAGCGCTCCGCTATGACTCATAGTCTTTCTATACGGTCAGTGACATAGTGTACACTGTACACACTAACAGTAACGTCCTTAAAGACAGTGACAGTGCCACTGACTATTATTCATTCTTGTTTGATTAATCGCCGATTATTTGTTAATTTAAGCGAATTTACAGAAATATCACTTTTACCCACTACATATCAGCAAAAATTCAATCGCAGCATAAAAATGTAAAAGTCCTTTCTCGTAGAGAATTTAACGTACTTTAAAAAGTTACTGAACACACTAAGCTCTAAAGTGAAAGGTTTACGAAATATTTACAAAAACTTACAAATGACACATTTTTTACACATTCGCCCCCCACCCCCAAACCCGATGACATTTAGGTGGATATTTTTTACCACATTTAGAGGAAAGTATAATGAACAACTTCCATCAAACAGATCTTTGTTTTTTTTTGGATTTCAGGGTTTTGCTGTTTTTTGGTCTAATTACGTTCCAACCTCCATATAAAGGGTTATTATAAGTTTTTGTTATGAACGAATAAGTTCAAAGGTAAATATGTAATTAAAAATTATAACTAATTTTATTAAATACATAAATAAAAAGGTTACCTCGAGTATTGCAGGCTCACATTCCATTAATATATGTAATTTGACTGTTATCTCATTATATTTAGAATTTACATCAGTTCTACATACATAAAGACAAAATTTACATCGATTGGGTCTGGAACCTTGGTGGCGCAGTTGGTTAGCGCAGTACCCTAGCAAAGTACAGGTCGTAGGTTCGAATCCTACTCGAGGTAAACTTTTTATTTATGTATTTAATAAAATTAATAATAATTTTTAATTACATATAAAGGGTGTTTCAATAAGAGCGCAAGGTTTTAAAGTTCAATAAAACATGGTTTTCTGTAGCAAAGTATTGAAATATTTATGGATTTATAATGTATACATTTGGGAATGATGTATGAAACAAAATATCTTATAAATGGCCGCCATGGCTTTGCTGGCAGATAAGTACTCTTTTGGCAAAATTTGCAATAACATTATCGAATACATGTGGCGGTATTTCATTGATAGAGCGTCTAATTTTGGCCTTCAATGCTTCGGTGGTCGCGGGCTTGTTGGCATTCACCTGTGACTTCAGATAACTCCACAGCCCAGAAGTCCGAAGGTGTTAAATCGCAAGAGCGTGGCGGCCAATTCTGGTCACCAAACCGGGAAATAATACGACCAGGAGCAAACTCGTGCAAGACAGTCAATGTTTCACGGACGGTATGACATGTGGCACCGTTCCTCTGAAACCACATGTCGTAAAGAGCAATATCTTCCAATTTAGGCACAAAAAACTGCGTTATCATAGCGCGATAACGTTCGCCATTCACCGTTACAGCATTACCTGCCTCATCTTCAAAGATAAACGGTCCAATTATTCCTCCAGACCACAATGCACACCAAATAGGGACACGTTTTGGATGCATTGCTTTGTGATGAATCATTCGGGGATTTTCTGAGTCCCAAATGCGACAGTTTTGCCTATTAACGAAGCCATCGAGGTGAAAATGGGCCTCATCACTGAAAATGATTTTGTTCACAAAATCGGTATTCATTTCTTGTTGCTGAAGGATCCAATTGGTGAACTCTCTTCGCTGTGCATGGTCTGTTGGCACAAGTTGTTGAGTCAATTGGATTTTGTAGGCGTGGAGATGCAAATCTTTAGTGAGAAGACGCTGAAGGGTGGCTGTTGTAATGTCCAATTCTTGTGCACGATGACGAATCGATGTTTCTGGACTTTCGGCCACACTCTCTCAAACTGCTGTGATGTTTTGTTCTGAACGACCTCTACGAGTTCGTGTCGTGTGTTTCACATTACTAACCGAACCAGTATTTTCGAATTTTTCGATTATTCTTTTCACAGTAGATGAATTAGGAACATTATTTCGACCGAATATTGGACCCACTTTACGAATGGTGACAATCAAACTTTCACCATTTTGATAATAATGTTTAACAATCAGGATACGTTGTTCTATCGTATAATGCTCCATGTATACTAACTCCCATCTGTCCACTTTCGATCTGTCACGTCATAATCACGTGTCATTATGATTGTCAAACATGGCGCGCAATTCAAATCTTGCGCTCTTATAGAAACACCCTTTACATATGTAGGTACAGAAGGTTATGCAATCGACTTTTTTTCACTATCGGTAAATCGACTTATTAGTTCATTTTACAACTTTTGGCCAAGTTTCGCCAAGATCGGCCATCATGTGTGGATGTGTATGCATGGATGTATGATAGTATCCACGATAACTCCAGAACGAAAATACCTACGTACTTAAAATTATGTATTTAAGATTATTTTCATGTGGCTTAGAGCTGATTAGATTTTGGGAGAAATCCAGCGGCGATGAGGGGGGGGGATATTAGAGTCAGTTTTTTGTTTTTATCAAATATTTCTAAAACAGCTGCATATTTAAAAGATATAAAAATATCTGCATAAGATAGAGTTTAAGTGTTACTTCAAATTATTCCATTATCTGAATAACGATTAATTTTATAAGAAAAGGTGTAGACGTATTTTTTAAAGAAAATTTAATTTTACATAAATTTTCTTTACAAAGTTTTTTAATGTAAAGTGTAATATATATATATATATATATATATATATATATATTTACATATAAGAATTAAATAAATATGATTGACGATGTTGAAGATGTATTATCGATATTTTTATACAGGGTATTCTAAAAGTCCATCAGGAAACTCCGGGAAGAGATTCTACGAGCGAAAATAATAGCAGTTTGTAAGGAAATTTTTTTTAGGATTGTCATTTGTTTGCAAGTTACGGCTTGCCAAAGACCAATTTTTCTATTTTATTTATTAACGATTCTGGTTTTACAAAGAGATAGCGTTAGATAGTGGAATTACACGAACAAAGTATGACAGATTCTCCTATTTTATAATAATAATAATAATACATTTTATTTGTCCAACAGAAACAAGTACCAATTACAGGATAAACTGAAAAAAAAACTAAATACAAATACATAAACACCAATACAAGAGAAAATACTACACACATAACATAAGGATTATAAGTTACTTTTCTGACTAAACGGTTGCATTTATTGGCTTGAATAAAGAGCACATAATTTTTTCTAATATTGTTTCTCTTTATAATAATGTTCATATTTTTGCGATGTTTGGCAAGAGAAAAAAGTTATCAACAAAACAAATTTTGAGTTTTGGGTAAAGTGCCGTCTAACGGCGCATAGTGGAATTTTTGTATTACTACTCCAATAGAACTTGATCTAATTAGTAAGTATGTCAAATGAGAGACTAATCGACCTTGACCTGCAGAAGTTATTTAAAAGAAAATTAAAAAAAATCGGTCTTTGACAAGCCGTAACTTGCAAACAAATGACAATTCGAAAAAAAATTTCCTTACAAACTGCTATTATTTTAGCTCGTAGATTCTCCTCCCGGAGTTTCCTGATGGACTTTTAGAACACCCTGTAGAAGCGGGCGGCTTTGAATTTTTTTTATGTTAACATGTATCTGTTACGTCTATGAATCTCTATCTGACATGAAGTTTTAAACGTCATTCTGACATAGATTACTGTTTTTGCTTTTACAATGTTGCCTGTTTTCGTTATGAACGTATAAAAAAGAGGTTGCATAGTTATCCTAAAAAAATTGAAATAATACTAGATACACCCAGGGTAAGGAGTGGATCATTAAAGCCCTAGTGCGTTCATATGGTGAGGTGCTAGGCACCGAGCGATATACAGGGCGTGGGTTATGATGACATGTCCTTAGCCATGGTGTATATACTATTTTTTCCACTACTAGTAATATTACGATAATTTTCACAGTAATAGTTGTAAATAAATGACAACAGTTCAAATTTAAAATATTTATTTCATTTAAAACAATGATTTTAATGCTTTAATATATTAAATAACATTACTCTCATTCTACTAAATATCTTTCTAGGCAAATTTCCGTTTAAAGTGTCGCAAAATTATCAAAATTACTAATTTTCATTTACGTACCTAGGTACGTACTGAAAAAATTATTAGCCTCTAGTTAGAAAACTGTCACTTCTCGACCTAGCAACCGTAGTAATAATGATCTCCTATATGACTAATAGTGGCAAAAAAAATTATTTCATTTCTTTTAATTTAAGTTAGCATTTAGATGTCTATTAACCTCTGCCTGTCATGAAGTTTTAAACGTCTGTTTGACATAGATTATTGTTTTTGCGTTTACAATGTTGCCTATTTTTGTAATGAGCTTCTTATAAAAGATGTTGCATAGTTATGAGTTATGACCTAAAAAAATATTATTAAAATTATTTCATTTCTTTTAATTTTCATTTTGTAGGTTGGAAGGCCGTGTGGTGTTCCACACCAGATATTTTTACTGTTATATCAGTCAAAACTTTTATTTCATTTCCTGATTATAGATTTCCCTAGCTATAGGATTAGAGAAAATAATTCTAAAAAATATAGCTTTATTTGAACGTCACGTTAGAGCAATAAAATAACTGCTGTAAGTATACACATGGTACTTGAATAAATACGCGTCTTTTCTATTCTATTTTTATGATGCTAAAGTAGGTATTTATGATTGGATGACCATTTTACACTACACCAACTTTCTAGAGCGAAGATCAGTGTGAAATGTAATTTTACGGTTTAAGTTTCAATTATATAAGTACTATCACGCTCAAAAGAATGCCTGTACAGCTTGTTACTGTAGACACTTCCACAATCCACATTTTGATGTAGACACCTTTTTTGTGTGTAAATCGGACATCTCACGATTTTCAAGTAGGGGTTAACCATTTGTCAAACTGGCAAATTTGATAGATTAAAATTTTATGAAACTAACACAATTGATTATATGTCTTCAAACCAAATGCACACAGCCAAAATTTTGCTGTACCAGTATTTTTTGGACGGGATAGTACATAGCTTGCTCGTAGTATTTGAAAATTACCAAAACTTTATAAAATTTAATTTTTTCGCAACCTTATCGAATTTTATTTGGTGTGCTTTCTTATTTTTGTGTGTGAACAGTAACTAATTACTAGGAACATTATCCAATTTATTGTGCGTTTTTGGTAATGGATAGAAAGCGCTCCTATTATGATTTTCGTAATGAAGAACACGTAGAATTGCTAAGACAGCTCGTGTTTGCTAGCGATCAAGAAAATTATCGATCATTCTTCAGAGGAGGATCCTGATCGTATGCTAAATCCAGGTACTTCTTCAGTGTTTCGACCAGAACCTGGCACGTCTTTAGAGAGTAAACTAAGAAGTTTCAGGCCTGGTCCAACTTTTCCTTCACTGTTGCATGAAAGCAGCTTGTCAGAAGATGAATCGGGATTGGAAAGTGCAGCGAGAGTGATAACTGGACCAGTAAGGATGGAAGAAAGTGAATGGATTTTAGGAGGCGATGCAAGAAAAGCATTTCCTTTTACTGAAGAAACTGGACATCCAAGGCTTTTGAAAATTTGATAGAACCGGTAGAATTTTATAAACAGTTTACTGAAGAACATCTGGGTCAAATGATATCTGATGAGACAAATAGACATGCTAGACAAAACCAGTAAACAGAAACAAGGGATCACGGGTGGGTTGACACAAACCCCGGTGAAACAGGCCTCGGCATTCTATTTTTACAGAGGATTGATCAAAAGCCAAAAAATAACATGTATATACCAGAAATAAAATATTGCTACGTTTCCTTCATTTTTGCAACAATGAAGCGTACGATCCGAAATCAAACATAAACTTACGAATGTATAAAATTCAGCCCATTTTCGATTATCTTGTAAATAAATTTATGACATTATGCCGGCTAGAACGTGATATTTCAATAGATGAAAGCTTATTGCTGCGGAAGGGTCGTCTTTCATGGAAAATTTATATTCCGAAGAAAAGGGCACGCTTTGGAATTGAGTCATATAGATTATACGAGGCGGATGTATATATGGAAAATTATAATTTATACCGAAAAAAATACTGAACTTATTTCTGAAATTCGAGGTGACGATGTTTCTGCAGCAACAAAGCCAACCTCAATAGTTCTTACAGTCGCTGAAGGATTGCTAGGGAAGGGATTTTTATGGCACTGGACAATCTTGATTCGTCTCCAGAGCTCTTTTTTGAAATTTTGTTTCTGACAGTTGCATTGGGAACAGTTACGGTCAACAGAAAGGGTCTTCCTGCAGAAGTAACTAAGAAAGCACTACAAGGAGGAGAGATTTCAGCTTCCTTTAAAAACAAATTAATGTGTCTGAAGTAGAAGGACAAAAAAGATGTTACTATGATCAGCACCACTCATACAAATAATATATTGGAAATCCGTATTCGAAGAGGTCAACATCTGCAAAAACTTAGGATTATAGTGGACTACATTACTGGTATGGGTGGTATTGATGTATCAGATCGATACCTAGCACCATATGATATTGCTAGAAGTTGCCAGAATATGGGACGTCGATAACTGTAACATGAAAAAGAGCAGTAGATCCAGATATACCTGACAGACTTTCTGGAAGGCACTTTCCAGGCTATAATCCGTCTACAGAAAAGCGTCAACATGTGGGAAGGAATTGTGTGGTATGTGCTTCGAAGAAAATTCGAAAAGTGACCCAGTTTTAAATGCACTACATGTAAAGTCTCTTTATGTGTGGCCCCATGTTTTGAAGAGTATCATACAAAACGAAAATACTAGGCTATGTGGTTATACAGGTACTGGGTGTGCATTTTTTATGTACTGTCTGTTAAGTTTAGTCAGACTTTTTGTTCATTCAGATAAGCCTTTGTTCTTTGTTCTTTTCAGATAGAATTCATTAATTTACTTTAGATTGGAATTTTCTTTTCAATTCAAAAAACGATTGTTCTTATTTTAATAGATTTTGATTTTATGTTAGAACCTATCAGTGCACGCCACTGTCTTATATAGTTTTATTACATTTATAATTGTTTGCTAATGTTTATAAGGACATTTGATTGAATATAAATATTTAATTTTCTTTTATTATTTTCATTTTTTATCGAACCCTATAGACTTTATCCATACCCGCCACTGGATGGGCGATTTTTATGTCTTCTAAAGGATCCGAAATAGGTAATATACAAATTATTAGACTTTATTTTAAAATATTCACAAGAAATATCTCCCCACCAAGCTAAAGATTGCCTGAAAATCATTCCCCACAGAAAGGGTTAAGGTTTCTAATTTTTTGAGAATGCGAAGGAGACTTACTTGTTTTTATACAATCTTTTTCTTGTTGTTTTATTCTCATATTTATTGCCATTTAGAATGTTTCTTTAGATGTATCGGGCAGTTACTTACGATCTGAACTCAATGGCAGAAGCTTGCATTAAAATTATACTAAATGTTCTATATTTTGTGTTTTTAATAAATGTTTTAAATAATAAATTAGTAAGGAAGCAGGTTTTACTTACTAATTTACAATAACTATTTTGCTTTATGGTTACGAGCAGTAGCGATAGTAAACAAACTAGTTTACATAATTAAAGGGCGAAATTCGGCCACTTTAAGGGCCATCTTGTACTATGAGTTCACCTTGACAAAGTTGATATTAGCCTGGCAGCTTGATAGTATTTCATTTCAATGACACCATCGTTTCTTTTGGTTACGGATTGATGCTACAGCAGTACGAGTACGTTCATTGCCTTTTAGTTTTGCTGTTATGTGTACGAGATGTCTTTATTATTGTTTGCATGATTATGTCTTGTTTGATACTAATATCTATCAGTCTAGAAGAGGACTCACGCAGCAAAACATTTTTCGGTAACATAAGCTTGAATTGATTTTTGATATTTTTGATGTTTTTGGTTTAACGGGCAGATGTTCAACGATTAGGTTTATTCACAAAGCCTAAATGGTTACTATCTTTTTTTTTGTTACTGTGCTCATGCTTATGATTAGTTTCTTACTTATTTTAGCTTATCTAGACGTTGTACGTCAGGAGTACTTCTTCTCCTCAGCCCTGGTCATTCTTTTATTGTTGGTGTTGCGCTGTTTTGTGTAATTGTATAGTTTACAATCATGAGATGTGGTTATTTTTGGTGTTACAAAAAAAGAAAGAAAAAGATTTAGATTTATTTGAATATTTGTGCTAATTGGTTTGTGTGCGTGTTGTTTAGTTCAGTATAGCATGCTGTGTGTGGTTAATCCGATTCGCTTGACGGTATCATGCTAGATCGTCATCGAATAGAGGGGGGTTGCGGGGGGCACATGGAGTGTTGTCTAGGGATTCCTCTATCTCCTCGGGGAGGTCGTAAAGGAGTTGTGTTAGGATTGCGAGAATTTTAATTTGGGTTTTTTCCATGGGAATTGAGGAAATCAGTAGTTGTAGGGGGATTGTGTCGCCGAAAATTCTGTTGTGTACAAAGTTAATTTATAATGTCTGTATCTTGTGTGTGACGGGTGGTATGTTTGCGTCTTGTATCATGAGGTCGTTAGGGTACCTCCAAGGCTACTGAGAATTCGGCGTTCACAGGAAGCGATAGAGGAGAGGTGATCTGGGTTTATGTTAGTGTATATGAGTGCTCGGAAATCCATAACCGGGCGTATACATGTTTTATAGGAGTGTTGTAGTGTTTTGTGGTGACAACCCCTGAGTCTACCCCGGAGGGCGCCCAGTAGGTTTGCTCGGTTATTTATTCCGTTTAGTCTTTTTTGTACATCGGGGAGCCAATTGAGGGCTCTGGTGACGAGGATTTCAAGGTATGTGTTGTTGGAGTGGGAGTCTTTCTTGATTCAGGGTGAGGGAAACATTGCTGTTGGCTAGGTTTGGAAACTTATCTTCGGTGCACTTTGGATGTCAGAAGAAGATTGTTTGAGTTTTGGTGGGATTGACGGAGACTCTCTACCGTTCTGCCCAGTAGGCGGGAGGCCGTTCCGCTCTTCCCATTAACCTCCCAAAAGGCGATGGTTACTACAGCACTACGTGCAATTGATTAATCCCTGTTTTAGTTTTAAAAGTGTGCAATGTGTAAATTAATGTTGGCAGTGTTAAAGAGATGACGTCATTGCTAATAACCATTATAAAGATACTTAACTGCCTGTCGTGAATTTTTGATATCGCCTACTTTGTACTGCTGTAATTGTATGTATGTATGTACTTCACCCTTTGTATAGTGCTAGACGTATTTTTTGTTTGTTTACTTGATTTTAACTTTTAAACTATCTGGTTTTTCCTGATAATCCTTTTCCGGACCGTAATAAGACCGGACTCATCACAGTAGAAAGTTCATATATTATAACTTGAGCTTATATTGTTGGCCATGTCCCTCTTTGAAACACTGACCTTATCCTACTCTATTTTATTCAATAAAATAACCTAAAGTAGGGATACGCTGCATGGCCATAACTTTAATAAGATTTGAATTTTTCGAGTAAACTCAATATTGTGCTTTATAGACTTTGACAATAAACTCTAGTTTTACATTGAGCTCTTCATACATACCTTCATTACATTAAGCCTTAAATTCACAGAAATGCTTTTCACATTTTTTTTATTTAATATTAATTATACGTATCATCCTTGTCTTTTCCTGCTCCATTTGGATTGATTAAAAAAAGATCTCCAAAAAATTCTTTGTTAAAATGCCGTTTCGAAAAGGTTGATTACAAAACCATGTTGTGGTATAATTTTAAAATTAATTGAAGCTAGCATGGCGATTTTAGAACGTAATTTAAAAATTAGTCCGCAGCTTTGAAAAATTACATATGAAACATCTAAATTCGCACCAACTAAAGAAATTAAACCTGTAAAGATATAGTCGACTATCAAACAATAAAACCCCAAAAAAAAACAGTAAACAAACAAAATTGCTTTAGAGCCAAACGAAAAAGATTAAAAAACAAATATTGCTTAACTTTGGCAACCATATGTTTTGCTTGAAACAGCACTCACAGACATATATACTTTACGAAAGTGGGCCCGTATTTTGACGTTTGTGACGTCAGAAAAGTGTGAAGTTAGTAGAACACCGAAAATGGCTATACATTGACAACCGTGTATTTTTCCAAAAAGTTAACATGCTTAATTAACAAAGATCTAATACATGACATAAAGCGAATTTTGTACGGTCAGTTTACCCTGCGTACGTATGATTACAATTTTTACACTTTATTTTTAAAATCCCTTGTATACTTTTTATATTTGCTACCTAATGTTAATATATAGTTAATTTTTAAATTGGGGTCTTTACAAAAGACCACAACAAATTCTACATAAAAAATCACGAAATTATTAAAGCATGAACCCAAAACTAATTTAAAAAACCCACCCAACAAGTTATATCAAAATTTAAAGGTTAATAAATTATTTGCAATAATACTATTCGTTATATTCGAAATGAACCACTTAAAATCGATTCATTTCAATTTAACTTCGTTATGATTATTAAGCTCTATTTCTTCTAAATTATTTTTAAGTGACATTACTATTTAAAACTACAAACTATAGCTAAATTGTTAACGCGTCAAGGTGAAAATTATACGCGTTTTGGTAATTCGTTAACATTTTTGTGCACCCGGTGGTTTAATACTGTAATAATATGAGAAGAAAATTAATTATTACACCTGATATTATCAACGATACGTTTGATAAACTTGAGTTTGGCAGATTTAGAAAATTAGATGAGGAGTAAGTACATAGTTAATTAATTTCTTTTTGTACGGGGTGGCCAACTAAGAATGCGAGGTACTGTATGTGGGAAACTATACATCGTAGAGGCTTGCGGAAAAAAAAGTTTTACTAAAACGGCCAATATAAAAACATGGAAAATATTTTCATGTTTCTGAAATGGCCGCTAGGGGGCGTAACTGCAATCTTGAATCTAAAAAAGTGATGTTTCGGTGAATTATGCTATATTAACCTAATAAAAAAATAACTGATCTTTGAAGTCGATGATAATCTGAACTTTTTTTGTTTGGCACTTTTTGACGTATCTATAAAAATAAAATGGTGGGGGGTATTCAAAGATTTCCTTAAATCACCCCACGTACCTTCGAAACGGCTAATCCGATTTTAACAAACTTAAGAGCTTTTCTTGGGCTACAAATGTTAAAATAATTGAAGTTTTGTTAGTTTCACATGTCGCCGCTAGAGGGCTTTGTTCGACATTCCGACAGAAACGATTAATTTTCGCAAAAAAATTGATGCATTGGTATGACTTTTTTTCATGAACAAGTAGCTAAATGATGTCCAAACAAGCTCGCGAAAACCGCATCTCGATATCTTTTTTCTAACCTAAAATATCGGCCAAGGAAAACTTTATACGAAAATCCCTGAAATTTTTATTTTTTTTAACTATATTTTTCTGGAATTGTTTCTATTATGTAGGTTGTGGCCCTAAAAAGGACCGATTTAGAGGTGGAAGGTTTTTAATGCCCCCGTAAATGCTCGAAATTCTGACCATCACTCTGTGCATTGCTGAGGCCTCTTATGGGTAGACAAAACTGCAGATTCAATTTCGGCTCTGAATAGGTTACCTAGAAATTGCGATTTTAAATGTTTGTAAATTTATACACCAGAATAAAATCATCCTTTTTGAAATTACTACGGGCAAGTAAGCAATGCTAAAAGTTATACGAAAGGCCTATTTTTTGTTTGTTTAAATGCATATTCACTATGGTTATATACGAAAAATACAATTAATAGAAGCAGGGAATGGAAACAGATACCTAAACAAAACATACATAATCCTCAAATTGTCAATAGTTGTCAATACTTTCGCGTTACTTTGAGCAATTTTTGTGCTTTCAAAATGCATTTTACGAATAATGAAGCTGTTGATATGCTTGCGGTTTGTTTTGAATGTCTTCAGAATGCCGCAGTAGCTAAAAGAGTTAACGCGGCTCGATGTCCAAATCGGCGTCCTTGCGATGTAAAAGTTTTTCCTCGATTAGTGGCGAGCTTACGAGCCAATGGTAGTTTTCGATCTACATTTCAACGGCAAAGAATTGGAAGAACACAAGAAAATATTAACCGTGTACTGGGCTATATTGAAGGAAATCCTCATGTTAGCACAAGAGCATTATCCACCGAGTTGGGCATAGGTAAGTTTAAACTTTTTTTAATTACTTTAAGAATGCACCCATATCATGTCGTTTTGCATCAGGCCTTGAAAGAGGAAGATTTTGATCGAAGGTTAGACTATTGCCATTGGATGTTAGGCATGATACGCGAAAATAGAGAATTTTTATTTCAAAATCTTTGGACCGATGAAGCCACCTGCCAATCTGCACAATATGCATTATTGATCTGCAGAAAATCCCCATTGGTTGCGTGAAGTTCAGCGCCAAGGACGTTGGAGTTTAAACGTATGGTGTTGCATACTGGGAGGCAGAATTATTGGGCCATATTTTTTCGAGCAACAAAATTGTTTTTGCAGTTGGATGGTTGCCTTGCACATTTTTCTATTAATGTGCGAGGGTAGTATTTCAACAGCGGTGGATTGGAACAGGAAGTCTGTTTCCATGGCCTCAGCGATCGCCAGACTTAACTTGCCTCGATTTTTATTTATGGGGGCGCTTAAAGGGCATTGTGTTTCGGACTCAACCTACTACTAGAGAAGATATGAAAAACCGGATTCGTAACGCAATACGTAACAAACCGAGAGCCGAAATTGAAGCTGCAGTTTTGTCTAGTCATGAGAGGCGTCAGCAATGCATAGAGCGTAATGGTCAGCATTTCGAGCATTTACTAGGGCATTAAAAACCTTCCTCCTTTAAATCGGTCCTTTTTAGGGCCACAACTTATATAATAGAAACAATTCCAGAAAAATATAGCTAAAAAAAAAAAATAAAAATTTAAGGGATTCTCGTATACAGTTTTCTTTGGCCGATATTTTTGGTTAGGAACAAGATATCGAGATGCGGTTTTCGCGAGCTTGTTTAGGCATCATTTAGCTACTTGTTCATGAAAAAAGTCATACCAATGCATATAATTTTTTTGCGCAATTAACCGTTTCTGTCGGAATGTCGAACAAAGCCCTCTAGCGACGACATGTGAAACTAACAAAACTTCAAATATTATAACATTTGTAGCCCAATAATAGCTCATTTCAACGCGCCCAAGTTTGTTAAAATCGGCTTAGCCGTTTCGAAGATACAGACGGTTATTTAAGGAAACCTTTGAATACCCCCACCACTTTATTTTTAGACATACGTCAAAAAGTGGCAAACAAAAAAAGTTCAGATTATCCTCGACTTTAAAGATCAGTTGTTTTTTATTAGGTTAATATAGCAGAAACTTCACTTTTTTAGATTCAAGATTGCAGTTACGCCCCCTAGCGGCCATTTCAGAAACTTGAAAATATTTTCCAGGTTTTGGTATTGGCCGTTTTAGTAATAACTTTTTTTTGCGCAAGCCTCTACGATGGATAGTTTCCCAGACACAGTACCTCGCATTTTTAGTTGGCCACCCTGTACTGTTAACGGGCTATAATTTTTCCATGGTTGGCCATAGTCTTTCTAATATCATTCAATTTTTTGTTGAGACTATTTTATTTTATTAAATATAATAAACTAGATAAGCAATTTTCGAATAACTGGCAATATTGTAACGATTGCCCTATTTGAACCAACCCCTCTCATTCACAAATCAATGTTGTATGTTTTGTTATTTTTAGTCACTTCGTCATAAAAATTTTCGTCTAGAGGGCGAAACTGCAAATAGCGCAACCATTTTTGTAGTCCAATTTTATTTTTGAAGGCACTTCAGCTAAATGCGATACCAGCACGAGATAGAACAGTTCTACTTCAACGAAACTGTGTACGCTACTGGGGTTCTAATACCAATTTTGGTCAAAATTATCTCAGCTGTTTTTCTATTGCATCAAAAATGTAACCAAACACGAAAAGTAATTATCTACCCATTTATGAATTTTCTCAGATATTGTTTATTGCTTATTTCCACCCTCAATATAAAATATTAATGACCACAAAAGCAAGACTTGTGTGTGGTCTTTATGTTGATATAAAAAAGTATTAAGTTTAGCCATTAATTTGTACGTTGGCGCAATCATACATTTTAAGAACGTAAAGTAATAACCGATCATTCTCATACATGCATTGGATAGACCCATTGTAGCAATCCCACCAATCATAAAAATGGACGATAGTTGGGCTAAGTGAAATAAGGGTAAAGCAAATACATTTGCCAAACACTTAGCAAACGTATTTGTATCACCTCCAACTCCAGCAAATGACGATATTGTCAAATGTCACCTCCACTTAAAGCCTTCACACCGACTTAGTTTTCCTTACGACCATCTACAACAGTATCTTGAGACTGTGTCATTTTCCTATTCAATGAAGCACGCGCAAGTAACCATGATTGCCAAGCCTGGAAAACAACAATCACAACCTTCATCCTATCGACCCATAAGTCTTCTTCCTCTTATGTCGAAAATCTTCGAAAAACTACTACTCAAAAGAATTAAAGAAGCTCTAGATCTAGACCTGCTAATCCCATCTCACCAATTTGGATTCCGAGAACACCACTCGACAGTGCATCAAGGACATAGAATTGTAAACAAGATCATGGAAAGCCTTGAAACTAAGAAAGTATGTGATAGCATATTTCTAGATATCCAGCAAGCCTTTGACAAAGTCTGGCATAAGGGCTTGCTGTATAATATTAAGACATACTTTCCGAGTCAATTATATCTTGTCATAAAATCTCATCTAAGCGAATGGACTTTTCAAGTAAAAATTAATGATGCAGTCTCATGTTATCAAAACATCACGGCAGGTGTACCGCAGGGCAGTGTACTGGGGCCAATTCTCTATTTAATTTATACCTTCGACATACCAACCACCCAACACACCGTTATAGCAACGTTCGCGGACGATACAGCGATTTCATCCACAAGTGACACGGCAGGAACTGCAGCAGCAAATTTACAAAGCCACCTGAACTTATTAGAAGATTGGTTCGAGAGTTGGAAAGTTACAGTTAATAATGATGTCTGCTCAAATAACTTTCACCAATAAACGTACCCTGTGTCCACAATTAACAATCAATAATACCCCCAATACCAATTAAATCAGAAGTGAAATACCTCGGTTTGCACCTGGACCAAAAATTAACCTGGAGGAAATATAAAAAGACCAAAAGGGACCAGTTATATCTAAAACTTTGACAAATGGATTGGCTCCTTGGACGATGCTCCCAACTTAATCTATCCAACAAGATTCTGCTATACAAGATCATCCTGAAACCCGTATGGACATACGGGATCTGGCTATGGGGATGTGCAAAAGCGTCACATACAAAAATACTCCAGCGATTTCAGTCGAAGACTCTCCGTATCATAGCTAATGCCCCTTGGAATGTTAGGAACGATACACTGCACACGGATCTAAAAATCCCTTATACAGCTGATGAAATTCGCAAATTCTCAAGAACCTACCACGCTAATCTTCATGGACACCCCAACCAATTAATAGAAGAACTCACTACCCAACCAACAACCAGGAGATTAAAACGACAGTGGCCCCATGATTTACTCCAAAATTAATGTTTATTAGTGGCTTCAGCACTGGCTGAGCCGTTACATGTTATGATCACATCAACCATTTACTTATTACTTTAAATGTAAAGTAGATTGTAAATTATCAATTAAATTAAATAAAAAAAGTAATAACCAAGTCCCTATCTTGTATTTATAGGTTTTATCCGAAACGCCATGTTTAATCTCTTGAGATAAACGATTCTTTAATTTTGCGTTTAAATATAATGAAAGTTCTTGTGTTTGTTTTAATCACCTTTCGTATCACAATTTCCTCTGGATTCATTATTATGATGATATCTCGACAAACATCGATTAATCAGTTATAATCGATTAATCGCTTATTTGATAAATCGGTTATTCGACTATCTATTAATAAAAAAATCGATTATCCTCAGTATTTAATTTTCTTTGGTTCAAACTTACAATCGTCCACCGTCATTTCACATTAAATTTTCTACCCATATAGACCTAGTTTATATATTACATTTCACTATGTTTTATGTATTATTTGCAGTAAATACTTAAATACATAAATAAATTTAAATAAAGCATGTATAATAAAATTAAATTATATTTTTAATGCATGCACTATGCTATTTTCCTCCAGACCGACGTTCTTCAATAACTAAAGTTTGATTAATGGATTGTTTGATTAATGTATTATATGTTTGATCGATTATATGACTAATCAGTTATTCGATTAACTGATTATGTGACAATCGATTAATTAAAAAATTAATTATTTTCAGTGCTTGATTATCTTTTGTTCAAAGCTACAATCGTCCACCCTTAATCCACATCTAATTGCCCATACAACAATAATTTATATGTATTTCACTGTGTTCTATATATTATTTGCAGTAAATATCTAAACACATAAATAAATTCAACTTCTAACCAATTATATCCTTAATGTCCTGCACTACGTTATTTTACTCTGGACTAACATCCTCCAATTAACAAACGTTTGATTATTGGATTGTTGGGTTAATGGATTATGTGATCAATCGATTATTTAATTAATCAGTTATATGGCTAATCAATTATTTGATTAATCGATTATTTGATTAACCGATAATTTGACTATCAATTAATTAAAAAACCGATTGTTTTCACTACTTGATTATTTTTTGTTCAAAGTTACAATAGTCTACCCTTACTTCACATTAAGTTTACTGCACACTTTAATGCACCACTTTTTTTGTTAGTATGCTCATGCTTATGGATGGTATTTTACTTATATATATATATATATATATATATATATATATATATTTTTTCAACAGGATAATGCGCGCCCTCATACGGCAAGGGCTACAACACGTTTTTTTGAAGAAGCTAACATTGCCGTCCTCCCATCACCTGCTCGATCGCCTGATTTGTAGCCCATTGAACATGTATGGGATGAGATCGGTAGGCGACTGAGTAATTTACCACACCCTCTAGATAACATACACGATCTCCGGCTACTGATTCAAGAAGTTTGCGTTGACATACCACAGGCACCTATAGATCACTTGATTGATAGCATGTTACGCCGTCTAAATGAGTGCGTTACAAATCGTGGCGGAGCAACTCATTATTGAAAAAACATTTTTGTACGATTGAGCTTTTTCGTTTATTTACCATATCTGTTTCCATGACAGTAGGATATGGTTGCGAGGCCCAACTCGTCGGTAAGTATTTTACTTACCGATCTTTTACTTACCAACGTAAAATTATATATACTACCTATATTTCACAACAATAAGAACACAAAATTTGGACATTTCTATTTAAAACGTCACTTTTGACTTTTCGTTTATTTAGTAGAAATTAAATAATTTCAATTGTGGTAAATTTAATACAATCGTGCAAAAACAGTATGAGCATCACGAACATTAAGGGTTATACCGGTCTGCAACCGTGCGTTTGTGTGTGTGTGTGTGTGTGTGTGTGTGTGTGTGTGTGTGTGTGTGCGTGCGTGCGTGAGTGCGTGCGCGCGTGCGTGCGTGCGTCTGTGCGTGCGTGCGTGCGTCGGTGGGCGCGCGCGTGCGTGTGTGTGTATGAATATTAGTATCCACGATAACTCCAGAACGGAAATACCTACTTACTATACCTAGTTTTTGGTTTTTATCAAATATTTCTAAAACGGCTGCTTATTTCAGAGGTATAAAAATACCTAGATATAGACCTTAAACATATCGATTAATTATGTTCTATGCAATCTTTGGATACGACGCGTAATTTAGCGGAAAAAAATTCCTAAAGTAGAATTAAAGTTTTAGTTTAAATTTTTCAACATCTGAATAACCGCGAATTTTATAAGAAAAAGTGTAGACACATTTTTTAAAGAAAATTTGACTTTACATAGCTTTTCTTTATAAAGTTATATAACGCAAGAGAAGATTAAAAATAATTGAATATGAATGAAAATGGTTAAACTGCATTGTATTGATATCTTATAGAAGCGGGCCGCTTTGGAATTTTTTTTAAGTTAACAAGTTAAACGTCATATAAACAGAATATTGTTTTTGTTTTTACAATGTTGCCTGTTTTCGTCATTAACGTATACAAAAGGTGTTGCATGGTTATCCTACAAAATTATCCCTAATTAAAATTATTTAATTTCTTTTCATTTTTTAAGTTAGTGTCTAGATTAAAAATTATTTTAAATTTTATTAAATACATAAATAAAAAGTTTACCTCGAGTATGATTTGAATCTACGACCTGTACTTTGCTAGGGTACCGCGCTAACCAACTGCGCTATCGAGATCCAAGCTCCAATCGATGTAAACTTTGTCTTTATGTATGAAGAACTGATTTAAATTCTAAATATTTAGTAATTTCCATTTTGTAGGTTGAAGATCGCGTGGTGTTCCACACCAAATATTTAATAATGAATTAATGCAACTTGGACCTTCTTCCTGCTTTCAAGAATTAAAATTATTTTTGTTGGCCAGAAAACGTTAGTGTTTTATCCCAAAAAGTGTATGAAGTATACGGGCGATAAATTTCATTTGAAAGTAGCAAATTAAAACCGAATGAGCACTAATTTATGGTATGTCAATCATCCTTGTCATAAGGTTTTCGTGATTTCCATGACGTTTTAGCCCAAAAATTTTATGAAAAATACGAGCAACTCATTTTAAGTGAGGATAACAAAGTAGCACCAAATTAGTCTGATACTATGTATTGTTACAACGTTTTCATGATTTTTGTAACGTTTCGTTTGAGGATAACAAAGTACCACCAAATTATGGTATATCAATCATCCTGATACCATGCTTTGTTATGAGATTTTCGTTATTTCTATAACGTTTTTGGCCAAACATTTTATGAGAAATACGAGCAACAAATTTTATTTTAGGCTAACAAAAGGGCACAAATTAGCGCCAAATTATAGTATATCAATGATCCTGTTTGCATGCTTCGCTATAGGGTTTTTCTGATTTTGATAAAGTGGAACCCCAAAAAATAAAAAATACGAGCAACAAGTTTGAGGGTAACAAAGTAGCACCAAATTATGGTATATCAATCATTGTGATACCATGCTTGCAAAAACCAACACTCAATTCAAAAATACTGGTTTGGTTTAACTACGTCCTATAAATTTTGGCAGACATTTTTGAAAAACCGTGTGTATTTATAACCAAACTTGAAATCAGGCCTCTATGTTAATTTACCCACCACCGACTGTCCTATTAGAAATCTGTCAATAAGGGCCTTAGATTTGTAAACAAGTTTGAAGACACTAAGTCGTTATTGAAAATAGACAAATGCCTGCGGGTAAACAAACAAGTTAATTTCCATTTTCGATTTTGATTATACACTTTATCTTTTACATAACCTTTGTTTTGAGAATTACTTAGATTTATAAACAAACTTGAACACACTATGTCGTTATTGAAAATGGACAAATGTCTGGGGACAAATGAACATGCAAATTTTGATAATGCACCTGTGATTTGAAACTAATATCGATTCCATCTCGTAAGACAACTATAGGACTCGGTGTTTTATTTTACCAAATGTTCAATCATCATCATTACACAACCATAATAATAGTTACATAACACTGTAGATGTACGTATTAAGGTACAACATGTGTGTGTTGATCGCGTGAAAGTTTACAACAGGTTTAGATCGAGACGAGATGATGATGGTGCTGAATCATAATATTAAAAATCTGTACAAGTAATTAAATAAAGTAAATAAAATAAGGAACCATTAATATAAAATAGTTATTTTCTGGATTTCCCAGTTATGTAACCACAATAACAACCTTTCTTTATGCAAATACCTCTGGTGGGTTTTTGAAAAACCTACTAATTACGTAATTACATAAAAGATAAACAGTTCTTTCTGTGGCCATCTACTGGTACATTTAAAAACTAATTAATGTTTTCTGTAATAGGGGTTGATCGTGGCTTTATCTAGTAGTACATTTTAAAAGTAGATTTAGCTGTTATGGAGAGGAATTTGAAATAGTATTCTAATAAGAAGACCCGCATACTGTCTCATTAGACACCTTTAGAAATCTTAAACTTGCCACAGAGTCTTAGCCCCAATGCAGTGGCTTAATTGTGATCAATCTCAATCAAATCAATCCCAACTTTAAAATCACGGTTTAAGTAATGAATGCAAATGCATCCAACGTAATTATGCAATACATCGCGAAAATAATTTTAATGATCACCTTAAAAACACTCATGTGCCGAATTCAAAAATGTTACTAATGTAATTATGCAATACAACGCAAAAATAATTTTGCTGACCATCTTAAAAACAGTTCAAATAATGAATTCAAATGTGACCAATGTAATTATGCAACATATTGCAAAAATAATTTTAAAGAACATCTGTCTAGTAAGCGCCTTTTGGCTGAAGTTGAAATACCGTAAATCATTGGTATGGACAAGATTAGATTTTACCCATTGCTGAGGGTTTTTTAATATCAAAACTAGGTTTACGTTTTCATTTAAATATTATCAAATCAATATCTTAAAGATGAATTTTTAAATCTTGCCTCTACAACCAAGATGCTTTGATAGAAGTTGGTTTCAGATCAACATCTTAAATTTATTTCTATATCACTCGGTGATTTAAAAATCTGTTTATGAATTTGCTTAAGATACTAGCCACTGCAGTGGGGCTAAGGCTCTATGACAAGTTAAGGAGTCCTAATGGTGAATTATGAGATAGTATGCGGGCCCGCTAATTAGAGTACTGTATCGAATTCCCCCCCATAACCGCTAAATCTACATTTAAAGTATACTACTAGATGGAGCCACGGTCAACCGCTAACTCAAAAAACATTAATTGGTTTTTAAAACTCACCAGTAGATGGCGTCATAAACAACTGTTTACCTTTTATGTGAATATGTAATTAGTAGATTTTTCTAAAAACTCACCAGAGGTGCTTTAATAATGAAAAGTTGTTATTGTGGGTACATAACTGCGAAATCCAGAAAAATTACGTTATATTAATGATAGGGGAAAGCCATTAAGTACTTTATATTGTGCATTTACAAACAAAACGCAATATGTGAATGTGCTACGACCATAAGCGACAAAAGCCAGCTGGTATACCCGCGCGTATCCATCTGTCAAGACGTTATTTCAATACGACTATCAACAACAAGGTAAGTGATCGTTTTAGGTTTTAGTCCTTACCCCTTATTTTATTTACTTGTACAGATTTTTATTGTTATGATCAACACACCCTTGTTATGCTTTAATCCGTACATCTACAGTGTTATGTAATTATTATTGTGGTTATGATGATGAATGATGATTAACATTTGGTAAAATAAATCACGGAGTCCCATAGTTGTCCTACGAGATGGAATCGATGTTAGTTTCAGGTGTATTATCAAAAGTGGAAATGGAAGTTAAGTTGATTATTTGCCCCCAGGCATTTGTCCATTTTCAATAACGACTTAGTGTGTTCAAGCTTGTCTATAAATATAACGCCCTTTTTGACAGAGGTCTGATAAGACAGTCCGTGTATGTAAAATAATGTAATGATTATAAACACGTTTTTTCAAAAATGTCTGCAAAAATTTCTTGGGCGTAATTAAACCAAATCAGTATTTTTGAGTTGAGAGTTGGTTTTTGCAAGCTATAAGTTAAGCCAAACCGCTACTTTTGAAGTTAAAGTTGGTTTTGGTAAGCTGTAACTTAAATCAAATCGGTATTTTTGAATTGAAAGTGATATTTGCAAGCTGTAACTTTAATCAAACCGGCATTTTAGAATTGACAGTTCCTTTTTAAGCTGTAAGTTATGATTTGATTTAGATTGATGTGATAAATTGACTTGATTAATTGATTTGATTGGTAAATTGATTTGATTGGAATTGATTGGTAGAGATTGATTTGATTGAGATTGGTTTGGTTGAAATTGATTTGCGGATGATCGACTGCTTTTCCACACCGGTGTCCTTAGGGAGACTACCAACTCCGAGCGTCGGTTAGCCCTGTGTACAAAGTAAGCGGTCGCTTGTAAGAGTTAGGTATATACAGTGCGAGAATCGTTACCCGAAGGTTATGAAGAGGTGATTGGGAGTGGTCGATTTGATTGATTTGCTTGAGATTGATCTGATTGAGATGGATTTGGATCAAACTCTATTACAGTAAACATTTATTAGTTTTAAAAATATAGTAGTAGTTGGCGTCACAAACAATCAGGGGGGGGCATGACAAGGGGCGAAGACCTGGGAACAAATTACGAAGGCCTGCAGTTGTCTTATGTGATAGTATGCTGGCTGCTTATTATTTCATGGCCGAAGATCTGAGAACATGTTCCGGAGTCCTGTACCTGTCTTGTGAGATAATAAGATGGCGCCCTTACTACAATACTATTTCAAATTTCCCGCCAATTACAAAAACAACCAACAAGCCACGCCCACAATGATGTCCGACAAGATAGAGATGTCCGTCAAGCCACGCCCACAAAATGGCCGTCAATGATCGTCCACAAAATGGCCGCTGGCCACCTAACTCATGTATAATAATCTAGATACGGACCATAATATTATTGGTCTGCTTGTAGATTTATCCAAAGCATTTGACAGAATAAAGCGTTATTTATTTATACATACGTTAACGATCTCACAATAATTTTGAAATAAAACTATTCGTAAGTTTGCTATGTCTAATAACAGCTTTTGACGAATATATCTGAAACTTTGGAAGATATCAGTATAATAACAAATATAAAAGATGTTACGTACCTTATTCCGCGCCCAATAGGAATAAAATATATCGGTGTTCCCTTTAAAAGATATAACTTTTACGCCTAGTTTTGATCAATAACGGGTACTTTCGGATAAAGACGAATTTAACTAAAAAACGAGTTGGTTTACATATAGGGAATGCTTAACAAAATTGATAGTGCAGCAAATAAGCTATCCCATGCCGATGAAAAACATAGGGTGTTCCATCTTAAAATTTCGAGAGAATCTACGATTCTCGACTTGGACCATACTGTGTACGATTTCCGATATTTCGTGTAGCCATCTGTATAAACATAAAATAGACCATATACATAAATTATCCTACTACAAATAATAATTAATTTCGTTTGTTCTTGAAAGATACCGAGTGATCAACACTTGTCCATTCAGACAAAGGAATTGAGCATTTCAAATCTGGAATAATATATACAGTGTTCCATTAAAAAATATACAAGTTTGTGTTGTCATGGACTTATGGGCCACCCTTTATTTGTGAAAATTTTTTTAAAATGTGCTGTCTGGCAAGAATTTTATTGCTCTATTTCAATATTTTTTCTAATACAGTGGGATCATTATTGTTTGACCGTGCCGCTCGTAAAACAGTACTACTGTTCCGCATCTTTAAAATGAAAATTGTGCTATGTCCAGTGGCGTAAATGCAGATATTAAAATAAATACTACCATAAATGACAAAAACTTTCGTGAATGACGAATTGCCTATTATGTAGGCGTACAAAAACTTGAAAAATTGTAATTTACGTTTATTTTGAATTAACACTTATTTTTTTTTAATTTATCTTTATTTAATTACATTTACCTACATAATACTGTAGGTATATGTTTATTATTATAGTTAAAAATAGAAAAATCAAACTTTATATAAAACAATTTCAAAGAGTCCACCATTGTTTCCATTACAGGCATCTACTCTTCGTTTCATACTTTCAGATACATTTATTAATTGAGCTTCTGTAATATTTTGGATTGCGTCAGTTATTGCATTTTTTAATTCATCAACTGTATGAAGGCGTGTCTTGTAGATTTTGTTTCTTAAATGTCCAAATAGAAAAAAAATCTAGTGGAGTAAGGTCAGGTTTTTTTTTATTCTATTGTAACACAAATGTAGATAAACGAAGAATAGAAAAAGCAAAAATGTATGTACGTTTATGAAATGTCAATCAAAGTTGAAATAAATATTTGTGCCTAACTTCACCAGAAACTTGGAATAAACTTTTGATAAAAATTCTGTTAAAAGCAGTTTTTTTCGGTCTATCATTGTTGATATCCTTGTATAAATCATTTAAATGTAGGGACTCTGTATATGAGTGCGATTTTATATAACAATTTAGATGTTCATTTAAAAACGGTAAAAGATTATAAAATATTAAAAACTACTGTTAACTGTTTTTTAATTAAAAAAACATAGGCTTAAGCTTGATATTTCCTTGGTCCAAATACAGGAGTTTTCCTAAGAAAGCACAAGATACATAATAATAAAATTATACCTGTAAATGCGATTCTTTGGATAAAATTCGAATTATTTAAAAAAACCGAAAATTTTACATGGATGAATCCTATATAAATAAAGTTTTATAATAACACGTAGAATCCAAAAAACGAATGATATACAGGGTGTACCGTTAAAAAATAGTAACTTTGTCTTGCCCAGATTTTTTGGTACATTCTGTATAGTCAAGAATAATTTTGAAATGCGCACATTTACTGGCCAAATAATATGATAAACACCGTTTATTGGTAAAGTTTACCGATAAAGCATCAGTTTAATTTACTCTATCGTTGACTCACCCTGTACATAGAAAAAATAAATTTGTTTTGCAAGGTTCTTTTACGGTAATGTATACGATTAATGCGTATATCTATTCTATTTATTTAACGTGAATAACATTGTATCAGTAATGTTCTCCTGATACATTCTCTATTGCATAGGGGGAATCCAGGAGACTTGCCCAGGTGGGAGAGATGAACCACATTGCCAAAGTTGTTTTAAAAATCCCGCCATCAGGTTCGCTGACAGGTGGCTGCACGCTCGTTCATATTGAGATGAACGCATTATACAGATTTCTGTTGGTCAAAAAACAATTCAGTTGGAAAATGCTGAAATAAGTCTGCGGACCTCTGAAGCAACTAGTTTGTCAAGAGCTACCAGTTTCAACAAAAAAAATTAAAGGGATTTTTTTGAAAACTTAAAATCAGTTCGCGAAAAGTGTAAATTTGAGCCACAAAATATTTATAAATGCGACGAGACCGGATGTACCACTGTCCAAGGCTGCCCTAAAGTTCTAGGCGTGTAAGAAATCCAAACAAGTGGGGCAGGTTACTTCTGCTGAGAGAGGAACTCTGGTTACACTCTATTTTGCAATCAATGCAATTGGTAAACGTTATACCACCCTTTTATATTTCCTCGTGTGAAATATCGGGAAGATTTTGTGTCTAGTGGGCCAGAAGGGTCAGATGGTGATGCATACTCTACTGGTTGGATGACTACGAAGAGCTTCTTAAAATTTATGGAACGTTTCAGGAAATATTCTGGTGCATCAAAAGAAAATCATGAGAGTCATATCAACGTAAATGTAGTGAAACTTGCCAAAGATAATGACATAACGTTACTGACGCTTCCTCCGCACTGCAGTAACAAATTGTAGTGATTAGATCTTGCTGTTTATTCTTCGTTTAAATCAACACACAACAGTGTTATGAACAATTGGATGCTGTCAAATCCTGGCAAAACAGTAACAATTTATAACATTCCTGGTTTTATAAAAACTATGATGTCACAAGCTTTAATTCAGTCAAACATCCTAAGTGGATTCAGGAGTTCCGGTATCCATCCTGATATTTTCCGAGAAGAAGACTTCATGTATTCTGTAGTAACAAACATGAATTTATGGAATCATTAAGAGTTATACACCCTATAGATTCCACTTTCTCTCAAAATCACAAGCTCAACTTATCTTTACGCTGATACAGAAGGTCCGCCATGCTTACAGCCCGATTTGGATGTTGTTTCAGATCCGCCTCTTCGTCAGGAGGTTCCGGTCATTACTGAATCAGTTGTAAGTAACCAAAGCAAGATTTATGTTGCTCTAGACTCATCCACTAGTCAGAAGTTCTCAGCCCTCACCGATAACTGGTGCTCCAGGAGCATCATCCACTTGTCAGAAGATCTCACTTGTAACTCCAGATATAATTAGACCATACTCAAAAGCTGCACCCAGAAAGAATACAGGGCGTAGCCGTCAACCAGGAAAAACAAAAATTCTAAACCAAACCCCAGAGAAATACGCTCTAGACGATTCAACTCTCAGTGGGACTGGAGTATCTAAAACGAAAAAAAATTCTTCGGGATAGTGGGAGCGAAACAGAGTAGCCGTTCCAAAAATGTTACCGTCTAAATCAAAATGAAAGCAATGAAGAAACCAAAAAAAAAAGAAATGTACAAAGTAAGTCAGAAAGTGAAAATAAAGCAAGAAAAATATGTAGGACCAAGATCAAAAACGCACTCAGGCCAGTGAAAGTGATAGTTCCAGTGATGACTGGGAAAAAGCTATGGATGTAGGTGACCGTTGGTCTTGTGTTGTATGCCAGAGGGAAGAAGTGTTAGACATGATATTCTGTATTTCCTGCAAGAGATATGTTCATGAAATATGTGTTGGGTTGACCAATTAAGATGGAGACATTTTCATGTCATGAATGCGAAACTTAAAGACTGACATATTAAACAATTAATGTAATTTTGAAGGAACCTTAAAAAATTAGAGACTGATTATTTATTTGGCTTAATTAGAGAAGCATTTGTAATTTTTATATCTCTGTTTTTTTTAAAAGGCTAAAATACATATTGTTTTATTTTCACATTTTTATTTATGTATTATTATCTGTTTTCACGATACCTACACTTCCTCCTTGACGTTTAAGGTACGTTTCTGAATAAAATATTTTATTTATCATTATTTTCCCTGTACATTCATAAATAAAAATTTTACCTCGAACAGGATTTGACTCTACGACGTGTACTTACCAAAACGGCCAATACAAAAACCTGGAAAATAATAATAGTTTCTGAAATGGCCGCTAGGGGGCGTAACTGCAATCTTGAATCTAAAAGTCTAAAAGTAAAGTGGTGGGGGGTATTCAAAGGTTTCCTTAAGTAACCCCCCGTATCTTCGAAACGGCTAAGCCGATTTTAACAAACTTGGGCGCGTTGAAATGAGCTATTACTGGGCTACAAATGTTATAATATTTGAAGTTTTGTTAGTTACACATGTCGTCGCTAGAGGGCTTTGTTCGACATTCTGACAGAAACGGTTAATTTTCGCAAAAAAATTAAATGCATTGGTATCACTTTTTTTCATGAACAAGTAGCTAAATGATGCCTAAACAAGCTTGCGAAAACCGCATCTCGATATCTTGTTCCTAACCTAAAATATCGGCCAACGAAAGCTTTATACGAAAAACCCTTAAATTTTTATTTTTTTTAACTATATTTTTCTGGAATTGTTTCTATTGTGTGAGTTGTGGCCCTAAAAAGGACCGATTTAAAGGAGGAAGGTTTTTAATGACACCGAAATGCTCGAAATGCTGACCATCACGCTCTATGCCTTGCTGAAGCCTCTCATGACTAGACAAAACTGCAGCTTCAATTTCGGCTCTCGGTATGTTACGTATTGGGTTATGAATCCGGTTTTTCATATCTTCTCTAGTAGTAGGTTGAGTCCGAAACACGATGTCCTTTATAAATAAAAATCGAGGCAAGTCAAGTCTGGCGATCGCGGAGGACATGGAAACAGACTTCCTCTTCCGATCCACCGCTATTGAAATACGGCATTAATATGCTCTCGCACATTAATAGCAAAATGTGCTGGACAACCATCCAACTGCAAAAACAATTTTCGCCTTGTTTCCAGAGGCACATCTTCCAACAGCAACGGTAATTGATTGGCAAAAAGTAATTTCAAAAAGGGTGATTTTATTCTAGTGAATAAATTTACAAACATTTAAAATCGCAATTTCTAGGTAACCTATTCAGAGCCGAAATTGAAGCTGCAGTTTTGTCTACCCATAAGAGGCCTCAGCAATGCACAGAGTGATGGTCAGCATTTCGAGAATTTACGGTGGCATTAACAACCTTCCTCCTTTAAGTCGGTCCTTTTTAGGGCCACTACATAATAGAAACAATTTCAGAAAAATATAGTTAAAAAAAATAAAAATTTAAGGGATTTTCGTATAAAGTATTCTTTGGCCGATATTTTACGTTAGGAACAAGATATTGAGATGCGGTTTCCGCGAGCTAGTTCATGAAACAAGGTCATACAAGTGCATTTAATTTTTTTGCGAAAATTAACTGTTTCTGTTGGAATGTCGAACAAAGCCCTCTAGCGATGACATGTGAAACTAACAAAACTTCAATTATTTTAAAATTTGTAGCCCAAGAAAAGCTCTTTTCAACGCACTCAAGTTTGTTAAAATCGGATTAGCCGTTTCGAAGATACAGCGGGTTATTTAAGGAAACCTTTGAATCCACCCCACCACTTTATTTTTAGACATACGTCAAAAAGTGCCAAACAAAAAAAGTTCAGATTATCCTCGGCTTTAAAGATCAGTTATTTTTTATTAGGTTAATATAGCAGAATTCACAGAAACATCACTTCTTTAGATTCAAGATTGCAGTTACGCCCCTAGCGGCCATTTCAGAAACATGAAAGTATTTTCCAGGTTTTGGTATTGGCCGTTTTAGTAATAACTTTTTTTTTGGGCAAGCCTCTACAATGTATAGTTTCCCAGACACAGTACCTCGCATTTTAGTTGACCACCCTGTACAAATAGATATGGTTAAGCTTCCCTACTAACATGGTCAACTTTCCCATGCGTTGGGGAGATTTGAACCATAAATCAATTTTTAAGAAATTAATAAAACTGAAGTTTATGGGTTAATAGTAATTTTGATATTATAAAATGATACCGAACTACCCAAGCTTTGTATTTACTATGGAGCTGTTAAGATTCAAGTTATGGTTAGAATTGTATGCATTATAGAGTAATAGCGGGTTATAACCGATCCTACATCACTCAGCTCATATTAGAAAGTATAAGTAAATATAAAAGTAAAAAATTGGATCACTTGGCGATTAATGTAAAAAAGCTTTTGATCAAAGTTCCAGAATGAGTTATTTTTTTAACATTATGGACATTACTAATAGTGTGGGTTCTATGCACTGGTCCTTCGAACTGGACTATTTTTGTTCTTTGTCAGATCGTTCTAGGACTAACTCAAACTTTTTTCAGAGAAACAGCTTCAGCAATCACTGAAATTAAACCAAATCAGGAATATCCAGCTGTATCATTTCTCGAATTAGTATAAATAAAACTTATATAACATCAAAAAGTTAATTTTTTTGTTTTAGTATAAATACGCAACAACTTCAGATAAACTTCTAATATTTATTGGAGCTGTATTTTGCACTTTAGCTGCTATCAGCAATAGTTTGTTTTCAATTACCTTCGGATATGTAACAGAAGTTATCGTTGTCTACGTTTCAACAATAAATATAACCACAAACGCAACACTAATTGAACAAGCTGAGTTTGACTTAGAGGATGGTTTAATTAATTTCGTCATTATGGGTTGCTCATTAGGATTATTTATTATGGTCTCTACGTATATTTCGATAATATTATTTAATTACAGTGCATTAAGACAGGTGAAATTAGACTGCGTTAAATATAAATGAATGTATACATAAATCCATTTGTAGACGTTTCGAATTCGTAATCTGTTTCTGTCAACGGTACTAAATCAAGATGTAGGTTGGTATGACGTACACCAAACTGGGGATTTTGCTACTCGAGTTGCTGAGTAAGTTCAATACTCCCTCTTTTAACTGACTAACAGTAATTTTCAGCGATTTAAAGAAAGTTGAGGAAGGTATGGGGAGAAAGTTTCAATTTTTCTTTTTTACGAAGTCGTATTTGTGACTAGTATTGTGCAAGGCTTAATATTAGGATGGGAACTCGCGTTAATCTGTATGATATCATTTCCTGTTACCGCAATATCTATGGGATTCGTGTCATGGGTTTGTAGTTGAAAAAATATTTAGGTGCAGTATTAAAAACTAACATTACTAGATTTCCTCAAAATTGGCGAAACAAGAAATTGAAGCTTATGGCGAAGCTGGAGCAATAGCGGAAGAAACGCTTAGTTCGATTCGAACAGTTGTCGCTTTTGGAGGGCAGAAGAAAGAGGAGGAAAGATATGACAAATTGTTGTTATTTGCGTGCAAAAATAATATTAAGCGTTTGTTTTTTAATGGAATTAGCAACGGAATTATGTGGTTGTTTACGTATGGAAGTTACTCGCTTGGATTTTGGTATGGTGTTCGTTTAATTGTACGTCAACGTCCTCTTCCGCACGACGAAATTGTTTACGACCCCGGCAATATGGTTTCTGTAAGATCCACTTTCTATGTTTATCTGTGTTTTATGAGATTGTTTTAGATCTTTTTTAGCGTATTAATAGGAACGTGGTTCTTCGGCATGGGATCCCCGTTTATGGAAACTTTCGGTATTGCGAAAGGAGCAGCTTCCAAAATTTTTGGAGTTATAGCAAGCAAACCGACTATCAACGCTTCGAAGGGTAATGGTTTAAAGTTTAAAAAAGTTGATGGGAAGATTACGTTTAAAAATGTTTACTTTAATTATCCATCGAGACCTGACATTAAGGTAGGAGTGTGTACTATTTGTTGCTCCTATTAATACCATTTGCCCAGATTCTGCAAGGACTTGATTTGACTATAAATCCTAGCGAGACTGTTGCTTTAGTCGGTAGTTCAGGATGTGGGAAATCAACGTGTATCCAGTTAATTCAGCGTTACTATGACCCATCTCTTGGAAGTGTATGTGATAATATTGATATTGCTCTATTTGCATTCATACTTACAGGTGTACATTGATGATCATGACATAACTAAATTAGATTTGGCGTGGTTGCGGTCACACATTGGTGTTGTTGGTCAAGAGCCCGTCTTGTTTGAGATGTCAATTGGAGAAAATATTAAACTCGGTGCAGAGCAGGCAAGTCAAGATGATATTGAAAGAGCTGCTAAGAAAGCAAATGCGCACTCCTTTATAACTGCCCTACCCCAGGGGTACAACACTCTTGTAGGTGAACGCGGCGCTCAATTATCAGGTGGTCAAAAACAGAGGATAGCAATTGCGCGTGCCTTAATCCGTGAACCATCAATTCTTTTATTGGATGAAGCTACTTCAGCTCTGGACACTAGCAGTGAAGCGATTGTGCAAGCTGCACTTGATGCGGTAATTACAAAACTAGTTGCAACACCATGGATATAGTATCTTTTAGGCTAGTAATGAGTGCACTACCGTTATTGTAGCACACAGACTATCAACAGTTAGAAAAGCCGACCGGATTATTGTTATCGCAGATGGCAAAATCAAAGAGCAAGGGATACATAGTGAACTTATGAACAAGAAAGGTGCGTATTTTGAACTAGTTACTGCGCAAGTTTCGCAGGATGAAGGAAACGAAGAAGAGACTATTATCAAAAATGATGTAGAAGATAAAGTAGAACTCATTCGACAGAAAAGTACAGATGGAAATTATGTTAGGAGCCTTTCCATTACATCCCACTCTAATGAAGTAAGTTCAAGATTCTTGTTCTACGTCGGTACCATTTGTATTTTAGGAATCAGAAAAATCGAAAACTGAATCCAGTACGTCATCTTTATGGGAAATAATGAAGATCAACTCACCCGAATGGTGGGCTATCACTATTGGATGTATTTGCTCAGTAATAACAGGAGCTGGAATGCCAATCTACGCGATTATATTTGGAAACGTTATGGGTGTTTTAGCTGTACAAGATGATGATTACATTACTAGCCAGACTAATAAATTCGCTATATTTTTCTTGATTATTGGAATTGTAACTGGCGTCGCAACCTTATTCCAGGTATGTCCCTGTTTCTCCGTATTACTTTCTAATTAATACAATACCTAGACCTACATGTTTGGTATAGCGGGAGAAAAATTAACAATGCGATTGCGCAGTAAGATGTTTAAGTGCTTTCTTTACCAAGAGATGGGTTATTTTGATGATAAAGAACATGGCGTTGGTTCATTGTGCGCTCGATTATCTGGAGAAGCAGCTAGTATTCAAGGGGTTGTTGCACACAATTTTAGACCTCACATTAGAATTTTTGCATTTTAGGCGACGGGACAAAGAATTGGCACGATTTTAAATTCATTATCAACTGTAGTAATCGCTCTTGGTACGTCATTCTATTTCGAATGGAGAGTGACCCTTGTTTCGGTATGCTTTTCACCATTAATCGTTATGGCCTTCTTCCTGGAACAAAGAATTATAGCCAAGGAAAGTCAAGGTCACTATAAATCGTTGCAAAATTCGACAAAAATTGCGGTTGAAGCGATTAATGGAATTCGCACAGTTGCTTCTCTTGGAAGTGAGAGTACATTCCATGATCGTTACATGGCTGAAATAGTACCTTATCAAAAAATGGCCCAGCGTAATACACATTTTAGAGGATTAGTTTATGGTTTATCGAGGAGTTTAATGTTTTACGCATATGCAGCTTCTCTCTACTTCGGTGCTACTTTAATTAGGAAAGAATCTTTAAGCTATGAAAAAGTATTTATGTGAGAATATTTAATTTTGCAAGAAATTGCAATAATTTAAACCATTTAGTGTTTCAGAAAGTATTATTACAAGTTCCTGGTCTCTCGCCAATGCTTTAGCATTTACACCAAACCTCCAGAAAGGCCTAATTGCTGCTTCACGGATTTTTGAGTTATTTAGTAGAGTTCCATTAATACGAGATGGTTCACAACATACAAATGAGAAATGGGTGAGTAAGATTTTTCCAAATTTCCTTCATATATTGCAATAGGTCGGCTGAAAAGTTCGTAGGCTGACAAATAGATTTACTAGAATTAAATCCATACGATTGGTAGCAGTATTAACCTTCAAACGATCCGTGTGTAAATTTGACAGCTGTCGGATGATTGGTTCGTGAGATATAGCATTGTGAGTTAAGAAAAAAAATATAAAAAAGAATTGTGTGTGTTAATGAAGCATTGATTTATCATGGAAAAAATACTGTTCAAGCCAAAACTTGGCTTGATAAACATTATTCGGACTTTTGCTAAATTTAAACGGAGTGAAATGAACACCGAAAATGATGCACGCAGTGGACTCCCAAAAGGGGCTGTTACGGGCGAAAACATGAAAAAAGTTCCCAAAATAATTCTGAATAACCGTAAAGTGAAGTTGATCGAGATAGCTAAGTCTCTGAAGATATGAAAAGAGCGTGTTGAACATATCGTGCTGAATATTTGGACATACGAAAGCTGTGTGCAAAGTGGATGCCGCGCGAGCTCACAACCGATCAAAAGCAACAACGTATCGATGATTCGGAGCAATGTTTAGGGTATTCATCTCTAATAAAAACGAATTTTTCCGTCGATATGTGACAATGGATAAAGTGTGGCTCCATCACTACACTCCAGAGTCTAAACTACATTCAGCCGAGTGGACTGCCTGCGATGAACAGAATCCAAAGCGTGGAAAGACGCAAAAGTCGGTTGACAAGACTATGGCATCAGTATTCTGGGGTGTGCATGGTATAATATACATTCATTAACTTGAAAAGGGCCAGACCATCAACAGTGATTATTACATAGCGTTGTTGGAGCGTTTGCAAGATGAAATCATGGGAAAACGGCCCCATTTGGAAAAGAAAAATGTATTGTTTCATTAAGATAATGCTCCGTGCCACAAGTCAATGCAAACGATGGTAAAATTGCATGAATTAGGTTACGAATTGCTTCCCCTGATTCTCCTGATCTGGCCCCCAGTGACTTTTCCCTGTTTGCAGGCCTCAAAAGAATTCTCGCTGGAAAGAAATTCAGCACTAACAAAAAATTAATCGCTGAAACTGAGGCTTATTTTGAGGATAAAGAGAAATCGTACTATAAAAATAGTATCGAATAATTGCATAACCGCTATAATCGTTGTGTCACCCTCGAAGGCAACTATGTTGAATGATAAAGTTGAATTTTACTAAAAAAAGTTCTGTTACTATGGTAGCCTACAAACATTTCAGTCGACCTGTTATATTAATAGACTGTTAAATAAATAAATTAGTAATTCAATTTTGGATAATGACATTTAAATTGTTAGTGTGCAAGTGCTGCTGTAATATTAGTTTTTAAGTAGATCTTAATCATATTGTAAAGTGACCTTAATTAAAATGATTGTTTAATATTTATAGTCTCATGGAAATATTGAATATGAAAAAGTGTACTTCTCATACCCATCTCGTCCAACAGTACCTGTTTTGAAAGGTCTTAATTTATCGATATTGCAAGGCAAAATGGTTGCTTTAGTAGGGCCTAGTGGATGTGGAAAATCAACGATAATACAACAATTAGTACGATTTTACGATCCGACATCAGGGACTGTATCAGTTGATGGAAAAAAGATTCAGTCAATGCATTTATCAGTACTTCGTTCTCATTTAGGTATAGTATCACAAGAACCAAATCTATTTAGTCGAACAATTGCTGAAAATATTGCTTATGGTAATAAT
The DNA here is from genome assembly GCA_036346205.1 of Vesta saturnalis. Classification (NCBI taxonomy): domain Eukaryota; kingdom Metazoa; phylum Arthropoda; class Insecta; order Coleoptera; family Lampyridae; genus Vesta; species Vesta saturnalis. The sequence continues at coordinate 404,698 of JARFJB010002134.1, forward strand.
GACGCAGAAGTAACGAAAGAAGAAATTATAGATGCTGCTAGAAAAGCAAACATCCATTCTTTCATCACCTCATTACCTATGGTAAGAATCTTCGTTTAAAAGCTCTTTATTAGTAGTCGATTTTTAGGGGTATGAAACAAAATTGGGTGAGAAAGGCACACAACTTTCCGGTGGTCAAAAGCAGAGAGTTGCAATTGCTAGAGCATTAGTTCGTAATCCCAAGGTTCTACTTCTTGATGAAGCTACTTCCGCATTAGATGCTGAGAGTGAAAAAGTAGTACAAGAGGCTTTAGATAACGCTAAAAAAGGACGTACCTGCATAACAATTGCTCACCGCTTAACGACAGTACAGGATGCCGATGTTATTTGTGTAATTAATCATGGAAGGGTTGCAGAAATTGGTACACATTCCGAGCTTCTGGGTCTCAGAGGAATTTATTACAATCTTCATAGTTTGCAACATTAATTACTTATGTAGATATGTGTAAGCAAAATGAGAACGTGCGATAACTGTTGGTTGGTTAAGACAGGTGACAAGGCGGCTGTTATAATCTAATTAGTACGATACAGTAGTAATAGAATTCAGTATTTTTTCTACTAGTTTGTGATTTAAAGTATTAGTTTTTAATTTTAGGTTTTGACAGTATTAAGTTCAGAATTTACTATTAATGCAGGCTTTCAGCTCCGACAGAGCTTCGTTGTTATTATTGGATAAATTTGTAACTTTTGTATTTGAAAATCGAAATAAACTTCCTTTATTATTTAGTTACATTTTGATTATCACTTGTAATCTCCCTAGAGCTTGGACTATTTCCGGAGATTTTTTCGAGTCTCGAATGTTCTGAAAATTATCCCTAGTATAAGACTAGGGATAATTTTCTCAAAACATTCGTGAACGAAAAAAAATTATAATGTTGTGGTCTAAAGCCCCAGGTGTAAATATTTTAATAATAAACAAATAGGTTGTAAATGTTCTCAAAACAAATCGTTAAACTAACCAGAGATCCAAAACACTCAATAAAAGATAATGCTGTTGTCTCAGTCGGTAGATTAATTCAGTACAGGTTCGTGCTTTTGGATTTGCTTAATTACCACAATTTCTGCTTAGGTGTCTCCACTTAACATCAATATAGTAACTGCAATGTAACAATAATAAAAATTAGCTCGGACGTCAAGTTATTTTTTGATTATGCTCGGAATAACCAAACCCAGGATACAATAAAAAATTCACCAAAATGTCAAAATAAAAGATATACAAACTACGTTTATTAAATATTTAAATTTAAAATTATATAAAATATATCTTAAAAACGAATAGCCTTAAATTACTAAATTATGGATATAAATACCTGTTCGAAAATTTTTGTACACAACTTTTTGATAACATCTGGTTTCTAAAGAAATACTGAAATGTAAACCAAAGGTGATGTAATCTTTGCACCAATAATAACAATGCTGTACGTTGTAAACCATACCAAAGTAAAATTTTACTTCTTACAAATTTATCTTCATAAACTTTGAATAATCCAGTGTTTATTGCATTCTTTCGAAAGTTCAAATAAAAACTGAGATCTAAATTTAGGTCTGAATTACTTGCAAAATTGTAATCATAAGCATCGAAAATACCAAAAGTAAAAGTAAAAGTAAGTAACAGTAAAAGTGTCTGCAAAAAGCCAATGTTTTAGATTTTAATATAATACGAGTTAAATATATCTTACCATTAAATCAATGGCACTTTTCACAAAATTTAGGTGAAAACCCAAAATGGCTTTCTAATCAACACAAGGTTCATCAAGTAATACTCAATAGGACGCTTACGATATCAGGTGAAAAAATATGCGCAAAAAATTAATTCAAGCATATAACCCCTAAGAAGATAAGCACTTAAGTTGCACAAAAATGCAAATCAAGTTGCCTACCACATACTTATTTTTCATTAATAATTAAAAACTTTTTTTTATTTACAACTAAATGAATGAAGAACGTAAATTACGGTATATTTTAATACAACTCAAATTTCCCGTAATTAATTCAAACACGTGGGGGATTCAGTAAGAAAATGTCCCAAGAACATCTGTCGCTATTGACAACGGAAATTTCCGATTGAAAATATCCCGTCGTTGTTGACGACGGGGTATTTTTAAATAATTGTTTGGCAAACCACAAAAGGAAGAGACGTAAGTACCATGTAATGGATTTGCCTGAGGAGAAACAGGATAATGTATTCTTACGCTTAAATTTTTATTTTTTAACCTTACTTCGTAGAATTCCATATTTAATTGCACTAAGTTTGAAATACCGGATGTACAATTAAGAAAGGCGGTCGGTGATTACTCAGAAACTATTTGAGATATAGCAGTGAAATAAAAAAACTGGAAATCATTTTTAATTTCCTACCATTGCCGCTAAAGGGCGTTTCACTGATTGCATGTTGAAATCCCCATTTTTTGGGTAATTTTCGTTAGTAACGTTATTAAAAAATCTGGCCAATGGACTTCGGCATAATACTTTCTCGTATAAGGAAACTAACTGTTGCCCGCAGCTGTCCCTAACTCCGTATAACTCATAAAATAATTTTTTCTTATTCACCCTGTATTTTCAAATCACTGTATATCTTTACATGTTTGGATAGCATGAGAAACTAACTTTAAAATACTTCAGATTTGTTTTTGAAATTTTGATACAAAATTTAAAAATTTTTTTTTACTTTCGGTAAAACCGGAAGCGCTAAAAATAATCCAATATAGCAGTTTTTAGTAGCTATATATGTCTACTATGGAATCCCTTCATTTTTCTTAGAATAATAAGGGATTGAAATTTTTCAACTTTAAAATTCCTAACTCCGGTCCTGGATAAGATACAAATCTCATAAAGCTCATTATATATTCCTTATATGTGACTATAAAATATGTAAATTTAAAAGCTATACGTTGATAGGCCAGTCACCATAACTTGCAATATAAGATACATTATTTTTTTCTTATACATCATGTATTTTGCAAATCACAGTATATTTTTATGTATTTGGATAGCATGAGAAATTAGCTTTAAAATACCTTATATTTGTTTTTGAAACTGACATAAAATATTAAAAAATATATGTTTGATATTTTCGGCAAAACCGGAAGCAATTTAGCAGCTACATATGTCTACTATATAATCCCTTAATTCCAAGATTTCATTTTTATCAGAAGCATAGTTATGAGGGATTGAAGTTTTCAAATTTGAAAATTTTTTGACTCCGTTCCTGAATAAGTTAGAGAAATGACTCCGTTTCTGAATAAGTTAGAGAAATCTCGTAAAACTCATTATATTTTCGTTATGTGCGACTATAAAATATGTCAATTTAAAAAAATTCCAGAGCCGTTTTTGTGAAAATCAATTTTGAAGAAAAAGCGATATTTTAACCCTGTAATTAAAGGCAACATTTTATTTTTTCAAAAATATTTACAAACCGTCCGAAAGCATGTACTATTATTTACAAGTTGTGATTTTTAAATTGCAAGCAGCTTTTATGGTGCCAGAGACAGAGCAAGCGCCGAAATGTACTAAAATCGCCATATTGGCCGCCATTTTAAATTTTAAATTTTTTAAAAAAATTTATTCGATAGGGGTGTAGGGTTACTAACTTTTCACCAAGGATAGAATCTGTGCCTCTTGTTTTAGAAATGCACCTCCAAAAAAACCACCCTCATTTCGTCCCTCTTCCCAATTAGTTGATTTTTACGAAAAGCCAGTTTTATACATAACTTTCAATAGGAACCCATGTCAAATCTCATTAAAATCGATGAAATAGTCTCGGAGCCACACTCAGGCAGACATACGTCAAATATTTTTTGCGGAATCGATGTTTTTCGACTGGAGGAACGCGAAAACGTTGAAATCCGCGAAAATTTCAAAATTTTTTTTCGATTGCAATACTTAGTATACGAGAAACTAAAATATATTCATTGTAAACCAGTGATTAATATGTAAAACTTTGTTCAATGAAGTTTTACGGTTGCTGTCAAAATATAACGTGTTGGAAAAAAATGTATAACTTCGAAACGGCTCTTAGAATTTGTCAAGATTGGTCTCAATGTTAAGGGAATACTTGATATTACCAATCAAATCCAAAACAAATCAATCCCTTATCTCCGCCTACCAATATAGGATGCAACTTGTTGAATGAACAAAACGGCAGGCCGACTTTTCTAAAAAAAATAAAAAATAATACCAAATGTTTTTTTCATTGCTATTAGAAGGAAAATTAATAAGGGAGTATTTAAAAAAAATTATGTCGATAGCTCTTATAGAACCGAAGATATTGTCAAAAATGTGGCAATGTAACAGGGAATTTGAGATATAGACAAATCGTACGCTAAAAATAAATATGTAGGATATGAAAACTTTAATTTCAGTGCTCAAACTGCGGAACATCATTTTCAATACACAGCTGACTGACTGCACATTCAATTTCAGCCACGGGCATTGAATGTATTCCCTCTCTTTTCTTGTCGTCACTCTAATTTGATATACCATATCCTTCGTCCAGACCCATAAATAGTGATCTAAGCAAATGAAGTACATTTTTTTTTAATTTTCCTTTCAATAGCAGTGAAAAAAATATTTGGTATCATTTGAATTTTTTACTTTACATTAACGATGTTATTGATATTCTGTCTTGTCAAAAGTTACTGGTGATTTAAAAATTTACTCTTCTATTTCTAACCAGAATGATTGTTTGCAACTTCAAACTTCCCTAGATAACTTACCTAGATGGAGTAAATCAAATCATTTGACTATCAACATTTCCAAATGTAAAATAATATCATTTAGCCGCAAGGTTACTGTAATATCTTTTAATTACTCCGTCGATTCCATTCACTACGTTTAAACGTTAATGTAATTTTAGTTATAATTATTATTATTATTGTTATTCTTATTATTATTATTATTTTTTTTTTTTTAGTTTTATTAACGGCATCAACTTCTGTGGTCATTAGCCGCACCTGATTGTACATTCTTGACACCTTTATATTTTGTCTAGAAGACCGTTGTCCTTTAAAAATATCAATATTTCCTTATCAGATATGTCGGCATTCTGTTTGTAACGAATTTTTTGGTGATCAACATATTTCGGACATTCCTTAAGAATGTGGTCAACATTCAAAACCTTATCACACTCAACACACTCGGGCTGCAAATCACCGCTCATTAAATAGCCGTTGGTCAGCTTTGTGTGACCCGATCTAAATCTACATATCACCACTTGCTCTTTTCGCGTAAGGTTGTTACTATATGTCGAGTGTCCAACGAGGGGTTGAAATGTTCGCAGGTAAGTATGGCGCCTCTCCAATGCGGCTTGAAACAGTCTTCTGATCTTTTCTTTGCAATATATTTTAACGTCGCTTAGATTGCAGATGTTAGCAACCTCGGCGTCAAGTCCTAGAACTGCCTCTTTGGCTAAAGCGTCAACTTCCTCGTTGCCTGTGATGCCAACATGACTGGGGACCCACATGAATATGACTTGCTTTTTTAATTGTTTTAAAAGTCTGCTTGCTATAAGTATGTCTGATATAATTCTGTCCTCAGTGAACGCTGTTTGTATAGCCGACAGAACTGACAACGAGTCTGTGCATATCAAAAATTTGTCATTCTTCCCCGCAATGCATATTTTAAGCGCTGTTAATATAGCAAACGCTTCGCAGAAGAAGATAGAGGCTTCGCAAGAAAGTATAAGTTTCTTTATGGAATCACCATGCTTAACAGCACATCCCGCCGCGTTCTGGGTCTTGGACCCATCGGTAAACATTAACTGATACCCAATGAATCTATTGATAACCTCAGTGAAAAACCTCTTTATTGTTTCCGGTGAAGAGTCTTTACTTATTTGTAATAGATCTATATTAACGTGTAGAGTATTAGGCAGCCAGGGTTCAAATCTACGGTAACACGATAAATATATTTCCTTCTCAGGTATGTTTATTTCCTTCACTATAATTGATGATCTAAACGATGAGGATTTATGACGTGTTGGTTCCATCCTATATCTAGCTTGAAATATATTCTTCTGAAAGATGGACAAAATTTTATGTTTTTTGCATCTATGCAGATTCAATCTATATAACGCAGTGATCTTTTTTCGACGAAGATAAAGTGGCTCTAATCCAGAATCAGCATAAAGAGACAGCCGGACATGACTTCAACGCACCAGTAGCATACCTTATACCTTGATTGTATATGGAGTCTAAAGGTATTAACCGACTTTTTTTTGCAGAAGAGTACGCTACACATCCGTAGTCCAATCTGCTGATTACCAGACTCTTGTGTATGCGTAGAAGCACTTCTCGATTTGAACCCCATCGCGTATGTGCGAGACATTTTAAGATATTAAGGTTTCTCTTACATGAAACCGTGAGTTTGTCAATATGTGACTTCCACGTAAGTTGTGGATCGATTATTATTATTACTATTATTATTATTATTATTATTAATGGTTATATAATTTCACACCTTTAAATCCGCAAGCTTGAATGCATTCATCCACTCAAATGTTACTATGTATAAAATCTAAACAGATGAAGTTAATGCTGACACTGTACAAATTGACCAAAAGTACTTATAAAACGAATTGACTTTACAAGTAAATACTTAAAAGTTAGGTTTAACACTTAAATTTTTACCAAATAGGTAGGACTATACAATCATATGGGTGTAGTTTGTTCACATATCCACAAATAAAACATCAAAGCACAAGTAATACAAAAGCATAGAGATCATCGGGAACTTCAAAAGATGTTAGAAGGCATAGTCATCCTACCACTTTCATCTAGTGTGAAATCGTAGCACAGTAACAGATAGATTTTATAAGTTTATACAGTCGTAGCATAAAAATCACAACCAAAGATAGGTTACAGTTACTCGATACTAGGCTAATCGGTTATTGAGGTACTAGGTACCTCTGTAAATAATTAAATAATACCAAAGCGAAAGCATGAAAACAGACCTTGCCTTAAATGAGGTAATGATTACTGAATATTAATACTAAATTCAAACAAGCAAACACAAGTTCGCTAACTGATGATGTCTGTATTTCCAAAAGCGAAAGTAGTTTTACGATCCCCTGAAATAAATAAAGGAGAACTAGCGAAAGTTAATGGTTACACTCTTACCCTGACGAGATAGCAAATCACCCAGACGCAAGGATTACTTCGTACTTAGAGTAAAGCATACGAACATAATAGGTTATGTTCGTAGACCATCTAGTTAATAGGTTTTTTTTTGTTTAAAGTTACAAATTATTTTAAGACAGATGCGTTGATGGGTGAAAATTGTAGAACGTTGTAAAACAACAAGAAGAACACAAAGCTCACCTAACGTTTTGATTTCCTTTCAAATCCGCTTACACATTTTATTTTTTCAAAAATATTTACAAACCGTTCGAAAGCATGTACTTTTATTTACAAGTTGCGATTTTCAAATTGCAAGTAGCTTTTATGGTGTCTTAGTAACAGAGCAAGCGCCGAAATGTACTAAAATCGCCAGATTGGCCGCCATTTTGAATTTTAAATTTTTTAAAAACTTTTGTTCGATCGTGGTTTAAGGTTACTAACTTTTCACCAAGGATAGAATCTGTGCCTCTTGTTTTGGAAATGCACCTCCAAAAAAACCACCCTCATTTCGACCCCCATTAATTGATTTTAACGAAAAGCCAGTTTTATACATAACTTTCAATAGGAACCCATGTCAAATCTCATTAAAATCGATGAAATAGTCTCGGAGCCACACTCAGGCAGACATACATCAAATATTTTTTGCGGAATCGATGTTTTTCGACTGGAGGGACGCGCAAACGTTGAAATCCGCGAAAATTTCAAAATTTTTTTTCGATTGCAATACTTAGTATACGTAGTATACGAGAAAGTAAAATATATTCATTGTAAACCAGCGATTAATATGTAAAACTTTGTTCAATGAAGTTTTACGGTTGCTGTCAAAATATAACGTGTTGTTGGAAAAAATTGTATAACTTCGAAACGGCTCTCATGAATTTGTCAAGATTGATCTCAATGTTAAGGGAATATTTGATATTACCAATCAAATCCAAAACAAATCAATCCCTTATTTCCGCCTACCAATAGAAGGCGCAACTTGTTGAATGAACAAAACGGCAGGTCGACTTTTCTAAAAAAAATAAAAAATAATACTAAATGTTTTTTCATTGCTATTGGAAGGAAAATTAATAAGAGAGTATTCAAAAAAAATTATGTCGATAGCTCTTATAGAACCGAAGATATTGTCAAAAATGTGGCAATGTAACAGGGAATTTGAGATATAGACAAATCGTACGCTAAAAATAAATAAGTAGGATTTGAAAACTTTAATTTCTTTCAAAATTTATGTGGTCCTGAAAACGACCGATTTAATAAATAATATTTTTAACGACGTCCTAAGTGCTCAAACTGCGGAACGTGCATTTTCAATACACAGCTGACTGACTGCACATTCAATTTCAGCCACGGGCATTGAATGGATTCCCTCTCTTTTCTTGTCGTCACTCTAATTTGATATACCATATCCTTCGTCCAGACCCATAAATAAAGAACTAAGCAAGTGAATCATATTTTTTTTAAATACTCCTTTAGTAATTTTCCTTTCAATAGTGAAAAAAATATTTGGTATCATTTGAATTTTTTACTTTACATTAACGATGTTATTGATATTCTATCTTGTCAAAAGTTACTGATGATTTAAAAATTTACTCTTCTATTTCTAACCGGAATGATTGTTTGCAACTTCAAACTTACCTAGACGGAGTAAATCAAATCATTTAACTATCAACATTTCCAAATGTAAAATAATATCATTTAGCCGCAAGGTTACTATAATATCTTTTAATTACTCCGTCGATTCCATTCACTACGTTTAAAAGTTAATGTAATTTCAGTTATAATTATTATTATTATTGTTATTCTAATTATTATTATTCTTATTACTATTATTATTATTAATGGTTATATAATTTCACACCTTTAAATCCGCAAGGTTGAATGCATTCATCCATTCAAATGTTACTATGTATAAAATCTAAACAGATGAAGTTAATGCTGAAACTGTACAAATTGACCAAAAGTACTTATAAAACGAATTGACTTTACAAGTAAATACTTAAAAGTTAGGTTTAACACTTAAATTTTTACCAAATAGGTAGGACTATACAATCATATGGGTGTAGTTTGTTCACATATACACAAATAAAACATCAAAGCACAAGTAATACAAAAGCATAGAGATCATCGGGAACTTCAAAAGATGTTAGAAGGCATAGTCATCCTACCACTTTCATCTAGTGTGAAATCGTAGCACAGTAACAGATAGATTTTATAAGTTTATACAGTCGTAGCATAAAAATCACAACCAAAGATAGGTTACAGTTACTCGATACTAGGCTAATCGGTTACTAATGATGTCTGTATTTCGAAAAGCGAAAGTAGTTTTACGATCCCCTGAAATAAATAAAGGAGAACTAGCGAAAGTTAATGGTTACACTCTTACCCTGACGAGATAGCAAATCACCCAGACGCAAGGATTACTTCGTCCTTAGAGTAAAGCATACGAACATAATAGGTTATGTTCGTAGACCATCTAGTTAATAGGTTTTTTTTTGTTTAAAGTTACAAATTATTTTAAGACAGATGCGTTGATGGGTGAAAATTGTAGAACGTTGTAAAACAACAAGAAGAACACAAAGCTCACCTAACGTTTTGATTTACTTTCAAATCCGCTTAAAGAGTATGAAACAAATTCGACGCATGTCGGTTACTTAATTAAACCATCGACATTTTCTGTAGGGAAACAACGTGTCCACCTTCACATCCAACGTGAAAGAGCAAATTAAAGTTGAACTTTAAGCCGAATGTAAACAGCTGTAAACCAATTTATTTAATTTAGCAAATATGTCTAAGGAAAGATTAAATGACGACATTAGCGAAACAGTAACAAGCAGGTGAATTTAACAGCTAATTAAATTTAGATAATGGTGCAGTATAGGTAAGGAATGTAACAAAAAGTCGACGGTTTTCTTCCTTCAATAAGCTGCGCCCTCTATTGGCAGACGGAGATAAAAAATTGTTGTGGTTTTGAATTTATTTGGTAACATCAAGTATTCCCTTAACATCGAGACCAATGTTGATAAATTCAAACAACCCCTTTTCAAGTTACAGATTTTTTCCAGTAACACTTTACATCGTTCTCCCTCCTTTTATTTTGACAGCGCAATCTTAAAAATTTATTAAACAAAGTTTTACATACTGATCACTAGTTTACAATGGATATATTACCCAACAAATTTCAATTTGAAATCAGCCCTCTGGCGGCAATGGTAGGAAATTAAAAATAATTTCCAGCATTTTCTTTTGGCCGCATTCATTATAAAAAATTTTATTTCAACTGCTCAATCTCAAATAATTTGAGTAATGGCCGGCCGGCTTTCTTAATTGTACACCTGGTGCAATATAATTCCACTATTTCTTTTATATAATTATTTATTTTCCTACTACTCTATGATTGAGGTAAAGCAGCAAACTTGATGTAAATTATAGTTCTAAATTTAAAGTATATGTGAAAGGTGAGTTTATAAGATTAACCTATTCGTTCATTAAAGGTTACTCTCTGTTTAAGTTCATAAATTTCGAATGATTCCAAAACAACTAATTTGTCTTTTTTATTACAACAGTATAAAATTTAATATTGCTTTGTGAACGCATAAGATGCTTATTTACTATTGTAGTTAGCCTAATTATTGAAATCAAATAAGTTGACAGATTGAGAGAGAACAAATTTGATACACCTCACCTCATGCACAAACCAAATATACCCATAAGACCAGTAGTTTCTTACAACCAAGCAGCTAATCATAATTTTAGCTAATAAAATAAACAACATATCATGCTTTTAAGTTTGGTGTTACTACAATGTTTTCTAAAATGTCACCTCAAGAATGTTTCGAATAAATTTTTATTTAATAATAATGTTGAATTAGTTACAAGAATGGTGGTAATTCAATTATTTAATCTCGGGTTTAATCAAAATTATTTCACATTCAGTAATAAGGTTTATCCACAAAAAAAATGGTTTACCATGGACAGTCTAATTTTGCCCATTTTAGCTAATATTTTTATCTATAATTTGGAAGATCACACTTTTGAATTAAATATTTCTGATAAGATTGTATTTTGGTTTCGTTATGTTAATGATATTTTAGCACATTTTGATAATTCATCAGATTTTATTGACGAGTTCTGTCAGGGTATTTTGAACACCCTGTATACGTAGTAGGTAATTTTGTTTGTAGTCTTATGTAATTAGTTAGATTCCGTATATAAATACTTTTTTTTGTTGTCAAATTAAGTTTTATAGTAAATTTGTGTTTAATGTGTATGGTGAGCTTTAGATTCTTTGTTTGTGAATTATTTTTTTTGTAATTTAGGTTGTTTTTCCTTATTATTTCTCATTTATAGAAGATTGATTAACGTTTATTTGTATATAGTTGTTTCTAAGTTTAATTAAGGTTTATTTCGTTTGATTTCCGTAGAATATAATAGAAAATTAAGTAATTTAAATAAATAGTGAGGATTTATCTGTATGATGTCATGGTAGCGCCATACAGACGCTTAAGTATAGTTGTCCAGTTTATTATTAGGTATTTTGGTTTTCATTCATAGAGACTACATGTGGGCCTTATTGTTCGTACTTTAAGGTAAACATACAGAGGCTGTACAGGATACTTTTGCTGACGTGTAGTTTTTGAAAATTTACCGAGTCCTTACGGACGGAGACGAATTTGTGTATCGGGGTATTAAATCTTCCCCTTTCGTTTTTTTAATTGGTTGAATTATATTAGATAAGATTTTTTTATGAGTAGTGGGATGCAAAATCAAAGATGGATTTTTGTGAATAATTTTTTGGGAGTCTAAGACAGATCACGTTTTCGAGTAGTTGTACGTTGCCGCTTGTGTTACGCTTTAAGGGGTGGTTTAGAACGTTGAAAGTTTGGGACCTTGTGGTGTTTAACGAACGTACTTTTTTGTGTAGTAAGGGTAGTTTAGCTACTGAAGAACCTGTGAAAGGGATTTTATCAAAATTGTTCATTCACCAAAGGATTATACTTAGTGCCGATTTCGGTTTTACGTCAAGTTACCTAGAGGACATCGTCGTGTTGGATAGTGCTTCAGTGACCTCTTGGGTTTAGATCGCTTTTGCGGATTTTAAAAATCATCGTTCTTGCAGTGACACCTATTTCCACCTATTTATCGTACAAAGCGTGTGTAAAGATAAAGAAACTTTCGCAATATATTAAAATTTAACGTTATTTAAATCAAGTTATTAACATTTTGGATTATCAGTGGAAATAAAACCAGTTAAAAGATTTAAGTTATCAAGCAAGTTTGAACGCTCAAATTATTAGTATTTTAAAAGAAGTTTTTCATTTATGCAATAACATTTTAACGCGATTCAAGCAAGGGATCGTTTGTGTATCATAGTACAATAGTCAACAATTTCATTCATCATTTGCCAGACAAGGAAGATTTCATTTCCGTTATAGCAGAGACCGACCATCATTTTCATTGTTGTAACACAGAAGAGGTGTAATTCTAGTCTTTAAGGTAATATAACATTGTGTTTTTTTTATTGAATATTTCAAGATTTATTATTCTGTGTGTTTCGAATTATATTTTTGTGTCAATGAAGGTCTGAAAGCGGTGTCGTAATTTTTTTTTGTTATTAAAGTAAGTTGTTTTAAATTTATTTAGCGTAATTAATTAATAGTTTTGACGCTCCGCCTTCGCCCTTTGTTATTTATTTTGATTTTATTAGTAAAGGGCAATTGACCCTATTGTAGTGTGGGTGTATTATCCACGGTTTATTTATATTTAGGTTTACGATTTAGTACGGCGTAAGCAGATTCTGATCAGACATCCTGTCGCCTTTTAAGTATTTGTTTTTTTGTTGATACGCATTATCGTCTGTTTATATTTTTTTTTTATATTTATCCTTTTTTTATTATTTTATTATAGTTTGTTAGGTTTTATAAATGTGTTTTACTTCTATGGGAACCCTTTTGTGTTACATAAAAGTTTTTGTTGCAAGTTACCGGTAATTTAGTTTTAACGTAACAAAGTTAGTTTTTTGTTTTATTGAGTAATAGCGTTATTAATATTTAGTATTTTATTTGATTTTTTTAGTTGAGTATTAATTCATTTAGAGTTCATTTTATAGATTTTTTGTTTTGTTTTGATTATTATTTAATGCCTAATTATTTACACTGAGGTGTAGTAACGTAAATTTATTGAGTGTCTATCACGCTTTTATTTGACTAGCGTGCAGTGCTTTTTGAAGCCCTATTTCAGGTTATTTTGCCGAGTTGCTGTAGCGGACACCTGAGATTGATTACGAATAGGTAAGCGCATGTTTTTTGGATGTTTAGACACGCTATGTACTCGTAATTTTGGCACGACAACCCTTATTTTTGTCTATCAAATATCCTGGCGCCCTTAACCGAACCGATTTTGACTTTATCCCCTATTTTGACTGACGTACGATTTATTATTCTGGATGTGCAAAATTATTAACATCAATCCACGATTCGCAGGCTGACTAGTCGAGGCAAAAAGAGGCCAATTTATCTGTAATACCGTTCTACCACCCGTTTATACCGTTACAGTTCATAAATAATATTTACATCCCCACATAAAATTTACAATAGAATAGGAAGAACAAAATAGAGTCCTTATTTTTTTAGCTTTATACGTAAAAGTACACAGAATAAGTTTGAGTTCTCTATATTTAGAAATTCTAAACATACGGACATTACAATTCCAAGCGATTCATGTCACCATAAACCACATAGGTTAGCTGCATGTAAATCCTTAGTACATAGAGCAATGTCATTAGTATATATTAAACCAAACAAATTTGAATAAATAAATATCATTAAATCAAAATGCCCGTCATTAGCAATGGGATAAATTTTAACCCCTATCACCCTCCCTCTGATATTGATTTTCAAACGGCTTCTAAACATGCTACCGAAATCATGTTTAATTTGAATTTCAAACATGTCTAAGATGCTTTCGTTATAAGTCTTAAGGAAGCCAACAACCTTTACTGCACCCCATTTCCTCCCCCTTAACACTTTCCTGAATTGAATCAGTAAATTCCATAATGATCTTCATTTTGATTGTAAAACGCTGCTTAGTTTGATGCCCAACATGATATTTTGCAATGTTTTAAACTTTCAACCCCTGAAATTGCTCTTGAGGGATGATTAATTTCATACTTGCCTTTCCCTTGTTTCTGTCGACTATTTTCCATCCTCGTGATACTCCACACAGTACACTTGGTTCAGAAAACTTAATTTGTCTCCTTATTCATCCCTCCCGTTTCTACCCGTTAGGGGATAATTTCGGGAAAAAGTCAAAACACGCGTTTCTTTATTTCTTAAGGAATATCTAAATATCAATTTTCGCATTTGTGAGTTTAACGGCTTTTAAGATACATTCACTTTGTTTAAACAATTCATACCCCTTTGGAACCCGCTTTCATCCCCCCTGAGGTAAAATGTAAAAAAAACGCTGAAACGTTTGATTACTAAACCCAGTTGACTGGGTTTACCAAACAGCCTATTTTTTAACCCTTAATTTCTATCCCTTGGGGGTTGAATTTGAAAAAATCTTCCTTAGCGTGCGCCTAGGTAGTAACGGTTGCATGTTACCCAAATCTGAAGTTCCTAGACCTAACGGTCTTATCTGGGCGTGGTTTAATCAGTCGATGAGTGAGTGAGTGAGACAAAAATAAAAATTACAACTTATATATCAAAACATTTACCCAGTTAACACATAACAGACGGAAAATAAATACATATCAATTTCACATTTTGGGAAAATATCAGATAAAGTAGCTCACATGTTACCAAGAACAAGAAGTACAAAGTAGCTTTAAAAACTAATACCAATGTTCTTAAATGTTTATTTAACACCAAAGATTTAACTAACGACATTTTGAAGTCGGGTATCTATAAATTGAACTGCATATTCTGTGATTCTGTTCATGTTGGACAAATACTTAGGAACTTTGATATTAGGTAGAAAGAACACACTAGATGGTACAAATATAAATACAGTCAAGCCAGACTATGCCAAACATTTAATATTAAATAATCCCCTCATGACTTCAGAAAACAACTTTAACTTTTCACATTTTTGTAATAAAACATGCAAGTTCGAAATTTATAAACATAAACAGAAAGAACCTTTAATGAATGAATAGTTTGATCTTATAGACACACTTTCAACAGATATTTTAAATATAGAATTATAATTTACATCAAATTCGCTGTTTTACCTCAATAATCTGTTACCATAACTACTTGTTATTATTTTGCTTACATATTTTCTCTCGATAATGGTACTTATAATGTAATGCGTAGAGAAATAAATAATTATAAAAAAGAAATTTTGGAATTATATTGTATTGAAAACGTTTGTGCTATTACTCTTAAGCTATTCAAAAATGAAGACAGCGAGGGAAGTAAGAAACCATCCACGAAATGTGTAAGATGAATCATAGCAAACCTATGGCACACATGCGTTTTTTTTAATTCAAAATTAGTAGTGTTTAAAAATAGTAATAATTCGTCAAAATACCACATTATAAAATCTGCCAACTACGATTACTCAGCGCATACTATACATTTAATGTTTATTGCTGTTTCTCTATTATATTTACATATATCCTTAAATGCATTACTTTTTCTGAGTTAAAAAATGTCTTTTACTGAGATGTTTGATGGTCATCTGTTCGTATCATTAATTTTTTTGATTTGCGGTCACTAGTTCTACAGTTGATAATAACAGGTACAAAGTACAGTTTGAGTATTCTTCTGAATTTGTATGTGAAAATAGTGAAAGAGAACATTTTAATTAGCACATATATAAAACACAAATAAATCAAAATAAGAAAGTACCAGTAATTAAAAATTCGTATATTAGTTAATGCAAACTGTAGATTTCCACCAAAACCATTAATTTAGAAAACGAGACATCATAAGTTAAATTAGCGAAATGTTATTAAATTTTTTGAATTTACATCAGTCCTACACACATAAAGACAAAAGCTATGTCCATTGGGGCTTGTATATCGATAGCTCAGTGGCTTAGAGCGGTACTCTAGCAAAGTACATGTTGTAGGTTCAAATCTTACTCGAGGCAAGCTTTTTATTTGTGTATTTAATAGAACCAATAATAATTTTTAATTACCGAAATTCTAATTCTGCAGAAAGCAGTAACACGTTAAAGCAATATGTTATTTGTAAACGTTATTCTTTTCACTCGACGCGATAATTGTAAGTGAAACTAAGAAAAAACCTCAAGGGTGTAAGTGCTAGAGTAACTAAAGAGAGTAATTTTACCTCAAACAAACCGATCTTTATGTGGAGCTATCCGTATTTCTTATTAATAATAAAGGAAAATAAATGCTCGTGGTACAGTCTATCCTAAATCCAAAATAAATACGAATAAGATAAAATTTACTTCAGGTTCTTTGTACATTCTCACCGATGTTGAGACACCCACAGTTACAAATTCACCGTTACAAGAGCCAATGTTACATCCTGTAAATGTAAACTGACAGTAAGTAAACAATGGTTAACAGCTATTATATAAAAGTTACACAAAGATATGAATATGGAATATGTAAGTACATTTTGTAAGAATTTAACCAACTTTTATTATTTTAGTCAACGTACACCTGGCACGAATAACCAAATAGTTCGACTGAAATCATTGTATTCATTTATGTAGTCAGTAGTTTGGTGTATATAATTAGTTATCATAAAATCATTGCCTCTACAACCAGGTGAAATGAATGTAATTACAGGCTAACCTGTTTTGATGTCATCAAATAGCCAGATGATAAATAGGTATATCCGTAGTATGTAGACAATGGAATTAATAATTGCAGTACGTAATCTTAGGCATAGATATAAGGTGACCATGTTACTTCAGTAAGAATCTTAGAAGTTATTTTGCGAAGTAATCACAACGATATGATCACAATATTGTTACCATCATTGTACAGAAAATAGTGCATAAAACTCTAGAAAATCAATTTTAGAGATAAAATTGATGTATAATTAAAGAAAATGAAAAACAAATTTACTTACCACATAGTACGACGTAGATCATGAAGGAAAACTTTATTTACGACACTAGCTCGTTGAAAAAGGAATATACAGTATCCCTTATTCAATAAAACAGAGCATTGGATTATATCCCAATGAATTTGCACGTGTGTTACAATTTATCATGTTTTAGAAGAGGTGATCTTTTATCAAGTTAGATTCTAAGCGTGCGCTAGATATAATATTTTATGAAATTTATATAATTATGTTAGTAATTTAATTTCAATGAGAAATAAGTGAATAAAGACATATCACGATGAGTTAAACAATTATTTACACACACAAAATTGAAAATTACAATGTAACAGAATAGATAATAAGAATGATATACAAGAGTCAATAGGGGTTTTACTTAGGGTAAAATTATTATGTTTACTTGCACAAAATTTACTAAAATAATTGTAAATGTGGTCTAGAATAGTCGAAATCAAATTACGTACGTCACAATTTTGAAATAAGCTGTAGCATATAATCTCCATAGGAAAACTATGATTATAATTGGATTTTACAACCCAAAAAACATAAAGTTACACTAATTTTAAATCCAACATAGCCTAAAATGTAATATTCTATCTCAATAATGGAGTTCGAAGTTGCCATAACCTGTTTTCTCATCACACTCAGTTAATTTGCACCAACATCGTAAATTTATGTTGCAGCACTTCCTCTTAACACAATTATGTAAGTTATTTTTATAATTATTGTTCAGTATCATTATCCTTAATTTAATAAGTTATGTGAATCTTTCTAACATTGTCTTTTCATTAACCTTAATCATACAATTTACTTGACGTACATGTTATCTAATACAAATTATTTTCTTTTATTTCAGATCTGAAGCAGATCATGCTACCAGAACAGAATTTCCTTTTTTCCAAATGGATATCATGAATAATATTAAAGAAAGTTTATATAAAAATTTGGTATTAAGACATTCCAATTTTCATGTACCTTTCATTTTAAGAACTGATGCTTCATATTACGCTACATCAGTCGAGTTAAGTCAAGTCCAAGAAGAAGAACCAGGTTGTTTTTTTATCTAGGGGACATGAACTAAAATATATGAAGGCAGAAAAGGAATTATTAGTCATTGTGTATGCCGTAAACGAACTTAAATTTTATTTGTTAGGAAATAAATTTAGCATTGAAACACGTAATTCAGTTATAATGTTTCTAAAACTATAAATTTTACTAATAATCGCATGTATCATTGGTCATTATTGCTGCAACAATATGATTTTGAAATTTCATATCGGCCAAGGAAGTAAAATATTATAGCAGACGCATTAAGTGGGATAGACATAAGCAGACCGGATGCAAATAAAGTTCTATGTGCCGTGGAACAAATCAATCCCTTCTACAATAAGAGAAGATTTTGAAATATCCGAATAAGGATAAGATATCAGAATTGAAAGAGAAAATTATAGGATCTAATAAGAATAATTGTAAGGAATTTTAATTCTATGATATATCCTTATAATATAACAAAATAAATCTGCGCAATAAAAAGAAAGTCGACTTTGCCTCTTTTAGTACTCGGAAATTTTATTTCTTTACTTTGGGAATGTTGGCTCCCCGGCGGGGAATCGAACCCCGGTCTCTCGCATAACAGGCGGGGATGCTGACTACTGTAAGCTGCAATGTTGTGTTTATATAGATAATTTATGATATTTTAGAGTGTCATAAACATCTTGTAATGTATTTGTTAAGTGAATATTGCATCAACTAGTAACTCAGGGGATGTGGTTTAATGAATTAGTTCTGTGATGAAATTAGATTAAACACCTAAGTTAAAATTTTGAGATACATCAATTATTGTCTCGATACAATTTGAATTCATATTAAATTGGTTTGTTCAAACACCTCGTATCATAGGTAATCATACATCACTTTGCCCGCATGCGGATATCTGTTTGTATATAATCATGTTGAACGTGTACATTATGTGCTTCATGGCTGAAGAACAAAGTAAAATACTGTTCCTGTAAGTATAATTTGACTTTAAACTAATGTAGTATTAATATACAAATAATGAATCGCTTTACTATTCGTTGACTGTTAAAATCTAATCTGTTTAAATTCTTTACACATGTTAACATAGGTGATACGCATTATTCATAAACATAACCTAGATTAATAACATGATATACATTTAACTTACAGCGTCCTTAATCTTCCATCGGCTGCGGAAATCTTCAAGATTGAAGTCCCGCTATCCAAATCAGCTGTAGTGTGAATCCCTCGAAGTATGCAGTCGCAACAGTGATTGATATAGAGGATGAGCTTCTTTAGGTACGTTGCTTATTTATTTCTCCAAAAATTTTTGCAAACATTTAATTTTAATATTATATAATTTAATACAATAAATTGTCTGCATTCAATTTATTTATTAATAATTTTAATAAATATAAAATTAATAAACACCATTATTAATTTTTGTTAAATTCGTTTATGTTAAGAAAAATTGATAACATTATTTAACATTTTTTTTATTTATCGATTTGACATTTCACGTATTATAGGTAATTTAATACAACCTCATTTTTTTTAAGTAAATTTTCAAATACGTTCTGTTTTTGTTTGATTTAGGTTACGTTATAAAATTAACAATCTTAATTTTGATTACATGCTCTTAACAAAGTAACATGCTTTCACCTTTAAGATTGTAAGCAGGCTGAATTAGAAGAATTTTCAAATGCAGTATCATTTTTTTCTTAAACACCAATTTTGATTGGAAATTCTTACAAAACAAACAAACTTGAATCTTAATTCTGATTGATTGATCATATTACTGCAATTTACAATTTATTAAACTTGCAAATATCTTTGTTATACTAGGATACACCTTAAAAATATTATAAGCATTAGGTCCTACACAAAATTCTCTTCAAAATAATACCTCATTTGCCATATCTCACTTTCAAACTACTTAGCTATCAATAATTACACTAAAGTCGGGCCGGCGAGAGGTGTCTTATGACTTATCTTTTAGTAAAGCATGGTTTAAGGTTTTAAAACGTATGTCGTTATTGGTTCATATAGTTAATAATTTTGAATACCAACAAAACATCGTCAATGTTTTTAGGTTATTTTCAAATTTAAGCCGCGCTGCCAATTTAAATAAAATTATTGTTCGAATATTTCGGGATTTAGCATCCTAAAGGTTTCAATAATCCCCATCCACTCGTATTTCGTCTTAAGGTCTGTTCGGATTTATTCTGGCGTGTAAAGTCCATCGAGTGTGGGTAGT
This sequence comes from Vesta saturnalis, assembly GCA_036346205.1. Lineage (NCBI taxonomy): Eukaryota > Metazoa > Arthropoda > Insecta > Coleoptera > Lampyridae > Vesta > Vesta saturnalis. The sequence goes on from JARFJB010002134.1 coordinate 425,169, forward strand.
CACATGATAAAAATATATTGTACAACTGTAACGCATTATCAGAATCGAGACCGGGTCAACAAAATTTCGTTTTGGATCTGTTTTACAAATTAATTATATGAATAATTTTCAATAAGAAACAAATTAGCTAGCAGCAGGCAGTGCCCGAATGAAGTGCGAAAAGTTTGGTTAATTGCGGAGGATCGTTTTTAGTCGACAGATCTCAGTGCGTCAAAAGAGTTAAGACTGTAATTTGGTTATTGAAGCCACTTATAAATAACTGATTTTGTCATAAATAAATACACTGTATTGGATGTTAAAAATGAGATTTATTATTAGTTAATAATATAACCTATTTTATAATATATATATATATATATATATATATATATATATATATATATATATATATATATATATATATATATATATATATATATATATATATAATACACAGGTGGGCCACCACCAACGCGGTCTCTAGCACCCAAACGACTGATTTTTTCAAAATCTGTTTGGGTGAGAATATGAAAGCCTTCTAGGACTACAATCTAAAATTAGTTTGATTTATACAGGGTGATCTACAAACTTGTTACTTATCAAAGTAATATTACTTTAAATGGAATACCCTCCTTTTTTGAAAATGTTGGGTTGTCAAAAAATTCAAGTATTTTTCGATTCAGATTCAGATGAGACAATCTAATCTAGGTCATCGTAATAAGGATATTTGGAAGTACGTATTCTGTTGTTTATTGTTTCAAATCATAATTTATAAAATACAAAGAATAACGCGTAAAGTTAACAAACTTCAAAGTTAAATATCTTTGTTATTTTAAATACAACGCCCAAGAAATTTTTATCGGAATGGAATAGTCTTTTGACAATAGTTCGAAATGTATTAGGGTTCCCTATACCTTACTTCAATACTTTTCGAGAAATTAGTGTATTTGTTACATTTTTAGAAATTCACCATTAACTCATGTCGATCAGTTAGAATTCTTTGATTTATAAACATTTCTGTCATATTGACGTATTTCAAAATACGACAGTGTTTATAACTATTGATGATTTTTTCATTACAATGAAACCATCCTGATACGAGAGCTTTGAAAGGCTTTTACAAACATTTCGAGCCACAGGTAACACTGCCTATCCAAAACCTAATAAACGTAAACCGGTAACTGGCAATGAAGATAGTGAGTTTTTAGTATTAGGATCTATCGCTCAAAATTCCCACACTAGTACTAGAGTAATTGCTAGACAAACAGATTTAAGTAGAGGAAGTGTGAGAAGAGTTCTCAAAAAACACAAATTTCATGCTTATTACATAGAAATTCATCAAAATTTGTATGGCAATGACTTTCAACAACGAATAGATTTCTGTTTGTGGGCAATTGAAAAATAGGGATCAACAAGATTTTTAAATTTCGTTTTGTTTACTGATGAATCAACATTTCACAACAACGGTTTGGTAAATAGACATAATTTTCACTATTATGATACCGAGAATAGGCATGCGTTTAATACTGTTGACCGCCAAAATCGTTGGAGCATAAACGTACGGGCAGGAATTATTGGAGATCAGGTAATTGGACCATACTTTTTCAATGGTCATTTAAATGGTAGAAAATTTTTGAGATTTTTAAAGCGAGACTTTTGGCCACCAACATCGCCTTGCCTTACTCCAATGGATTACTTTTTATGAGGATATATTAAAAATATTGTTTACAATATTCCTGCTACTACTGCAGACAATATGAGAGAATTAGAAATGCGGTGGACATAATTACTCCAGATATGTTAAGAAAAGTCAGACAAAATTTGGAAGAAAGAATTAGACTATGCATTCAAGAAGACGGTCATCAGTTTGAACATTTACTGTAGTGACAAATCCAGCAGTAGGCTCTCGGTGCATAATGTAAAACGGTCTTTTTCAAAACCAGCAACCGTATAACCTTGATAACCTTAATAAACCAAAAACCGTTTAATACATTTATAACCTTTGTAAATCACAGAATCTAACTGATCGACATGAGTTAATGGCGTAATTTCTAAAATCTAACAAATACACTAATTCTCGAAAAGTATTGAAGTTAGGTAAAGGGAACCCTAATACAGTTCGAACTATTGTCAAAAGACTATTCAATTCTGATAAAAATTTCTTGGGCGTTGTATTTAAAATAACAAAAATATTTAACTTTGGAGTTTGTTAACTTTACGCGTTATTCTTTGTATTTTATAAATTATGATTTGAAACAATAAACAACAGAATACGTACTTCCAAATATCCTTATTACGATGACCTAGATTAGATTGTCTCATCTTTTCTGAATCGAAAATACTTGAATTTTTTGGCAACCCTACATTTTCAAAAATGTTAAATATTTCGGAAACTGTAAGGTTTAGGTATAGGGAACTCTAATGAAAGTCTACCTTATTTTTACACCTTATTTCAAAAAAAAAAAAAAAAATTAAAAAAGAGGGTATTTTTAAAATAATATAACTTTGATAAGTAACAAGTTTGTAAATCACCCTGTATAAATCAAACTAATTTTAGATTGTAGTCCTAGAAGGCTTATATATTCTCGCCCAAACAGATTTTGAAAAATTCAGTCGTTTGGGTGCTAGAGACGACGTTGGTGGTGGCCACTATATATATATATATATATATATATATATATATATATATATATATATATATATATATATATATATATATATATATATATATATATATATATATATATATATATATATATATATATATATATATATATATATATATATATATATATATATATATATATATGCAAGTGATTCTAAATTAGGGAACTGATGCAGGATAGCAATGCAAACAAAAAAGTTCCTATCAACTTGGGTCGTAAAACTCACCATTACGGAGATACAGGGTATTTAGTTTTCAATTTGATAAGTTAATTTATTTAATATTTCCGTTAGTTTTCAATAAATAGCTTTGAAATTTGTAGCATTGCCTATAATTCTTATGCCGAATAACGTGATTTATCTAATTTCAATGTATCGTGCAGATGGCGCTAGTTGCCTCATATTTTTGTGGTTAAAAATGACGTAACTTTTTTCTAACAAGAAGTGTCAACTTTTAAAAGGCACGATTGGATTCTGCGATCAATATTGCATAAAAAAAGTATACCTTATTGAGCTCGCTATCTGTAACAATTTCCGAATAAAACTCAATTTCACATTTCAATTCTCAATTATTGGTAATATTACAATTCGGAGAAGTCAGTAGAATATTATTGCAATAAATGATTATAAACAGATTTAACAGAAAATATGAATAAATTACCGATAATATCATTTCAATTCCCGAGGTGTCCTCCATTTTCCTGTGTACACTGTTGCAGTCTTCTCATAAGTGAAAGTACTACACGATTTAGTCTTTGCTCTTGTACTATTTCATTGAAGGCGAATTTTAATGAACAAAAATAGTGACTACATGAGGAAGTAATATCACATGTAGTCACTATTTTTGTTCATTAAAATTTATTACTGTATTTTTAACAAATAGTTGATTACATATATAAATTAGTTATTAAGGTTTCAACACTTATGCTATATTTTATACAACTTAACAATTAAGTCGTTCTGAAGATGGGAATAGAAATGTTACATTCCCGAAACGTAAACAAGATTTGCAAAGAAAAAAAATTTGTTATTTGAAAATTACATAAAACATATGTTTCAACTATATTAATGTGATTTTGTTTGACATAATTACGATTATTTATGAACTGTTTACCATGAAACTAACACCTTTACACGTTAAAAAAGATATAATATAACTCAAAAGGTATGTAATGATTAAATGCATAAAACAAAATCCATCAAATTTAGTAATAAACACTCTAATCGCTCAAAGGTGACAAATAGGTCACTACAAAGTTATAAAGCCCATCAAATCTTAAGTTTATACATATAAAGCAGTAAGCACAAAAAACATAACAAAAATACAAATACACTAGATGTATTAAAAGTTTAACATGGATCACCCTGTATAAAGGAATAAATTTACAGAAGCAAAGTTCAAGCAAAAATAACGGCAACTCCAGAGATATATTGTGTGACTGTAAACGCTGTTTGCAATACAGTTAGTGTTATTAATAATAGTTTCACATGAATAGTTGAGGCACAAACGAAACTGTTTAGAAAATTCCAAAGCGGACACCTTGCGTGAGTAGTATATTAAGTCATTTTCACTAATTCCAAAGTTACAAATAAAATTTTAGGTACATAACATTGTTACCTGAATCGCCAAACGATGCATATCGTTTAAGGTTATATCGATTACCTGCAAGTAACTGAAAACAGTTCTACACCTCTGTTTATAACTCTTCGGACTAGAAGTGAGCAACACCCACTGGCGGTTGTAGGTGACTGTTTATTGCTCCAGGGCTCCGTCACGAAATAAACAAAATAGAACTCACCAGCAGATTGGTTGTGTCGGGAATACCCAAGCATCTTACGTGCTTTAACCTCGGTCTTTTATATACAAGTCGAGTCGAGAACGAAGAAAACCCCTTGAATATCTTCGATGTGAAATTGTCTTAAGCCACCGTTTAGTACTGCCGTAACATGTTCTTGCTGGAACTCAGAACTCATTAAACTTTCATAACTTTCACTTTCACCAGATTAGCAACGAAGCGTTACTCGCTGATGGTATATATGTTAGAAAGCGATCGATACGCGTTCGGTGTTTTTTTAATTCTGTGTGGTACGTGGGTGTATTTTGTTTGTTGTAGTGCATATACTTGACGCAACAGAAGACGAATAAGTGGTAGCCTTGGCTTCATACATAATTTACATGCAGCATTATGAATCGAGGAAAAGAAAATTCCCGTAAACAATTCCTATAGGAATAAACTTTCGACGTATGTGCTCCTATAATTCAACAGCGCAACCAGGATCCATTGACTACCCGATTTTATTCATTCGATCCCCGATGGAATGCGTTCTTGGTGTCAATATATCACCCACTCTGGTTCCATCCCCTCAAGTTGAGGCTCAACGAGATTCGACCGTTCGAAGGAAGATTGCAGGGATTGCATCGCTTGCTCGGTTGCTCCAGCCCCAAAAGAAAATGAAAGCGCAAAACCCATAAACGGTGCTCTTGGTGAGCCTTCCCTGTGTGCAACTAACACAAATTCCAACCTCCCACTGTTTGTTTGGCTTGTTCGATTCGGCAAACCCATAATAATTTTTCTTTTTTCGTTTAGTTCTTTATATTTATGACATAACACTTAATTAATGTCTATAAAAATACGTGTTCTCCCAGGTGGCCCTTATTAGTATGGACGGGAAACGATTGCAGGTGGGGTGGATCCAATATTTGACGATAGGATAACTAATAGTACAGCAGGTTAGGAAGATACTGTACGTTAATAATTATTCCTAATTATTTTTATATAATTTTTGGTAATTAAAATATGTACGCAAGTCAATTGAACTCGAAAGAAATCAGTACATTATGTTTACGTTAAATTCTGCGAATTTAATTTTAAACGATCAAAGCGGTTGACGCTTGTACATGTGAAGGGTATTTATATAAATCTATTCTTAGAAACAAACAATAGAACTGATAACGTGCTTTATGAGGGCAATGACTTTGTATGTAGTATGCTAAGTCAACAGGTGCTTTATTGATTTCTGTTTTAAAATAAATTAAAAGTATCGCTTCTATTTATTTAGCAATCTGTAACTTCAGGGATTTGCAATAATTACTTTTAATCATGCAAAAGATGGAACGTGAAATAGCGGGATCGTAAAATATAGGATGGATGAATATGTTACATGCAGTTGGTGGTTTTTTTACCACTTTTAAGAAACATTATAATTTCGTATGTATTAAAATGTGTAATACAAGAATTTACATTTTATTTTAGATGCGATTTATTCTTATCGTGAAGAAGTAACCCTGCTTTCAGGTAGTTGACCCATTAGAGATGTAATAGTTGCCGGTTTTGTTTTAAAACAAACTAAACATTCCTTTATTGTACCTTTAATGAGATTTTTGCCGTTTAATATCCAGTATTTCTGACGTATGAATTATAAAACTGTTAGAACTCTACCGTGTAGGTTTAGTTTATGGGTGTTTGAAGTAGTTAAGTTTGATCTTGATCAATAAATAGACTTAAAGATAACATGCTGCTGCCTGTATGTACATTTCCGTATTTTTGTAAATGTTGATTGTCATCAGTAAGGGACTGCCGTTGAACCAATTTTAATAATTCGATTCTGACGTTCTCTATTTCATAACTATTTAAGCCTACCCTAGTTTTTTTTGTACCGTTTGATTTCACATGGTGTGTAAATCCCAAGCTAAAGGCGGCGACTATAAGTAATTTATTGATATCTGAGAATTTCGATAGCAATGCAAAATCGTTCATTGTACATATGTTTGATATGTAAGGTAACTGTAAATTTCGTTGATCTGGTACGATTTCTAAGGTACAATTTTTACAGCTAGGCCACTCTTCCATGTCAGCCTGCAACCAGCTGAGACCATGCCACCAAAGTTTAGATTCTATTAACGTGATTGGGTCGCAACGGCGCGAAATAATATTATTACATGAACTGACATGCCGCCAATTGGAATTAATTTCGTTGTTTGTATCTCACATACCCTATTACCTACAAATGCCTTCCACAACGATGGCTCACGCAATAGCCAGGATAAGACTGTTTTTGAATCTGTCCAAAAATACACTTTCTCCATCTTTATTTGTAATGCCTTTTATGTTTTCGTTGTAAGTCTAAACAAAATGACTGTCCCACATAGTACCAGCCGTGGTAGCGAAATTACTTTTAATAGGTGAAACCGTAGATTTCGCATATAGTAATTTCACATGATTTCCAAATGAATCAGTGGTTCGTAGATATAAAAACACCCCATATGCCTTCTCGAGGCGTCTGTTTTTCTGCTAAATTATAAGTGTCACCAATATCAATGTAATTATCCTTAAGCGGCAATGAGACCGTAAACCGACCTTCGTCGTTCCCTTTGTAATCCTCTAAAAACGTTTTTCTCAATACGTCTCTTCCTTAGTAAACTTTACGTTTTCCGTTAGAGGCATAACTTCTAATTACAAAATTTGCAATCCCCTTGAGGTGTCGGTTGTTTTTGGAGTCCATTTTCTCGGAGGTTCCGCCTATGTTTTTTGGCGGCTCCTTTTCGGAAGCCTTTTTCATCCCCTTGACGAAATCGTCAACCTCCTTTATGTCCTTTTAACCCTAATTAAGGCCGTTTTGGCTGTATTTAAGATCCTTTTTGTCGGTCCAAGGGTTCTGGTTTGTCCAGATACATCTTAATTCATCATCCTGCGCGCGACGTCTGAACTTCGTGCAACCGCCCAAGGGTATCGGCCGTTTTGGGAGACCATTTTTGTGTCTTCAGGTACCGGCGTCTGAACTTCATGCGAGGGTGTCGGCCGTTTTCAGAGGTCACTTTCGTAGGACATCGGCATCGACGTCTCAACTTTTTGCGAGGATGTCGGTCATTTTCGGAGTCTATCTTTGTGTCTTCGTAGGATATCGTGCATCGGGCGTCGGCGTCTCTCTCTCTCTCTCTCTCTCTCTCTCTCTCTTTTTCTCTCTCTATCTCTCTCTCTCTCGGCGTAGGACGTCCTGTCGGCCATTCCTGTTTTGGTGGCAATTTTGTTTTGGAGGCCATTTTGTAGGCCATGGCTAGAAATTTAAAATAGTATTCTAATAAGGGACTCGTAAGACAGATATAGGACGTCCCTTGGCTTCTGATTGGTGGCGGCCAATTTTGTTTTTGATTAGGAGACATAATCAAAGTCTAACACTAACTTTCAAGACAGGTATAGAACGCAGGAACTTGCTCGCGGGTCCATATTTTAATTATGCGTCATGGTCAAACTCCTATCACAACCCTTTTCAGATCAATTTAAATCAGGCTATCAAATCGGAGGTGTATTTTTAAAACTAACGAATGTTTTCTGTAATAAGGGCCGGCGTTATTGGAAATGAAAAAATGATAATTAATATATTTTACATTCAAGATCTGCCTTATCGAAAACACCTCTGTCAAAATGGTCAGATTTATACGCAAGCCAATGCTTTTTGTAATAGGGCTGGCGTTATTGGAAATGAAAAAATTATAATTAAAATATTTTACATACAAGGTCTGTCTTAACGGAAAATGGTCAAAAGTGTGGTAGATTTATAAGCAAGCCTGAACGTCCTAAGTTGTTATGATTAATCTGTTTTTAATTGTGTCATAATTAAATTTTGACAGCCATTTGGTTTGGTTGGAAATTCGAAATAGTATTATAATAGGGGCCGTAGTGCTATCTCATAAGTTAGGCATCTGACACCGGAATCTCCTAAACTCATGAATGTTTCCTGTAATAGGGGCTGGCGTTATTGGAAGTGGGAAAATGATAATTAAAATATTTTACATACAAGATCTGCCTTAGCGGAAGAAACGGGAGAGACGAGCAAAACGAGAGAAATGACTGAAGCGCTTGAAACGGGAGACGAGGGAGAGGCGAGAGACGAGAGAACCGATAGAGACGAGGGTAACGAGAGATGCGAGGGAGACGGGAGAGACCACAATGAGACGGAGGAGACGAGAGAGACGAGCACGACCAATTTATATTACAGAAAATATTCGCCAGTTTAAAAATACATCACTAGACAGCGTCGCAAACAAGCAAGCAAATCTGCTTTTAAAAATTTTTTAACTTCAATTACAGAAAACATGCACTATTTTAAAAATACACCACTAGATGGCGTCACAAACAATCAAGTCTGCTTTTAAAAATAAGTGTAATCTAATTGGAGGGATTTGTTTGTCTGATTTGAAATCAGTCTGTCAGCCTTATTCGATTTAGTGCAAACACAAAAACATGCTGTACGTCTAAGGGTAAGGGCGAAATCAATAACAGCCATTTAACACTTATGAGTGTTGTCAGGCAAAAACAACTGATTTGATTGATTAATCGATTTGCTTGACGCTGTTTTATGAGTCAGTATGCATTAATGATTTTAGTTACCGCTTAGGGTTAGTATTGTCAGAAGTCAATATTTTTTGAGTTTAGGGTTAGTTTTTGCAGGTTGTGGCTTAATTCAATTGAATTGGAGTCTGTTTTTGAAGTGAGAGTTGTTTTTTGCAAGCTGTAACTTAAACCAAGTCAGCGTTTTTGAAATGAAGGTTGTTTTTTGTATATGTTGTTATTCAAAATAGACAAATGTCGTGGGTTAAATAAACAAATAGTGAAATGCCTGGGGGTCAAGTTCAAATTCCCCGGGGTTTCTCAAAAGCAAAGGTCTATTTGTTTCCCTTCAACCAAATAAATCTACTTTTAAAAATAAGTGTTATGAACCAAGAACATGTACAACACAACTCCATTCTTCAAGGTCTATTTGTCTTTCTCGTAATTAAGTAGTTGGGGGTTTTCCCCGACACGGTAGAAGAAATTGAATAGCGAATGTTGTTAACTACTTTATATTAATAATTGTTGGAAGCATTAAGCGATTTATATCGACCCCACCAAACTAAGAATCTACTTCTGCCAGGAAGTAAATGGAGAACATTTTGAACACCTCCTGCAGTAATTAAGTTGTTAATTAGAATAATTTGTCCAGTTCATTTATTTTTGAAGATTTAATTTAATATTATTTGTTTGTTTATTTTTATTTGTATTTTTATTTAAAAAAATTAAAAATGATAATTTTTGAATTCTACTTTTAAAATCTGTTCCAACGATGTATCGCACGACCACTCTTGCTATTTAAAAAAATGTAGGTGGTAGCTGTCAAGGGAGGGTGAAAGGGTGACAATTTTTTTGTTAAAAACACCTCGTTTGAAATAAAATTGACGTGTCGAGCGTTTTCCAATTTTGTCTTCAGTAACGGAGATTAAAGGGGGTAAGACTTATCATCCGCATTATATATATATATATATATATATATATATATATATATATATATATATATATATATATATATATATATATATATATATAGTGCGTTCAATATAATCGGACGCACTCAATAACTCTTTGTATTGCGTTTCACAAGAAAGTGTTTAAATAGTTTTTATTCATTTACAAATACTCTATTAAGTGCTTGGTTTAGATAATTGTTTAAGCTTCCGGTTTGACCGGAAGCGCACATAATTTTATTTTTTTAAATCACACTGTATTTATATTTTTGCATTGCCTATTTTTTTCTCAATACATACGTATAAAATTCTTATAGGGTTTTATAAAACAAAATTAGAGAAGAAAAATGCCATCGAAAGTTTTTCAATTTTATTATATGATTAGAAAAATTAAACAAAATCAGTTATAATTAGCGAATAAATTGTTCAAAGTTGCCACCATTCTGTTCTAGACATGCTTCTAATCGTCGCCTGAGTTCATGGTTAGGTGCTTTTTTGATTTTCTGCGTAGTTAAATTAACACATGCAGGTGTAATTTTATTCTTTAAGTCTATAACATTTAAAGGTGGATCGGCATACACCACTGTTTTTGAATGACCCCACAAGAAAAAGTCTAACGGTGTAAGATTCGGTGATCTTGCAGGCCATTCTACCGGGCGGTTAGTTCCTATCCATCGTTCATTGAACGTTTGGTTAAGATATTCTTTTACTATCAACGCGTTGTGAGCTGGAGCTCCATCTTGCTGGAAATACAATTGTTGTCGCAGAAGCAGAGGAAACTCATCGAACACTGTTGGTAGCACGTTATCTAAAAATTCAAGATACCTATTGGCATTTAGATTACCATCATAGAAATAAGGCCCTAGTAATTGGTTTCCAATTAAACCGCACCAAACATTAGTACCCCATAGGGTTTGATGGTTAGTTTCCATTGACCAATGAGGATTTTCGTCAGACCAATAACGATTGTTTTGTTTATTAATAACTCCATTATTTGTAAACTTGGATTTATCTGTCCATAAAATATGATCTAAAAATAATGGATTGTGATCACATTGCTCAACTATCCATGCAATCAAAGTTAATCTCCGATCAGAGTCTTGAGGCCGCAAGTGTTGAACCAAATCGACTTTATACGGCAGCATTTTGAATTTTTTTAATGTCCTGTGAATTGAGCCAACTGATACACCTACTTCTTGCGCTACATGTCTAATAGATGACCGTGAATTTACTCTAAAATATCCCAATATTTGTACTTCAATATCTTCGATCAGAACATTTCTTTGTTGTTCTAAATTCTGATAATTTACTCCTGGTAATGTTCCACGCATTCTAAGCGATTGTTCAATTTTTCGTATGTAACTTGCGGAAGGATGGTATCTATTGGGATATCTTTGTGCGTATAATTCTACCGCTCGTCGAGAATTACGTTTACATTCACCGAAAATTAACAACAGGTCAACTTTTTCACTGTTATTCATTTTAAACAATTATTTCGATTGAAATCAAATTAAATTTTTATCTGATTGTCAATTGCAATAAACGAAAAAACAATTGCGAGCGATTTTGTTGACGTACGGTTTTTCTCTAATTTTTTTTATAAAACCCTATAAGAATTTTATACGTATGTATTGAGAAAAGAATAAGCAATGCAAAAGTATATATACAATGTGATTTAAAAAAATAAAATTATGTGCGCTTCCGGTCAAACCGGAAGCTTAAAAAATTATCTAAACCAAGCACTTAATAGAGTATTTGTAAATGAATAAAAAACTATTTAAACACTTTCTTGTGAAACGCAATACAAAAGAGTTATTGAGTGCGTCCGATTATATTGAACGCACTGTACATACAGGGTGACATATAAAAAAAGTGTCATGCATAGTGCCAGGCGATAGAGGACACTAAAATAAGAAAAAAAGTTCCTATAAACTTAGGTCCGTAAAGCCTTCGTTTAAAAGATATAGGGTGTTGAAGTTTAATAATTTTCTTGTTTTTTTTTATCTTTTTACAATGGCGTAATAAGCGGATGAAATTTTGTATACAGGGGCTTTTTATCACGCAAAATTCAAATATGACCTTAGTTCTTTTATTACTGGTGGAGGGCGCCACATACAGGTTTCCATCTTGTTTGAATCGGTCCTAACTTTTTTGCCTTACAATGCATGTCATTTCCGACTGGACAAATTTGTTTTCCCATCTTTTCTGCTTCAGAAAGGTGTACCTTATTGAAGTCGCTAGGACCAACGGTTTACGAGAAAAATGCATCCGATGCATGCAAATTATCCAAAAGCGCCAAAGTAACTTATTTGCAAAAATAATGACATAACACTTCAACAACTAAATTTTAATAGTAACAACAAAGGGCAGTGGTTAAAAACAAACATTAAATTTTTAGATGTTCAAATTGTTGTCCTTGTACTTGAATACGTTTTTTAATTCTTCTTCCTAAGGATTGACGGCATCTTTGAAATATTCCTTGGTTATTACGAAATCTATCTGCGGATTCCATAATTCTTATCCATAGTTGCTTTTCTACAGAACAAACATCATTTTTCATGAATCCCCAAAATGAAAAATCGAAGGGATTAAGGTCGGGACTACGAGCTGGCCGGGGTACAGGTCCCCCTCCACTAGTCCACGTTTTTCCAAATCTCCCCATCCAAAAATTCCCTTGCCAATCGAGAAAAGTGAGCTGGCGCGCCATCATGCATATAACGCATTCTATCAATAATAGCCAATGTAACATCCTCTAATAACGTATTTAGCTCATTCTCCAAGAAATTTCGATACAGTTCACCTGTCAATCGATTGGGCAATTGAAATGGGCCAATTTTGTAATTGTCAATTATGCCTACCTACATATTAATAGAAAACCCATTTTGGTGACTTCTAATTACGGTTTTTCAAATAAGTTACTTTGGCGCTTTTGGATAATTTGCATGCATCGGATGCATTTTTATCGTAAACCGTTGGTCCTAACGCCTTCAATAAGGTATACCTTTCTGAAGCAGAAAAGATAGGAAAACAAATTTTTTCAGTCAAAGGCGACATACAGTGTAAGGCAAAAAAGTTAGGACCAATTCAAACAAGATGTAAACCTGTATGTGGCGCCCTCTATCAGTTATAAAAGAACTAAGGTCATATTTGAATTCTGCGTGATAAAAAGCCCCTGTATACAAAATTTCGTCCGCTTATTACATCATTATAAAACGATATTAAAAAAAAATAAAAAGATAATTAAACTTCAACACCCTATATCTTTTAAACGAAGGCGTTGCGGACCTAAGTTCATAGGAACCTTTTTTCTTATTTTAGTCCCTCTATCGCGTGGCACTATGCATGACACTTTTTCATATATATATATATATATATATATATATATATATATATATATATATATATATATATATATATATATATATATATATAAATTGTTTTAATGAACGCACAGAAGTTCAATTTAATATTAACTTTTAAGATACATACAGTAAAAGATTAACTCGAGTGGGACTTGAACCCACGACTTCCACTTTGCAAGTCACAATCCATAGCTCAGATGGAAGAGCCCTTCCATCTGAGCTATCGATTGTGACTTGCCTCCTCGATAGTTCAGATGGAAGAGCCCCACTCTAGCAAAGTGGAGGTCGTGGGTTCAAGTCCCACCCGAGTTAATCTTTTACTGTATGTACTTTAAAAGTTAATTTTAAATAAAATACAATTAATGATTATTAAATTGAACTTCTGTGCGTCCATTAAAACAATTTCTATAGTTATCTATTACTGTTGCATACAGCAAATAAAAAATTAACAATCAGTCACGCGTTGTCATGTGCGAAACCTTAGCGAATTGCGGGCTCACATGACATTCACATAAAGTTGACTGTGATCCTTCATTCTGTGTGTAACAATTCTAATACATCGTAACTAGGGAAGTACGTACAGTTCAAGTTTGAATCGATTGTGACTTGCCTCCTGGATAGCTCAGATGGAAGAGCCCCACTCTAGCAAAGTGGAGGTCGTGGGTTCAAGTCCCACTCGAGTTAATCTTTTACTGTATGTACTTTAAAGGTTAATTTTAAATAAAATACAATTAATGAATATATATATATATATATCTATATAATATATATATATATATATATATATATATATATATATATATATATATATATATATATATATATATATATATATAATATGTATTTATATTATAATGAACTCTATGAACTATATTTGCGAAAGGTTAACGCAATAATTAGTATTGATTATAAAATATAAAATCCATTTGTAATGTAAAATCGTTGGCAATTCCACGGAGGTACGGTATAAGGCCGTCAGGTTAGAATCATATTTTTCTATTTTCTATAAATTTTATATCAACCTTTACGTTTTACACGTCAAATGTATGTGTGTGGTATAACCAAAACACTGTTAAAACTGGATCTATCGGATGCTGTTTTGACGGGGGCTGTTTTTTCGGTGGACTGTTTTATCGGGGCTATTTTGACAGGGTACCGTTGATATTTGATAATTAAAATGCAATAATTCTTAAATTTTCATACAAAATAGAAAAAATAGTATAAGGAATACGTTTCATAAAACGCTATATCGCACTTGTCGTTTACTTCTAAACTTCGACGCGTGGAATAAAAGCGTCTCTTATGAAACTCGTTTCTTAATATACTATTATTAAAGAGTAATGATAATAAACCAAATACCGATATTTACAGTACAAATACAAACCGTTTCGTTTATCTCAAATAAGCACCTTACATTGTGACCATGATAATAACATTGAATTTGTACATAAACAATATATTTGTGTGAGAAACCTAAATCATATATAGATTTTGTAAAGAAGAACAAGGATGATACTGTTTCTAAACAATCTCAATCCAGTTCCACACGCACAGTAGAAACGCGTTCACTAAAAATACAAGTATTAGATGAAATGCCTATTACTTTGCCACAAGTTAATGACGCCGTAAAACATGCGATAATGAAAGTTCCCATAGAAGACAAAAACGAGAAATTGACCAATTACCCAAGGAGAAGAAAGCGAAACTTAGTTTATAGTAGTGCTGTCTCATCGGAAAGTGGTGACTGCAAGTTTACGTGCCAAAATCCCACATTCACATATTGTAAGTAGCGGACCGCGAAAATGTTATTATTATAATAAACATGTTCAAATCGCATTATTACTGCGATAGAAAAATTAATTAATGGGATTTAACGTATTTTATTTTATATTAAGTCGTAATTTCAGAATGATTTTCGAGATATTTTATTTTTGTAACTAATAGTGACTAAGAGCTGAGAACCACATGTTAGGGTTGAAATAAGCAGGTGTACGCTCGACACTGATTTATTGCCGGGACCGTAACGAATCTTCGAAAGTTGCTGTATGCCCATTCTTGTGGTAAAAACTTTATAAATGTAATAATTAATTACGTCGGCACATACTGAAAATCCAAAGGGATCTTTGTTTGGTACTTTAAAGTTTGATATTAGCTATAGGTTTTCTACGGACGAATGCATATTTTTAAAATTAAGATTTCCTTCAATAATTAATATGAAACTGTTCCCACGTGTTTATTGTTTTTTTTTTCATTACTTTTGAAAAACGGGGGTTGATTTCGGGGGTAAGTATAGGTAGTTGATGTCGAAAGAGAGACAGTGTCAGTTAGAGTTTTGATTGAGTAAGATCGACCTGTTTTAAAAATGAAGCATTTCCGTGCAAGAAGTATCTAATCTAAGTTGAAATCTGTTAAAATAGGCTAGAGTCAGACAGTACAGGGCTTCCTCTCTCATCACTTGGGCAAATTATCATTGTTGTCTGTTTGATTATATTTGTATAAAGAGAACTGGAGTGGACCAATGGGAAAAGGGTAAATCATGGTTATAATTGTATATAGGTAATACCGCCTGATTTACACACTCCGGGTCCAGATGACCACAAAACGCTCCTCCAAATATATTTTTACTGTTTTTATTGTTTTGTATAGATTGATGTGTAACCTGAGAAAGGAACGCTGCATTTTGCTTTTAACGCAATCATCAAGCATGTTTATCAGTCACATGGTTATTTATTTGCACTCTTGCAAGGCTTTTTATTAATGGGTTTTTTGTGTCTTTGAATCAATTTGATTAAGTAGAAATGTTTACCTGCGAACTAATTTCTCTTCATACGTTATTTATTGTAATTATACGTAATTGTGCATGGGTAAATTTTTGCCTATTTTTTTTATTCGTACAGTTACCTTATTATCATCTGTGCAATTTTACTCTTGTGTATTTTATATGTACCGTAATCTGCTTTATTATTCCATTTGTTTATTTACCTAAAGACCGGCACGTTTGGTTTTAAAGGGCCACATGTTTGGTATTAAGATTTTTATTCTGATTTATTTGTGACACAATTGTGGGTGCGATTACATTGTTTTTTTATTGTGTTTATGTGTAGCTAAAATGCTATTCTTTTTCATAACGTTATAATTTTGTACCCACTTTAACCTGACTTAACGGTGTTTTGTTATATATTGAACTCTTTCATTGTTTTTCTGTGTTATTTGATTCATTAATGTACTTGTGCAATTACTTATTTATGAATAAATTGGGTTTTCTTGGTGGTTCTTTCCCAAAATAGTACATCAACGGGTTGAACCGTCATTGCACAAAGCTCGTTAATTTTAATTTGAGTAGTTTCATTGTTTACCTGTCCCACATGATGCACCACTTAACCTCATCAAGCCTACCTAATTCAAATAATACAGCGTACCTACCACTAGACGTCCAATTATTTTGATCAGATTTGAGGTGTGCGAGTAATTAAATAACAGACTTGTAAATAAATTCTATTGTTTTAATTATTACCATGAAAGGCTATGTAAAGTAATTAATTTTTAAGATAGGTTACCTAGGGGACGCCTCAATATCGAAAATTGTACTTAAAACTTGTTCAAAGTACAAAAGTTAGTAATTTTTCATTTAAATGTGCAATGCATTTCTGACAAGATAGAGGAACTTGAGCTATGTTTACTTGAAAATCACGTTTAAGTTTTATGTGTTTGTGAAGTTTGGTTACGTTGTTTTTTTTTATGATTGTGGACCTGAACAAGCTAAATTTGGCCTATCGTGCTAAAGCACTCAGGAACACTTATGAGGATGGATAGAGGGATAATGAATTGCCAATAGATGCCTATGAACATCTACCTTAAATTTTGTCATATCATAAGTGAGAGGAAAACAGGAACTAGGGAGATCATTCCAGAGTTTAGAAGCCGTGTAGAAAAATGTGGATTGCGCCCGTTTGGTACGACGAGTGGAGATTTGTACTGCATACTGATGATGTGAATGAGCGAACCGAGTGTTTCTCGCAAAGATATCCCGAGATGGTACCAAATAATATAATTCAGCAGCACAATAGCCGTTGTAATAACGATAATACAAAGAAAGAACTGAAACCATCCTTCTATGCTCAAGGGACTGTATGTGAGAAGTTAAGGACGGGTCATTTATAAGCCTAATCGCTCTCTTTTGAATACGATCAACGATATCGAGAGCGTATTGGGGAGCTCTAACCCAGAGGTGAGAATTATATTTCAGATGAGGCCGAATTTGGGCCTTATACAGCAGAAGGACCTGTAGAGAGGTAAAGTACTGCTTAGATCTGTACAAAAAGCCTATTTTACGAGCAGCTGTTTTGGTAGCTGACAGAACATGGTCAACCCATGAGAGATTTGAAGATACAGTCACACCCAACAGAGTAATAGAGTCTGAAAACTTAAGAACTGAGCCATTCATACTTACAACAGGAAATCTTTTTTGGCGGAAATAAAGCAACACTGAGTTTTGTTTTAACTAGATTATTGCTTCCCCATTAGAGAATACGTTGAATGTCTTTGTTGATTGAATTTGCCATTTTAGCTTTAATTTCTTGATTTGACATACAAGGTGGATTATCACTATGAGTAGACTGAGATAAACTACAGCGAAGAGTGCTATCGTCAGCAAAGCAATGGATGGGTTAGTTGTTGAAGAAATAAGGTCATTTATGTACAGCAGAAAAAGTGTAGGTGCTATAATGGATCCCTGTGGTACGGCCGTGTTAATGCTAACTTTTTTTGAGAAAAAGCCATTAACTACCACACGTATTCGTCTTTTATCAAGGAAACACAAGGGTAAGTTATAAATAGATCACTAACATCGTGACCGATATATAAGTTTGAGTACGTTAGAAAAATACCGTGCTCCCTTCTCCGGTTACACACTCATCTACGCAACAATAGAAACAATAAAAATAAAATTCGAGCTGTTGAATGGTTATCTGATCTCGGCAGTGTATACACGCTTGGTAATTGTCTTTTACAATTAGTAACCAAAGCGGTATCATATACCCGTTCATCAGCCCACCTCTACCCAAATATAAATATAAACAACAACCAACAATGTTAATTCGCACAAATACCAGAGTGAGAGGGTCCTGTACTGACTTTAATTTTAGCATATTTCAACTACAAGTTATAAATAGATCACCAACATCGTGACCGATATATAAATTTGGGTGCGTTAGAAAATATAGTACTCCTCTCTCAGATTACACATTCATCTATACAACAAGTAAAAATAATAGAAATAAAAATTCTAGGTGTTTAATGGTCTGGCCCGGGAGTGTGTACCTATTTGGCAATTGACTTTTACAATTAGTAACCAAAACGGTATCCCGTGCCCGCTCGCCAGCCACCTCTACACAAATATAAATATAAACAACAAACAACAATGCAAATACCAGAGTGAAGGAACCCGGTACTGTCCTTTAGTTTTAACGGATTTCCGCTTACTGAGCCCGCGTACGAATGAGATACCTTCGCAAGTCAATGTTTGATTCTTTTAATAAATTAGATGAGCTGGTAAAATAATTGTCTGCGAGCTTACATTTATATAAAAATACATACTTACACTAGAATAAATATTCGCTTAATTGATCACAGACACAAATCGTTAACATATGCAGTTTAACGCCGAAAGAGTTATTTTACAGACAAACTGTTTACAATGAAGGTATTTAATTAATCCAAAAATCGATCTGAATCGATTGACACTCTAACTGTAACTACTTTTCTCCAGATTTCACACCTAACTAACCTTACTCCCGCAATCAACCCCCATTTTTCAAAAGTAATATAAAAAACAAGAAACTTTAATTTACGTTGGAACAGTTTCATATTAATTATTGCACTACATCTTAAGTATGCATTCGTCTGTAACAACCTTACATTTCTCTCTCTAGTTTCCAAGTAACAAACAACGATATCTTTAGATCGCGGTCTGTACCGACACAATTACTTATTAAGCTAGTGACATTTTTCTATTAAGAATCGACGCAAAAGAAATTCCAATGATTCGTTACGCCCCTCCAGTATAGCATTTTTAAGCGTGCACCTGCTACTCACCCCAACATGTCTTTTACAACCCTATATATATATATATATATATAGTATATATATATATATATATATATATATATATATATATATATGTGTGTGTGTGTGTGTGTGTGTGTGTATGTGTGTATGTGTGTGTGTGTGTGTGTGTGTGTGTGTGTGTGTGTTGTGTGTGTGTGTGTGTATAAATATATATAAATGAAATATTTTGAAAACATTACAAAAAAATCCACTGATTATCTTTTCTATTGCGGTAACAATGGCGATTTGGCAAATGTTTATTACAACAGTAAAATTTTCGCGTCCGCTACCTACAGAACGCCCCTTTGAAAGCTCGACGATGTCCACTCGGAAACATTCGGAGAGTTTTCAACATCCTTCGCTTCGGATAGGGATCCTTCGCTACCTTCGGCTACGAACTAGAGCCATTAGTACTAAAGCAAAACTTAATTAGTAACCAACTTAACTAGGCAAACTAAACGTCTATTAGATAATATGCTCAAAAACAATTAGAGAATATGAATAAGCAATACATGCATAAAATAATATGAATAATAAAAATAGAAAGAAATAAGAACAAAAAAAATCAAAAAATGGGTATATACAACCAGGATTCTACTTATTATTCCTAGGATTCGGACCTATGATAAAACTTCAGGTGAGTAATGTTATAATTCCCCTTGACAGAATCCATTTGTTCATCCAACAAACGGTACACGTTCGGGTAGGGTTTGGCGATAATACAAAAGGGGCCAAAATATAAAGAAAGAAACTTGGATGTTTGTTTCTTGGAGGCGTTCTAAATATTACTTTCCTTCAGTAAAACGTAGTCGTCGATACACAATCTGTCTCTGTCTCAATTCTGACAAACTTTATTCCAAATTACCTCCGGAGATTCAGTGGCGGAGATGGGCAACATTTTTCCCACGTAAGTGGCAAAACGATCCTTGAGACGTGGAAGATTTACAATATCTCAAGGGGGTGCCCCGTGCTCAAATGGGGAACGATATTAAAGAGACATTCTATGTCTTTAGCGTGATTAGCGCAATTAGCATGCGCATTTAGACAGTAGACCCAAATCAGCCTGCTTAGTTCTCTCATAACACACGAAAAAGTGACTCGAATTCCATGGTCTAGGGAACCGGTGTATTGAAAGTGATTTCTCGGGATCAGATTAAACGCCCTTAGTAGTTATAATATCTGAAAAATTTTTCGTTGGGCAATGAAAAAGAAAATCGGTTTTTCTAATGTTTATGGTCATATTGTATTACTGAAATCGAACCAAAAAGTTTCCTAAGATGTTGTATAATTGCATATAAACTGTCGTAATTCGGGCCCTCAAATCACATCCTTAGCTCTCGAAAAAACGTAGTTCCCGAAGAGCGAGGAGGGTTCGCATTAGGGATTCAACATGGCGGAGGTACGCTAAAAGAAGGTAACGGTGCCGGTGACGCACTAGCAAAATTGACAGCTTGAACTCGCGACACGTCTTCTCTCGGTTTCTTTGTTTCAATACCCGATAACCGTTCTAAAAAGGAAAGAGCTCCATTCAAGCTCCGGTCTGAACAGACTCCCCATAATGATTAGGTGATAAGGGAATACTGACGCATTATTTCGTACAAAATAACTCCCTCAGAGATGGAAGGATCAAAAAGGCGATAGTCATTAACATGTTTCAGAAAATATTCGGCTAGAGACAACCCTTTTTCTGGGTGATAACGTGTGTTATAGAATTTATTACGTTCAATGACCTATTTCTCAGGTGACCAAAAATACGACAAAAAGCTTCTCTTAAACGAACCTGAATCTCGCCAATCGGCCTCATTTATCAATTTTGGGCACCGGTTTCTAGACACGTTTTTGTCGCTCTTAAGTAATCATCACTCGTTAAAATAGACATGAAATAAAAAGAAACCTTTAACAGACTCGCAAAATAGAGACCCCCTATTTTCCGAGCTTGGTAAGGGAGGAGTTATATAGAGATACTAAATAGCAACATTATCACAATCGAACAGACTTCGTTTATACAAACATTTCTAAGAAACCACTTATGATAAAACTAATTTACACTAATTATAATAATGTAAACATGTAGGTTCCCGTGAGAAAGGAACACCCATTAGTATAAAAGAAAAAATTAAAGTTAGTTCCTACTCAGTTCTTTTACTCATACGTAGTTGTTAAGTTAGTTAATAAGTTTACTTGTTGTTATAAAAAGCCATTGCTCTCAAGGGCGTAGCCAGGATTTATAACAGGGGGGGCAAACCATGGTCCATGGTCGTTCAAAATGTAAAATTTTAGGATAAAAAGAAAAGGCAAATGAAAACAAAACTTTGAGATTTTAATTATACTTAAATTGAACTAATAACAGATAACAAAAAAAATATGCAGAACAGAAAAATATGTATATTTTAGATTTAATTTTTTGTTTATTCAAATTTAAAAATTATTTAATTTATTTTTGCTCTTCCAGGGGGGGGGGGGGCAGTTGCCCCTCCCTGCCCTTAGCTGGCTACGCCCATGATTGCTCTGATTCTAACACAAGTGTTTAGTATTAGTAACTTCGTTCCTTCCGATCCTGTCCTGACCACACCCATCCTTAATCCCACCATGCGTAATGTATGTATGTATGCTGGGAATCCAGCAATAATCACCTTTTCATACTTAGTATTTACACTTAAAAACATTCATCTTATACGTGCTATAAAAAATCAGAGAACGTGCAAAAACTTGTTAATCGAAGTGCTGGTTAGGTATAGACACCCTGTACAGTATTTACACAAGTCAGTGTTAATTATCACGTATAACACATTTAATAATGTTTTAGATCAATTATCACTCAAGTATTTTTTAATTTTACCAGTATGTGGTATTTAACCGACAAAAGTGTAATAATTTTAATAGTATGCGCTTGTATAGAATTTTTATTACAAAATCAAATGAGAAAATCGTTTCGAGTGAGCGTCCAGTGGTCTAGGAATATCGACGCCTCTTTTCCACATTTCACGACATTCACGTATCCCATATATATATAAAGTAGTGGTAAAATCAATAAACAACTATTTTGACCCGTTGTCGTTATCGACATAAACGTCGACGTAAATTTATAAATTTGACATATTGAATCCATATACACTATAATTATAGAACGTTATGCTTGGAACGTAAAACATGAATAGTAGTAAAATTAGTTCACGCGAGGTATATTTAGAGCGTCAGCCAAAAATTTATAGGTAAATCTGCAGACAGATTCTGAACTTAACAAACATTTACTAAAGTATATAGTTCAAAATGTACGAAGATCAATTTTTAAAAATTTCTGATAGACCTTCATATATAGGTATGAAATAGTGTTTTTTGCTGTTTTTAACTTGTCTTTTCGTTTTTTTTAGGAATGATTATATCGTTACCATTTATATTAGTTAATTTTATTATTTATGTCATACTACCTTTAAAGCATGGACGAGGAAGACAGCTGCTATGTTTTCTATTTTCACTGTTTAACTCGTATTTGTTTTTTGCTATTTCTGGATATATGGAAAAGGAAGGCTTTATATCTTCAATTACATGCACAGTTTTAGGTAAGATATTTACTAATAAAAATATCACATTTTCTTGCCTTTTGTATTAAATTATATAATTCCGGAGTTTTCATGAAAAATTTCTGGAAAATAAAATGTAGGTTACACGCATTACCCAATACACGATGAAAACGAATTGTTACTCTCAAAAATCCGTCTTAAATCTTCTGTAATAATCTTTGCAAGGTTTCTCATTTAACACTCGAACTAGGTTTGAACAAACAAATTTTATTGGTTAGAAACGAATAAACAGGCCCTGCTGAATCCAGGTTGTTGCGATGCTTTGTTAAGATCAATATATTTAAAATTTACTCCAATGGGATTGTACAATCTATTTTCGAGTAATGTGAGCTATTTTTACCTCTCTCAGTTTTGTAATCGCTCCGTGCAGTTAACACCCACCTGTAAAATAACACTAAATGTTAAAATAATGTAAATCCTAATAATTTTCATGTTTTTCAAGAAGTAATGGAATAAAACTAATCAAATCGGAAAACATATTACTCACAAGAATTATTTGGTTAATAGGTTTTTGTTGTTGTGTAATTTACTCGTACAACTGAGACAAATGCAACAGTCCATGAATTTATAAATAAATCTAACTTTGCGGAATGTCTGGGGTCTAGGAAACTACACCGAATGCCCACAACGTCGACACGATCTTTGATGGTCCATATGGCTAGGAACTCTACTCCGACGGACACTACGCCGACTACCCGACAAATATACAAAGGACACTAAGCCGAACGTAACCATAACGCCTACTATTAGAAGAAAATTGAATAGGGACACTACGGCGACAGTACCCACATCGCCGTTAAGTGTGCAAGGGACACAACGCCGACATGTCCACATCCTCCACGGACCCTGCGCCGACAGTGCCCACATCGTCGACATGTGTACAAGGGACCTAACCTAACGAGCGCCTCAGAGAAAAATTTGGCGAAGTCTTCATTGTACACTTGTCGGCGTTAGTGTCCCTATTAATTTTTTTTCTTTTGTCAGCGTTGTGGTCACGTCTGCTAGTAGTAACAAGGATCCCCAAATTTTTCTCTTAGTTAGTTTTTAATGCTTTTCTGGGATTTTCTAAAGTTCACGTCAAGATCACACACATTCAGAGGTGTGGAATTATCTGAGACGTTGTTACGTAACCTGGCTTTTGGGTAACAATATTACTAATCGTGCAAGATTTAAACTAAGATCATTATTTGGAAAAAAAGTTGCTTAGCTAGGAAATCGAATCCTAGACATCTCAGTTTCCTGTCGAGCGCTTTCCGCTTCAGATTCTAAAGAAGTTGTATATTGTACATTAAGTATATTAAGATGATCGTTACATAATGTTGCGTTGTGTTGTGTTATGTTATATCATTTTACGCATGTTATATAATGTTGTGCCATGTTGTCATGTTATGCCATGTTATGACATGTTATTGCATGTTATGGCATGTTATGCATGTTATGCCATGTTATGTCATGCTATGGCATGTTATGCCATGTTATGTCATTTTATGTCATGTTATGTTATGTTATGCCATGTTATGACATGTCATGGCATGACATGTCAGGTTACGTTATACATGTCATGGCATGCGATGCCATGTTTTGTCATGTCATGTCATGTCATGGCGTGTCATGTTATAGCATGTTATGTTATGTTATGTTATGTTAAGTTATGTTATGATATGTTACGCTACGTTACGTTACGTTACGTTAAGTTACGTTACGTTACGTTACGTTACGTTACGTTGTGTTGTGTTGTGTTGTGTTGTGTTGTGTTGTGTTGTGTTACGTTACGTTACGTTACGTTAAGTTATGTTATGTTATGTTATGTTATGTTATGTTATGTTATGTTATGTTATGTTATGTTATGTTATGTTATGTCATGTCATGGCATGCCATGTCATATGTCATATCATGTCGTGTCATGGCATGACATGTCAGGTTACGTTATACATGTCATGGTATGCCATGTCATGGCATGCCATGTCATGTTTGCCATGTCATGTCATGTTTGCCATGTCATGTCATGTCATGTCATGTCATGACATGTCATGCTATGTTATGTTATGTTATGTTATGTTGTGTTGTGTTATGTTATGTTATGTTATGTTATGTTATGTTATGTTATGTTATGTTATGTTATATGTTATGTTATGTTATGTTATGTTATGTTATGTTATGTTATGTTATGTTATGTTATGTTATGTTATGTTATGTTATGTTATGTTATGTTATGTTATGTTATGTTATGTTATGTTATGTTACGTTACGTTACGTTACGTTATGTTATGTTATGTTATGTTATGTTATGTTATGTTGTTATGTTATGTTATGTTATGTTATGTTATGTTATGTTATGTTATGTTATGTACATCACACTGTATAACACTATCTTACGTTACATTACATTATTGTATATTACATTGTGTTACATTGTATTGTATTATGTCATATCTATCATAGAGGCCTCCCAGTGACCGTAGTACGAGCAGCTATTTGCTAGTTCGCAAGGTACTCTTGTATTGGTAGTGGTTATAGCTTGTATAGAATTACATTAGCACATCTGGGGTATTCGGAAAGGGTGCGTTTGTGGCAAGTAGGATAATTTATCCCAACACTGACCAGTAGTTCGACGACATCATTAGTAGGGAATACTACGTCGTCTGTCATACGGATTGCTTAGTATCCACTCTGTGGCGTGACGATTACAATTTCAAACCTTTAATACTCGTGTTCTTTTGTAGCATGGGTGTAATGAACCCCATTCAGTAGTTTCATATTCATCTTTTGTTTTGCCCATACCTTTTTTAGTATTTTAAGAGCATTGTCAGGGCTTCAACTCTTGTGCATGTTCATTTTACTATTATTTAGATCCCTGCAGAAATAGTGTTTACAGTTTCTTTTGCTCAGTGTAGTCCGTTAGTATGTAAGGATATGTGGAACCCCATAGTTTGTGAAGTATAGCTCGTTATTTATCCTGAACTCGAGCTTTTGAGAGACTGATAGTTCTTTTACCGCCCCTCACTTAGCCAATGAGCATATGTCCGGGTTTATATTTACTATAGACTTAACGAATGAGTGATATCCAGGAATTGAGTAATTTTACTTTACTGGAGAGCTGGATCTTTACAAGAAACTTTAACACCTGATTGTGATTTGAAAACCGTTTGGACTTATTTTAGAAATGATGAATTAACCCATATTCTTTTGTACTTACACGTGTCTTCGGATAATGGTTGGGTAAGTTGCTTTGTCGGTCACATTAAATTGACCAGCAAAAGCTGCAAGAATATGTCCCTACGTCGATGTCGATACCTGCTTGAAGAATAGTTGGAAAACTCACAACTAGTCTAAACCAGACAGAAGAGTTATCCTAAAGACGCAAGGACCGATTGAGTACCCTTGGTTTAAAGATACAAATTTGTATCAATTCGTTATTCGTGGCCCGTTCAACAATTTATTTATATAAATCTGTCTTTTAATCCCAACTAATCCTAATTTGTATCTGTGTAAGCCACTTTGCTTACAATAATTAAAATGGTTTATTTTAATTTGCCTCGGTCTAGCTCAAATCGGGTCTTGTCTTAACAAGACGGGGGTGGTTCGTATTTTGGTGCTTAACAATGTACACTTTGAATAATTACAATAAAATGTTTTAAACGCATATTACCTATTTCTTCTATAAAAGTAAATCACCAGATACTAAACTAGGTGAATTAAATTAACAGCAAGAAAAATTTTATATCAGGTTAACCGGAGTGTCCTTCCTGGTAGCGCCCGTTTTGGTTGTTCCCCCGTGGACGGTAGTGGTGGAATTGTTGGTTCCTGAGACGCTTCTGTGGAAATATAAATTATTGTCGTTCAATTGCTAGTGTGTTTTGACCAAAAATCCTGATAATGACGATTTATTTTGACTTATTACGAACGCTTGGGCCGGCCCTGTAAACGGTGGCGTGGTATTTATCAGGTGGCGTCACGTAATATACTCCGTATTACATAAGCAGGGGACAACGATCGCCCTGGTGTTTGGTAGCAGGTCATAGAGAAAAATCAATAATTTAAAGTAACCTTGGTGCGCATAACTATTCTTATATGTGATTTGGCTTTCAGATTGAATAGATGTGAATTCAGTACTTGGACTTCTTCACGAAGGACATGTCAATATTTCTACGTTTCTTAATGCAAATTATTCGTACGCGTTTGATTATTTACTCTAACTGATCAGGATGGTCTCAGGATTTCTTAATTAATTGGGAACGTATTTACATTGATCAATACACAACATTTAATTATACGCGGCAATAAGACGCATTAATTCTTTATTATTAGAAAACGTCTGTTATTGTTAAACGCGTATAGCTTTCTTATAAGTGAAACTTATTCTACCTATTAAATAGAGGGAAGACGGAGTTTATCAGGAACTAATCTACGTTAGTTATTATTAAAAATTACTTCTATTATTAATTGTTGTAAACGAATTATTCTGAGGCGGGTTTACACGCTCTTTTACGACTCCGTGAACTAAATTAAACAATCATGTGAATTGTTTCAGACGGAATGCAGGTGTCTTAAGTATACGATTACTCTCGGGATTAAAATGAGAGAATTTACACGTGTAATGTTCGTAATTTATTCTGATGCTGGTAAATTAGTCAGGCCTTCGGGAACGAAATAGTAGATAGTTTAACTTACCGGATTTCCTTTATTAAGAAATATTATTAGAAGAATATCTAACAAATTGTAGTCGGTTCGCGAGACAGTGGAACACGTTTGATACAATTTATTACATAAACGCACCACGGGTTCGTCTTTATTTAACTGGAGGATCACGCGGGTGATCTCTAAGAATACGGCTTCTGGTATTGAGATTATCTCCAGGTCTTGGCGTCGCTTGTTTGTATTGCTAATTTTTTCAGGATCTGGTAGGTGTATTGTAGGTGTAATATATGTTTAATGGAGAGCCCTTTATAATATTCTGGGCCTAGTCCGTCGACTGCTGTATAAAGGGATCGGCCGGGGAACGGTAGAATTAGAGTGAATACCCTTCTTGCCGCTGGAGTAAATGAAAGTTGACTTCAGGGCGTTAGCCCGCAGTAGCAAAATCCTGGTTTGCGTGTATGATTGCAGCAGGAGGTGACTTCAGGCTTTTCAGCCTGTCGTGACTTCTAGTGTGTGTATGTTTGCAGAAGGTGACTTCAGGCATTACAGCCTGTCGTGTACATCTGGTGTGTGTACTGGAACGGTGAGATAACTTCCGGGCTCTGCAGCCCGTCGTTTCTCTGGGTGTCTGGTATAATGTTTAAGAAAAGTGGTGCAATAAAACTTACGTGCTGTTAACCTTAGCGTATCTCAACCAGCAGCTTGATTGTATGACGCTGATTTACCGGTGACGACGGCGAAGTAACGGGACTAAAGATACACGACGGTTCAGGTTGAACGGATGCGGCAATCGATAGGACTAGAGAGAGGAGAGCGGAGCGCGCAGAGTGTAGAATTTCTTCCGGTAGCGCGGTCTTTATAGATAATTCCCGGTGGGTGGGTCCGGCTTCTATGCAGGGTCCTCTGACGTAAGAGCATTTGATGCTTTTTGATATCTACGTCGGAGGGGATTAAAATTAATTATTTGTGATGCAATATCGCGAAATCTTTTGCAATTAGTTTTAATATTATACAACTTTATCTAGTTTGGTTACTGTAGGGCTATTAAAAAAATAATTAATTACAAAAATTTTAATAAAGTTAAGCTGGATCTTTACATCTGGATAGCTTTAATTAATTTCAATAATTCTTGTATTTATAGTAATTTTATCATCTTCGAGGTATTTGGAAGACGTAGGCGCTAGTTGCCCCATTAGAGTCTAATATGGGTTAACATTCCTAGAACACCGTTGACGCTTAAACACAGGTTGCTCGACGTAGAATGTAAGTGTGAAGGTACACATTGTTTCATTCAACCTTTTGCATTTAACCGTTTATTAAAACTATATCAGAGTAGCGTCACTCTTAAGAGAATGATAGTGGAAAGAAAGTTGGCGTTTTCGTTGAAGAATATCGACCCATCATATTGTAGGATAGAAACCAAACCACATTTTTCTTTTTTCACAAAATTAGATTTATCACAAAACCTGAATGGACTTACTTACGTACTTAATTTTAATTCCCATCCTACTGATTAGACGTGAAGTAGTGGGTGCTGGTTGCTTTCTTCTATATTTTTCTTTGTTATACTCGCTTGTTCTGTTAGAACGATGATAATATATAAAATAAGGTACTAGAATGCAATCAGTGTTGGACGTGGGTTGTTGAATGAAACTGTTCTCATTAATCATCAAATACAGTATTACCCAAAATAAACAGTACTGAACTTGTAATTGTTTTATTTATTTAAGAAATACATATTATTGACACTTTATTACATGTTCTAAATGTGCACCTCCTCGTTCAAGACAGACTTCATAACGAAGTACTAATCTTCTCGTCATGTTATAGAATAAGGATTGTATCAGGTCTGCGAAGAAGGCTCTAACGACATCCTTTAATTTATCGATGGTTTGTTTTTTTTTTAGCCATGCCCGAAATGTATGCATCTGGAGATGTGAGGTCTGGAGAATGTGAGGGATAAAGGAAGACGGTAAATCGTGAAATGAATCTGCTTGGAAAATGTCCCTGAAGAAATTGACGAACTGCGGCAGCAGTATGGCAAGTTGCCCCGTCCTGCTGAAAAAATTGGTCTCGAAATGCCAAATTACGTGCACGATAGAATTGACATAGATCGGGGATAAAGCGTGTTAAAATTTGTATGTACTTCTGTTGATTTAGTGTGACTTGCCTACCATTCTTTTCGATGAAGTATGGACCAATGATACCGTGTCCCGAAACTGCACACCAGACACTCACTTTCGCACTGTGTAAAGGAACTTCTTGAACCACATCGGGTCTGGCATAACCTAGAAATCGACTTGTGCGCCGATTCACATACCCCGACAAATGAAAATGTGCTTCGTCTGAAAACCATACATTTTTCAAGAATCCAGGATTTTCATACTGTAACGCGAGAATTCTGGCGCAATATTCCTCTCTACTGCGATAATTCCGAGGATGTAATTGTTGATGTACCTGAATCACATACGAAAATGCACCCAGCTCCTTCAGGATTCTTTACAAGGAAGTTCTTTTTAAACCAAGTTGCAACGCTGTCCTTGTCTGGCTGACTTTCGGATTCTCTAAGATATGCTCAAAAACACGTTCATTGTTATTGTTGTTTTTAACTGTTCTGGGGCGCCCCGAGTTTCCTTTTCATTGGCACAATATATATTACCAGTATTTCTGAACTTTTCAATAACCTTTAAAATTACAGCATTACTTGGAGAACGTTTATTAAACCGTTGTGTGAATTGATCACACACGTATCGCAGACGTGCACCATTACACCGGCCGATTCCGTATGAGCGAAAATAATGCTCTACCTGAAACACTTTCTCCTCTGTACTTAACACCATTTTTAAAAATTAGGCCGTACTAATTAATTGTTTAAGGTTTACTTGACAGGTGTACACCAGCTAACTTGGGTATGACAGCGCGCATGGAGACACCGCCGACTTAGTTTCAGTACTGTTTATTTCGGACAATACTGTACTTGCGGTAAAAATTAAATTAAGAATATCATGTCAAATGCAAATGAATGGGTTTTAATATTTACACATGCTCTCAAGCCGAATTTAAAAGCATTTTGTCTTAAAAATCACAAAACGTTATTTTTTTTATTTTCAGCTGTACTAACACTATATTTCACATTTGCAACATACGCTTGGGCTAGTGTCATCTGTTTTGACATGTGGATGACAATAAGGTGAGTCATTTCTTGAATCAGTACCAATTTCTACACTAGTAGTTTCCAGAGACGTGAAAGGAATGTGGGAAGAACTCTCAATGGAGAGACGAACTCGTTTTTGGTATTATACAGCTTTTTCTTGGAATGTGCCCTTACTCATTTTAATATTGATTATATCAATCAGTAAAACTGTTCCTCTGAACACGTGGTATAATCCTGGACTAAGTGATAGTAATTGTTGGCTTAATGGTAAGAAATTGCTCTAATCAGTTATGTATTTCTCCACTACGAACGTTGTAGATGGAGTTCCCCAACTTATCTATTTTATTACACCATTACTATTAGGAATAATTGCTGATATTATTTTCGTATCACTCACTTTACATAGAATCAAAACAGCACATCCAACGAGAACAGAACGTTACAAAATGGTTTCCAAATTTTATTCACGATTTAGATGTTTAGGAATACTACTTGTAAGTTGGATACTGGATATAGTTGTGTGGGCTTTAAAGTGGAAGCTTGGATATGTACCAACGTCTTGGTGGTACGCTATTGAAAGTTACAATGGTGTGACAGGTATTCTCATTCTATTATCAACTATTGTTTTCGATAGAAACATGAGACGATTAACTGCAAGGCGGTAAGTTATTATTTTTACTGTGCAAGCAGTTTAAATATTTTTTTTAGATTTTTGGAGTTTAAGCAAAAAAGGTATGCACTGAATAGGGATTAATTTTTTTGTCGTTGATGTATACTACTTGTTGTATTATGTTAATTTTATTTTTAATAAATAAATTGCAAAGGTTTTGTTCATTTATCTGGTAATTATTCATATAACAGGCCACAAGGAATCGTTTTGGTTTAATTTTATAGTCATTATATTACTAATTTGTAACATACAGTGCAGTGCACATATGAAGTTTAAACAAGCCCCAATTGCGCACTAACTTCGAAAGTAGTACATTTTTGTTATTAGTCACTAACCACACTCACTCATGGGATTTAAACTAATATGAGTATATGTGAACAAGCAACCATAAATTCCTATACATTCTGATTGATCGTGTAAATAATGTAAATGAAAACAATGCCTTAGGTAACGCGAGTAGTGAACAGGAGGCAGACGATTGGAGACACCGTGGTTCATGTGTAATATTCACAATATAAATAAACACATGATTGGTGATGCCAATCAGTATGCGTAATTGGTTACTCTTCCTAACTAAAAATGTATTATACATCACTAAAACACTCTTTTGAGCAATTAGACTTAAAACTCTCACCTATAGCAAATTTGACATGTCCTGATCACGATAAAACATATAAAGGCAGCCGTCAACAAATCAACAAATTTGTATGAGTAACAACCAGTAAAAAGCTTAGATTACAGTTTAAATTTAGAACCAGGAATAGAACATCTTACCAGTTAAAAATAAGCCATAGAATGAGCATGCATTCAGTAGATAAGATTGGAGACTTTTGGAACACACCACAATTCCAAAGTCTCACTTTATCAAGGTCACCACAATCTCAAGGTCCCACCGGCCCAAGGTTAGAAAATAAGTAGGTCATGTGTGTACACTACTTTCCCAAGGTCACACATTTTCAAGACTACCACAGCTCCAAGGTAAAACAAAACACGTAGGTCACTAACACTTAACACATTCTCAAGGCTATTTG
This sequence comes from Vesta saturnalis, assembly GCA_036346205.1. Taxonomy (NCBI): domain Eukaryota; kingdom Metazoa; phylum Arthropoda; class Insecta; order Coleoptera; family Lampyridae; genus Vesta; species Vesta saturnalis. Next base: position 457,632 of record JARFJB010002134.1, read on the forward strand.
CGCACTCTACCTACTGAGATAGCTATCTCACTTTTTTTAAGGCTTACTCATGTAATTTTTTACAATTCTCTGATACCATACTTAGAACAAAAGTAAAAAGATGATGATATGTTAATATATTTATTTGTTGTATGTATAAATGTAATCAGTGTATTATTCAGATATATGATTTTCTCTAGGAATAAAACATTTTGATTTAGTACAAGTACAAAAGTCCTTTTTACTTCTGTATCATTACACCTGCGTGGACGTGGTGCAAGTAATTGAGTGTACGCGCAGCGTGGTGCCCATCGGAGATGTTCCTGTAGCTGAGCGTCAGATGGCCGCCATTGGTTTATTCGAACTCCACACATGAATCATTCAATCGTATCGTCGGAAGATGCTCCTCGAGAGAACTAACAGATGTTCATCAGCGGGACATGATGGTATAGCATTCCAGTATCATTGATATATTTGAGCATATACACCGTGTGGTGTGTACCTGTCTGTCTGTCTGTCCACCTGTCTGTCTGTCTGTATATCTGCCTGTCTGTTTGTCTGTCTGTAAAGTAGTCGCCACGCTCAGTCAGTTAGTGTCGGTCGCACTATTAGGGACGAAGTTTTTCTGAAAAATAAATCATAAGTAAAGGGAGAGCTCTGTCAGTTATAGTTACTGTGCCTGTCTCGATCACTTGCAAACCACTTGTCGAAGAGCTGCATTACGAACTCGGATGAGTTCGTAAAGTCCGGCAACCTCTTCGACAGTTTCCAGTATCATCTCCAGATGTGCAATGGAGTGATCATACCCACTTAGTGTAGTTAGGCTTATAAGACTATGCCAGACAAGGTATAATATTAGAAGCCGAGTGTGGGCCCGCTCGAGCTGCTTTTCTATAGAGCTCTGCGTACTCACATTACAATTCCGGACGAACGGCACTATCGTTTCCAGCTGTAATGAAAGAAAGAATTATTAATATAAACAAAGTAGTATCAAGGCAATACATACCGTGAACGTTAGACTCATGCGATGTGCGTAGACTACCCAGTACCACCCAGCGATAATAAGAAACGCAGAAGTGCGTTGAGTGGCCCGACGCCATCGCACACATAACGTTGTATAGGGGTGGAAGCATAGTGGGACCAATAGTCATAGGGATGGGTATAGCCTAAAACCAGTCACCGTCAAGTTCTTCGTCGTCATTGTCGTGCATGTCGTCGTCAGCGTTTTGGTTACTTCCGCAATCCTGGACCTACGGAGCGGCATCTGGAGCCTTACCATTGTCATTGTTCTCGTCCTGTATACTGTTATGTAACTGTTCCTGTGCACTTAGTTGTTGTACTACGTCTGGCAGTTCTTGAGCCAGTTGGTGCATGTTGTTAGTGAGAGTGTCCATAAAGTTACCCTCATCGCTACTCTCTTCAACGATGATTTCGTTGGAACAGTCAGTACGTGTTTCGCAAAGTAGTCGCTGGTGTCGTAATGCGTCATTGTCGTAGTCGTCGGAATCATAGTTGTGGGCATGGTCAATGACTGCATCGGAGTCATAGTCACCAGTGTTGAGGTAATCGTTACCAGCACAGGAAGAACATATTCCTTCAACGCTGGATGATATGCTGACGAAGTCATCACTATCATCGGTATGTTCGTTTATGTCAATAGGTAGTGGTGTGTCTTCGTCACTGATAGCAATGATTTCGGCATTGGTCACGTCAAGTATTAGTGCATCCGCATCAAGATTGTAATCTTGTAGAGAGTCCAAGACTACAGTCCTCCGTTCATAAATTTCGTGGTCGCTGGATTGGGCGTCCACGTGAATATGAGGGGATGCAGAGGGCGGGATATACAGAACCTCAGGTGGAGAGGGTGAGGAACCCTGAGGTGTGGGAGTTGAAGGGAGATAAACGTCAATTGGATAGGAGACTTGAGGTGTGGGAGTTAGCGGGACGTCGGGCAGAGATGTTTAGGAAGCTAGCGGGATAAAGTCGAAGGGATACAGGAGATCCCCAGGCGATGGAGAACGGGAGGTAACAGCAACCTGTAAAAAAAGAAATAAAACGTTAGAAATGTATCAATAAGGAAAGAAAAATTATAATTAAAAAACATAAGCCTTGTTAGTTCTTACCTGGGGAGATGATGGGGAACTTGCTCTTGAAGTCATTGTATCTACAGTAGTGTCAACAAAATCTTTAAGGACTTGTAAAAGTTTCAAAAGTTATTTTGTGCACTTAGAATAATTTCTATAAAACCTTTAAGGACTTGTAAAATTTACAAAAGTTATTTTGCGGGCTTTTATCTTTTGTATACTAATAATAGTAATTGCTTTTAGATTCTGTAAACCCAAGTGTAGCCGCCGCCGTAGTGGAGAATACTGCGTCAAACGTAAACAGAGGTAAGAAAGCGCTTTCATGTATTACTGCCACAGATGAGTAATTTACGTTCTATTGGTTTTAGGTACGTCATGAGCATGCGTTGCTTATGATTGTCCCGTAGCGGCGGGTGAACGAGTAAACATCATAAGCCACGTTGTGATACTACCGCGGGATAACACTCCCATCCTGAGGAGGTTGCTGGGAGACCGACCTCATACAAACCACGCACAGGATGTGATGTTGCTACTCCAGGAAGGTGGTGCTACCGGTGACCTGGTGGAGAATGGGCAGTATTTCGACCAGGATGATTCCGGTCGTACAGTAATTCCACGGCAGGAGAGGTGAGGGAGCACATTTCTGATATTGTCCTGAGCCCTACTTGTATCGCGGAGTTCGATGAAGAGTGGAGTCGAGAAAATGGATGATTCATCAGAGAGTATCCTCAGTCCTATGTGTGCTGCTGATTTTAGAGATAATGAATGGTCGCTAAATGACTTAGCAGTATCTAGGAACCCTGCAGCACCCATACAATACTTACGTGCGCAATCACCGGTGAGGGATATAGTGGGCAAGGCAGTATCTTCTCTCCAGAGTGTCTTGAGCCTTATATGCGCTGCTGAGTTTCTGGGGGTAGTACCTTGCTTCCATCCCAAAGCACATGGCAGGGTAAGATACAATGCTGGGTAGAATACGTGTGCTCAGCAACACTCTATCCCGACTATCATTGTTATTCTTTCCTTACCCGTACACTACTCTACCCTTCAACCTGATATATCCATCATACATATTATCCCATTTCTGGCGATATGTTACGTTGCGTCCTCGTTCGCTCGCTGGATATGATTTCTTTTTTTAACAGTTGTAATACATGATAGTAATAAATGATACTTCCGATGCGAACAGAACGGAACATAGTCATATTGCTGAGCGTCTTGCACAACCTGGACCATCAGGGTTAAACAACTTAAAGAATAATGTGCAACACAGGCATACCGATGATTCCTTTGCAGAACCAGGACCATCGGGTTTGAACAACTCACGGAAGCGCCAACCAGTACAAAAGTGTTGAAATTGTGCACTGCACTGATTGTTCGATTTATGTTCTTCAATATGCTTACCAACGAGACCTTGGAAGCAATAGGCACAAATCAAATGTGTGTCTACTCGTTGATGCTGGGGTTGAAGTGATTAGCAATGATTTTAAACAATGCATTGTTTCGTATAGACTATCATCATTTAATACCCATACGGATGTGCAAACGTTTATGGGTGACGATAAAATGAATGTTTCGAAACTAATACAAATTCAGTTGCAGAAACACATCTCGTTGAAATGTAATGTTGAGTTGTTTGGGTTTTACTTTCTGAATAGTAAAGAAAGTACTGAATTAAAGTCCTTTCAATCGAAATATGATATATTGAGTGTCGGGATGGTGTTGGAAGAGTAGTGGAAATCCTGGATGCTACAACAATCAGAATTTCAGCATAAAGGTTCTGGAAAGTGTGAGTTATGAGTAGTAGGGTAATATATTGTTAATATATGTTGTTTTGTAGGGTGGTCGCTGGTGCATTTCGTAAAATTAGGGGTAAACATATTGAAATTTTCTCCCACTACGGGTCCATCCTATATGAATGTCCCGGCTGAAATTTCAGATAAACATGCCATAGTGAATGTGAAGAATAGTAATAATTGCTGCTCTTCGTGGGCTATTGTATCAGAATTACTGAGACCGAAGGGGTTACCAGAACAAACGAGTTCTTACCCTGATTTCAGGACGTTATTCAACTCGGTGGTGTAGAATTTCCTATTAAGCTGACTAATATATCACCGTTTGAGTCTAACAATGATATCTCCATCAATGTTTATGGACTGGAGGATACGTATCGTAATGGTCAGCGTATTCCTGAGGTAGTGGGACCTCTATACTATACCAGAGCTAAACAACCTATTCATGTTAATTTATTACTACTGGTCAGTAATCAAACAGATAATCAGCATTATGTTTGGATAAAAAAATTTTCTCGATTAGGTACCAAATAACCCGACGTAATGGGACAAAATATTTTTGTGATTCATGTGTTCATTACTTTAGAACGCAGGAGCAATTAACTCGACACGTGTCTCATGACTGTAATTTCGTATACACTAAATTAGCTGGCGTAATGCAAAGAAAAGATAGAACCGGAGAGTTCTATGCGGAAAATATACTTGCGTTTCGGAACTATCAAAACATATGTTTCTACCAATCGTAATATGTGCAGATTTTTAAGCTCTATTAGTACCGGTAAATACGGCTGAACCCGTCCCGAGTAATCGTTCACGGTAAAAACGTGTAAATATGAACCATACTCATTCAGTTATTATATTAAGTGTGGTGTAAACGATGCTTGGTCCAAATTAGAAATTTATAGGAGGGTTAATGCCGCGGAGGTATTTATCACACAACTCGAGAGTACTGTGAAAGGGATATATAATGAGCATTTGAAAACTGTTGTTTGAATGATTCCACTAACTGATAAACAAATGGTGATGCATGAACAAAGCCGAAATCGTTACATATGCGACAAGCATTTTACGGACGATCTTACAAATTCCCAAGAACGAGATCACTATCATGTCACTGGTATATATCGTGGTGCGACACATTCAAATTGCAATTTAAACTATCAATTACCTACATTTATCCCAGTTTTTTTCCATAATCTCAGTGGTTATGGTGTCCACCTGTTCATCAAACAGTTAGCGAGTGAAACCGAAGAAATTACCGTACTCCCTGTTAATAGTGAAAAAAATATAACGTTCGGTAAGTATATTTATGTAGACGGTGCGGCCTTAGGGAAACGAAGTGCATAAATTTGCGATTCGTCGATAGTTGTAGGTTCATGGCGGCATCCTTAGATACTATATCTCATAATTTATCAGATGATCAATGTAGAGAGGTAAGGAAATAGTAAGAAAGAAAGGCAATTTTAATAAATTAGACGATGTCACTGTACCTTTCGAAAATATATCCAACGAAGAATACTGTCGCGTCCTACCGGTGTGGAATCATTTTAAGTGTAATACACTCGGGGATTATGCTGATATATATTTAAAATCAGACGTGTTGCTGTTGGTTGACATGTTCGAAAACTTTGGGCGGCTATGTATAGACATGTGTGGATTAGAACATGCGCAGTATATTACAATACCTGGATTGACGTGGAGCGCCATGTTGAAATGTACTAAAGTAGAGTTAGAATTATTGATTGTTCTGGATATGTACCACTTTTTTAAGAAAGGTATTCGTGCTGGAGTGAGTGCTTGTGTTAAGGGAAGAAGTATTAGGTAATTCGATGTATTAATCATTAATGATGATGACGATTTCGGGTTTGTACTAGAGGTTTATATACATAGTCCGCATCATCTGCATGATGAGCACAATGATTATACTTTTCGTCCTGAAATGATCTGTGCATCACATTCCAAGGAGGAAAAGCTAATTCCTAACTTATGTGATAAGAATACCTATGTTATACATTACCGATATTTAAAACAATGTATACAGCATGGGTTAATTGTTACTCATATTCATAAAGTTTTACGGTTTCGTGAAAGTCCTTGGCTAGTACCATACATAGATTTTAATACAACTCTTCGAAATCAAGCTAAGAAAAAATTCGTAAAGAATTTCTTTAAATGCATGAACCGTAGTGTATTTGGTAAAACAATGGAGAATTTCGACAAAAGAAGAGTAATAAAGTTATTAACACATTGGAAAAATAACGGACGTCACTTGGATCCAGACGGTACGTCGCAAAACCGCAATTTAAGAATCTTGTTCAATTTACTGATAAATTATTTGCAGTGGAATTGTCCAAACAGGTCGTTACTTATGGCAAACCCGTATATGTTGGATTTAGCAGTTTAGATCTTTCCAAAATTATAATGTATCGATTTTTTTGCGATATCTTGCGCAGTCATTGCGGTAATAGTGTAACGTTGCGCTATACAAACATTCTTTAATTGTCCAGACAACAACTGATGATGTGTATGCGCATATGCGGAATAATTTTGGTGAATATGACACATCCAACTATCAAAACAGTCTGCATGGTATTGCAACGACTACATCTGTCGTCGGAAGAATGAAAGAAGAGTATTATTGTCTAGAGCTTGCTGATGATCAAGTGGTTAAGAAAGCGAACGGTGTTAAGGAAATCGTTATTCAAAAAGTGCTGACGGAGGTAGACTACAAATCTGTTGCGGGGTTGTCTGATAAAACAGTAATGTGTAAAATGTTCGTGTTTAGATCAACTTTGCATGATATATACACTGAGATGTTAAACGAAACCGCCTTTAGTTCCCAGGATGACAAACGGTATCGATTGCGTGACACGTGTACAACATTGGCGTGGGAGCTTTGGCGAATTACGGAATTGGAGAACGTCGATCCTTTGAGCGGTCTACTAGAGGTTGCTAGGTAAATGAACTTGTATGATCCAGATAGTAACTCATAGTTTGGGTACTGATACTTGTTAGTTTTAGATGTGTATATATTATCTCCATAATGAAGCTATGAACATACATAACCATACATGTTAATATGTATAATATCGATACAGCATTCCAGGTCGGCTACTTAATGTAGTAACTTTTTAGTGGAACATAGAATAATATTATCATTATCGAGGAAATATGTACAGAATGTACTCATATTGTGTGATGTATAGAAGAAATAAACAAAATAGATATTTACAATTTTTATTAAAAAAAGGTGTACAAGCTTTACTGCATTACATAAATATCGTATGGATGGTATACATTAGACATAGCGCAGTGACATAATGATTTATAATGATAATAACAAACTGGTTGCAAGTCAGGAAGAGTAGGATGTTCAAGTTCTATAACGGGTTGTGTAACAAATTTTCTGATGTAATCCACTTTCTCTCTACCCTTGACGTAGATTGTATCTGTAGGTTGAATGAAGTGACTGTGAATTCTTCGAAATTTGTGTGGTGGTCTATGCTCCTCTTCTCATTTTATAGTGTTGATTATGCATTAACCAAGTAGCTTGACGGCGACTTTCTGCATCTAACTTATGCCATGGATAGGGTGATTTAAATATGTAGTGGGTGGCTTGTCTTCCATTAAAAATTGCGAGTTCTTTCAGTATAAAAACTTTTGAAATTTTAAACCCTTGTACGTCGACTATGACGGGCATCGTATTATAGCTGTCTTACTGCTTTGGTTAACGCGGTATACGTAACTAAGCGATCATGGAGTATAACACAGTATGCTGTCGTATTTGCGGGTACGTTGACTTCTGTTTTAAATTCTACACGAAGTACTACTGCTTTTTGATTCGAACAGTCTACCACTATCAATGGTGCGACTGCCGTAAATTGATAAGGTGTGAGTAATGGTTGACCATTTCTTTGATAATAATAGGACAACTGGAATTTAGCAAACATTTCATACAATGTAGCAAACCAATTATTATCGTAATTAACGTTGAAATTGTCATACGGATAACGATCCGTGTTAAGAAATACCCTAATATTATTTAGGCACATTTATCGAATCTGCTCATGTCTTGAGAAACATTATTTTCTCGCCCCGTTTGAAATCTGATAATAATGTATCTAGGTGTTTCTATACTAGTCGATGTTTTGATTGCACATGTATTTTTGTCTCTTGTTGGAACTGCTGGATATATATGTTTCCCAAATGATGTGCGGAACTTTCCAATACATTTTATCTATGTGAACTTTTAGTGCTTCATCTGCAACAGTTGAAATTACTGCATCGATATCAATGTTACTGAGAATTAAAACCAATTCTTGTCTGATGTTCAAAATCACTTTAACGTAGTCTTCCCCAAAGCCAAGTACCATTCGCAAAGGGACACAAACATTACATTACCCTAACGCATTTGTTAGTGTGCTATTTGAGGTAGGAAACCAACCTGCATTTTCATGACGAGCGTGGCCGTTGGGTGCCAATGATACCAATCCTTTCATTGTAGACGTTAATCCAACCTTCCTTACGGAATCTACCACTATTCCATCCATTTCGTATCTAATTTCACTGAATAAAAATGCAATGCCATTATTAAAAAACCGTGCGGTGTTAGAGACGGCACCATCCTCCCTCAGCAATTTTCCCTCTACGTAGACATAACTTTCTGATGGTAAAGTGCATATGTCTTCCTGAATGGGTATTCTGATTTCATCATTGTTTCCAAATCTCGTAGTATATGGTGATGGGTGTGGAGTTCGGAATTTACTATAGCATTATCAACAACTTTTTCGTTTACCTTTAATACACTCATTGTATTACTGTTAAACCAAGACTTTGCAAGTATGCTCTATTCTGCGCTGTCAATGCTTTGAGGGTTGACGGCTTACTGACTCGTATTTCTACATTTCAATCTTTTATAGTTCACCTTGTTGTGGTTACACGCACATGTGTTATACCGCGTCACCATCTTTTCTTCAAATGTAATCTTATCGTTATGACTTCACCGTTAAAATTGACGAGGTCTCCGTCTTGGTCTACTATTTTAAGTGTTATGGTTGAAATGGCGGATATATTTATAGGTAAATGGATGACTTGTAGAGGGGATTCAATTATTTTGTATCCCGCTGCTGCACTGGGAAAAAATTGCTTTGGCGTCTCTCCTTTTTTAAAACTTCCACTTGTTATACTGCATTGAATAATTAACGAGTTAATCTTAATAATCATGACCTTTGTAAACTTTTTGTTAAATCCTAGCATAGGTCCTATAGAATTTTTACATTAAAGTTCATATCATGCGATGCTTTCATATATGCTTTCATAGTGTTACTGTTCGCCCGTAAATTAAAAATTCTTTTTTATATGTTTATTCACATCCGCGATTTCGTACGATACTGGTGGTATTGTAATTTTAGTTTCTTCAAATATCAGTTGGTTGTTCTTGGAAGTAACGTTTTGTATAGTATTGAAAGATTCAAATCTAGTCAACCTCATTACATATTCCGACTCATTATCAAGATAAATCGATGAGTTAAAGTTGTCTTGCAAAATACTGCTTGTATCGATAAATGTAAATGTGTACGACATTACGATCAAGCAACGACTACTGAGAATCAAAACGAACCGTCATATAGAAATCGTAAAACTAAATTACCGCAATTGTGTGTAGTGAAGTATTGAATGTTGGTATAGTTATAGTCAATCGTGTTTTTGCTACCATCACTTTTAAAATAGTGAATTAATTCTAATAGTGGTTTAATATGTCCTATGCTATCAAAATATGTAATATGCTCATCAGGCTTCATGTAAGCCGTCCAATGCGTTCCCCTGTTATTTTGATCATCCAGATTCACGATACCACATTCATTCGTATGGATTCGTGTAGGTAATTTATCTCGCATTTATATCCCTCTAAAGTAGAGGATTTTTAATTTCTCAAAATATTTTAATAGCTCAACGTTGCTTAAGGCGTGACGTGGTAGCTTCAGTGGGAGTTTTTTGGATACGGTTGTAGATATAGGCCTAAACCTCGCTTATATGGTTTGATATATAATACTTTTCCTACGGTAGCTGCTTCCATTGCTTGATTTTGTCATTTGGTTTCTTCTAACATTTTTAACACGGTTTTTGCGTCAGTAACCGCTTTTGCAGCTGCAGCTGCACCTCCACCCAAAGAACATTATGCTCCTAATGCTGCAAATAGGGGAACAAGAGGAATGAATCTCCCACGTTTCGGTATTGGTAATATTCTTCTCTTGGGTGTCAAGATTTTTTTACGTTTTAAAACGTTTAAGGGTTGTTGTACGGTAGATTTTAACGGCGAACCAAATTTATCACCAACACGACGGCGCGCTAGACTGCTTTGTCGAATGAGTTTCTGTTTCTGTGAGACCGCTTCCCACGTCGTGATTTGCTTCCCATTACCATTGTTCTTTTTCTTTCATTATACCGGCTATGGTTAATGCAGCTACTCTTTCTCCAAAGGTAGCGTTTGAAGAACGAAATCTATTCCAAGCTATTTGTTGCAAAGCCTTATCAGCTATGTGGCGAGGCCTTAGATAGTTGACTGGGAGTATGCAATATCGTGTTATTTACACCCTTCGTCCAGTTCGTTAATACCTCTGTCACCACGAGCTAATCTTTCTCGTAAACGGGTACCCGGACCACAATCTCTCTACCCAGGTATATGCAACTCCACGGGTAATTTATTTATTAAGGTGTTAATTAATCCAGAACCTGTTTTATAGCTATTACACCGAGGACTATACTTCATACTACACTGACTGTCTATTCACTACTAAACTATTTAATGCGTATGACATATATGCAGGTATGGAAAAACATTATAGCGGGTCTGACATAACGAGCTAGAAAGAAACCCAATAAGCATTATATGAGTGTGAGAGAGAAATAACTTCACCGGTGTTGCCACTTGTTCGTATTTGCATGTAGGCACAAAATATGAACTACTTAAGTCTCCTTCAATCTAGCTTCAACGTTTCTAACGAAACCAAAGCAATTAAAATGATGTAAATACTTAACCCTTAACCCTTAAACATTAAGTGATAATACCTCAAACATCGAAGTTTATTGTAATTGCGAATTTATGACATGATTCGATTACTACTCGTAAGAAGAACCAAGAAGAAACTTACGAGAGCTACAAACAAGAACATTAACATTTACATTGGTAGTGTAACTTAAGTTTAACGTTTAACTTTAGTATTATAATTCTTATTGAAAGCCAACTATTTTAAAAAATTAACAGAATACACTTTTTTCATAACTCTACTTTATAAGATTTTCGAAAATACCTCCACCTTGCGCAAGGTAGTAACCTAATCTATGATAAAATCCGGTTCGGGTGTTTTCTAACATGTCTTGGGTGATGTTGTTTAAAGAGTCTGTAATTTTGACAACAATTTCGTCCAAATTGTTAGCACGTTCATTCCTATGCCCATAAATTTTCTGGGATACGTATCCCCAAACAAAAAAGTCGTTCGGTGGGATGTCAGGTGAGCGAGGAGTATATTTAATAGTACCTTTTCCACTAATAATACGGTTAGGGAACGTAGTTTCCAAAAACTGTTGAACTCTTATTGTAGTATGAGCAGTGCGTTGGACACGTGACTCCTAAATCAGACACAGCACTTGACATATCTTAGTACGTCGTCTCTCATGTCAGTAATTTTAACGATCTTCAAGTAATTGGTTGCGATGGCACAGCGGGCATAAGTTTGGAGTTGTTCACCATCTCGAGGTAACAATTGCCAGACCATTACAATGGGTAGTATGTCTCCCCCATTGTAATAAGTTACCTCTCAGACACCTGTTTGAACATATAGGCGGTTCAACAAGTGGATCAAAATCGTACGCTGCTTCCATAGGTAAACAAACGGAATGCGAACAATTGTCGTAGTCCAATATGAACCCGTGGATTGTGTTTTCCCTTCGATTACAGCCACAGACTTAAGTGCAGACCAACAACATTTTCTGGAAATATCACGTGCAGTGAAATCAGGCGCCTGTCCAACAGACCTCAGTAAACGCAATCCTGGTCCACTTGCACATTTCCGTTGGTTGAAAACGCAAACAGGGTATTAAGATTTTACATCACTACTACAAATCCATCTTTAGGGTTGAAACAGATGGTAGAATACATCATGCAAGTTTACACACCTTTATGGTTTAGTATAAAAATTAAGTAATCCATTGGAGATGGTACAAAGCACGTATGGGAACTCGTCAGCTCGTTATCCCCGTCATCGCTAGGAATGCGTTTTTCGCGGTCCCGATATGCTTACAGACGATAGACCTTATATTAAACAGCTAGTAGTCCGGAGAATAATAAGATCAAGAAACACGTTTACTGCGTGTGAATCTGGTAACAAAATCCGCAGCTTTATTGTTCCAGAAATTAACTTTCAAGCTAAAGACCACAACGATTTTAATGGGCTGGTTGTGCTGTGAGATTTCGCCACCATCAGTTTTAAGTCATTTGAGCCCTGAGCAGCTAATGGGTCTCTACGAAATAGGCAAAGAATGGAATTCTCCCAATTTCCATGTCACAAGCAGTCTGTTGAACTCATGGTAAAACTAGTTACTGAAGCATCGGCCCGCGTATGTGGACACAAAATTTTTAGTATTTGTAATGTTTCTATTAGTTATGCCTAAAAAAGAAACTTTCATTTATTTCAATTTATGTTTTAATTAAAATTATGTTTCTGGTGTGTTGGTGTTTTTCATTAACCTCTTTTCCGCACTATTGTTGCATGTTTTAGACGTACTTAAATCATTTTTGGTTTTGAGAAATTTCCAAGGTCAGAGCCAAAGATATTAGTCGATTTAACAAATATCTAACTCAGTTAACTTTTTCTGACTAAGACGTTTCGATCAGAGTGTTTCGACTTTTTTCAAGCCACCCTACCGCCTACTGATGCCCAAAACTAGGTAGTGTGCCGTAACCCCTAATAAGATAGCCGGAAGCTCAGTCGTTTTGGGAAAGCGCTCGGATGCGTGAGCGTGTGCCGGGCGTAGAAATTGATAAATTTTAAAAGGGTACCACTTGGTTTGTATTTGTACCACCCTCAAGCCAAGAAAAGGCCACTGTGCAATAAGAACTACGGTACAGTAAAAGTAAAAGCTAAAGTTGATCGGGAAGTGGACAGGTCAATTTAGGATTTGGATCCTAATACGTCGAAGAGAAAGAAAGAAAACACTAGTGGTATAACACAAGTCTATATTGCGTAACGCAAAGCAATACACAATACACAATACAATACACTAAGCACATATTTCAAATTTAAAACTTAGTAAATGTACTTATATCTACAAACATTGATGGTAATTGCAGCACCACATCTACCGTGAAACAGGATAACTAACTCCTAGTAAGCATAAACCTGGCATAAGATACAAAATATAGAAATGTACAGAAAAACGTTAGATAAAACCAAATCGTTTCAATAGTAACCCACTTACCTTCTTCAGTGCTAACCCAAATGCATAATACAAAAAAATAAAACGGAAACAAATACTTTAGCACTGTCACACATCCAGAGTCGAACCGGGAAGCTAGAAAAAAACACAACAAAGGCACAATACATTTTTGAACGTGGTTCTAGGAAGAGCTCTCTTCCAAAGGTGACAGTCTTTTTCACTCAAAACCAAATAAAAAAAAAAGTAAATAACCAAATCGAATGCTAGCCAAAGGTCTATCGGTGAGGTTAAATAATTTAAACCTCTAAAATAAGCAATAATCGTCTAATTTTTTTAAACAGCAAAGAAAAGGTAGGTAAAGCAATACTACTGCCACCAGTAATGAGTAACTGTGTAAAATAGAACCATTAAAATTGAATAATAAGCACTCCAATCCCTCAAAGGACAAAAAAGTCACTAAACAACAATTATAAATTGTGTGGCTGAAGGCCGCATCACTTATAAATACTTTAGTATTTAATAACTTTCTTGTTACTTTAACGTTTGTTATAAAGCGAATTAAAGCCTACATTTAGGCAAGAAACACAAAACCCAAATAAAAAATTCAATTACATTAGCAAGTATTAAAAGTTTAACATGAGTCACGCTGTATGTAGAATTAAAATTACAGAAGCAAGATTCAAGTACAAATAAAACCACAAAGTCAGCGATATGCTTAGAAAGTAACAGCTGCTTACAATACAAGTAGTGTTCTTAATAATAGTTAACACACAATTAAATAAGGCACAAACGAAGCATATTAGAAAATTCCTAAGTGGGCACCTTGTGTAAGTAGTATATTTATTAATGTTCGCTTCTTATAAATTAACAAATAAAATTTTAGGTGCATAACCTTGTTAATTGAATCGACAAATCATGCGTAACGTTTGAGTTTATATCGACGACCTGTAAGTAACTAATTTTTTTATTTATTTAGAATTTATAGATACATTAATAAGTTATATATAGTTACAGTACATATTGCAATATAGCATACAATAAAATAAGCAATAATATGTAGCTGATGCCCAGTATATCTGAAATAAAAAGGAACATGTGTTAGATGTGTGAATACATTCTCGGTGTTAACAGAACAGGATTAAATAAATTATCGACCCTTTATGCTTATCTAGGGCACCAGTCTTCGCTCCGGACCTTTGTATGATTACCCGAAAAGGACAACTACCTCTGGGCCGTGTTCGACCTTCTCGACCTTGCCTGCCGTCGCTCGGGCGTAACTAACGCCGGTCCGGGTTGAAGAAGGCACCGCAGTCGCCTGTGTCCTCTTCGGTCGCTGTTGCCCTTCCGTCTTCTTCCGTTGTGCAGGTCCAAGGAACTTTGGGCAGCCTCTGCAGCTAGCGGAGTGGTCCCCACCGCAGTCAACACGCTTAGCTCGGTCTGTACGGGGTTTCGTGCATTCACTGGAGTAGTGATCTCCGGCGCACTTTACACAGCCCGCTACCGCCCTGCAGCAACGCTGTACGTTACGGAAACCCTGACACCGGTGACACTGCCCTATGCCGGATTTCCTTCGAAAATCCTTTACAGTCACCAGAAGGCAACGTGCTTCACCACCCGGATGTTCTTTCTATACTTCTCGGTCGGCAACTATACTTTCACGAGGGGGATTGGGCGTCCTCCCTGCTCATCGTGTAAACAGAAAAAACTTTAATACCTTGGATTCTAGCTCTGAGCTAACGTGGACCTCGATTAGTTCTACGGGCACGCCACGTATCACTCACTACCTTAGTCAACCGCTCGCTCTTTGCCTGATAAGTGTGATACGGAGTACCACACTCATCGATATACTCCGTCAGTCTGTCTCTGTGCTGGAGTGAGGCAGGTTGGTTCCGGATTCCCTCGCTGAAGGTCTTGGCACTCGTGAAGGCGATCTGTTGTCGGTCCATTTCTCGGGAGAACGCGACCCAGTTCTCCTTCTGACGAAAGATTACCGGAGGCACTTTCTCTCTGATGTCCTCTTGTCTCGTCTGCTACATTGCTGCAGGGCTGTCCTTGTAGGGTTAAAGGGACAGGAATCCGTTGTCCGTGGACGGCGGCGTAGGCGATGCTTTCGAACGGTGGTGGCCCCGTCTTATTTTGCCGCCTCATGTTCTGTGCGGTGGAGGCAGGTAGCGCGTCGCTGCTCTCTCTGTCGTACGGTAGGTCGAGCAGTGACGGCATCGCTGGCGGTATCCCAAACTCCCGGGTTAACGTCGGTGACAGCTCTCCCTGAGCTGCTCGTTCATCTAGCAACTGTTAGAAGCAGCGCCTGTTGTAACCAAGTTCTAACATCATGAAAACGTGTGCAAATTTGCACCGCTCACAAACAAACCCGGCTATGGTAATATGGCATTTTGACAAAATTGATTTTTCAAAGAAAATTTATAAAAAAAAACAACAATTTATGGATATAATATAACAGAATCCTTTGTGCCATTAGACATATAGAAACAAAACACATGTAAACAGGTGGAAAATTCCAAAAAAAAGCAGAAATATGATTATAAAGTTTTGTTATTATCGAAATAAAATAATAGGAAATATATACAAAAGTTGAATATTAACTAAGGTATTTAACATTAAAAAGTCAAATTTACAAAATAAATCAATCACAATGGTAATTACTTAATCATCGCATATAATAAGACAGGCCATTAACTGACATTAACAGATAAAGAGTAAACATATTTTGTACAAAAATTAGTTTAATGGCACAATCAAAAATGTAATTAAATTATCGTATAATAAGGCAGGTCATTAACAGGATAAAATAAAGAAAATGTGTAAAAAAAGTTTAAGATGACATCAAACATTACACTATCGTTGTTTCATTGAACTTATACGAGTACTATAGCCCGTTGCATACAACTGGCAACGTCGAAGCAAAATTCCCATAAGGAAAGTATTGCCTATATTCGCCACACTACACTCTTACCCCCCAGCGTAGTATAGATGCGAGGAACGCCCCAAATAGTTATGATGGCCGCAGGTGACTTTATTTCTCCAGGGCTCCGTCACAAAAGAAATAAAATAAGACTCGCCAGTAAGTTGGTTGTTCCAGGTGTTTGCATTATCTTCGAGACGAGGCTATCGGAATCCTACGTGCAGCGATCAATATTGAGAGAAAGTAGTTATCAACGTATTCACAAGTCCTAGCCTGAGAAGTCTTCAGCTACAGGCCAAAGACTGATTTCCGTACAACTCCAGAAGAATAGGATATAAGAAAGAACAAAACCTAAGAAAAAAACTAAAGGAATCAATGTCTTAATTACGAAACAAATAATAATTGTAGAAACTTTAAATATTTAAGTAACAACCTAAAGGGTGTAGTAAATTTTAAAACTTACCTCCTGTGGATATGAGGAAGCACGTAGCTTTTAAGGAAACTTTATATCCCTAAAACGAAAGAACAACCGCACACACGTACACACGCGCACACACAGACACACGCATACACGCGCACAGGCGTCAGAATGACTTTTAAAACTTCATGTCAGATAGATTCATAGACATAAATACATGTTAACGTGAAAAAAATTCCAAAGCCACTCGTTTCTTTAAAAATTTCGTTAATACAGATTCACCATTTTCAATCATATTTATTTAACTTTTACACATATTTCGCTTTACATTAAAAACTTTATAAAGAAAATGTATGTAAAATTAAATTTTCTTTAAAAAATACGTCTACACCTTTTTTTATAAAATTAATCGTTATTCAGATACCGTAAACCGGGGGAACTTCGACATCCGGGTAAACTTCGACACCTACTATAATTTTTGCCTTTTTTTAAATTTTATATTACTTAGGTATTCTTTTCTGTTGATTATGTTTCTCTTTCTTTTCAGATTGATTTTGGTGAACAATTAGAATAAGTAGGTGCCTGTCTAGGTAGGTATTAAGATGCTGCCCACATACGAAAAGAAGGTGGGGGGAAGGAGTTATCAAAATTATCCTCGAGAAAACATGGCCAAAGCTATTGAAGCTGTAAAGCGGGGCATGTCCCAGTTGGCTGCGAGCAAAAAGTTCAAGGTCCCGAGGACAACTTTGTTGGAAAAAATCCACGAGAAGCATCCCAGACAAGTAGGTCGTCCTACTGTGCTAACCCAAGAGGAAGAAGCGTTGATAGCAAAATCTCTCCGGATAGTGAGCGCCTGGGGTTTCCCAATGACGCAAGCTGACGTTCGCCAGGTTATTTCAAAATTTGTGACTAAACAGGGACGATCTATTCCAGGATGGAAGAATAATCAACCTGGAGAAGACTTTGTACATTGCTTTGCGGCAAGGAACAACTTAAGCACTCGCTTAGCCACCAATATTAAACGCCAACGAGCTGCGGTTGGTACAACACAAGTAACCGACTCTTTAATAACAATAAAGATAAGTTACAGAATGATCTGCCGTAAAACGTCTACAACTACGACGAGACGAATATATCAGATGACCCAGGGGCCAAGAAAGTTTTAGTTCCCAGGGGAACTAAGCGACTGGAAAAGGTCCAGGAACATTCGAGAACTTCGATAAGTGTGATGGTTTGCGGCACAGCAAAAGGTGACCTGCTACCCCCGATGGTTGTCTATAAAGCACAACATCTTTACGAAAACTGGACGATTGGGGGGCCTAAAGACACAGTGTATGACTCAACATTAAGCGGGTGGTTTGATATGGTGACCTTCGAAAGATGTTTTTTTTGAAATATTGCTTCCTTACACCAAACAAAATACCGCTCCAGAGGAATTAGAAATTTTGATAGGCGATAACCTCACGTCGTACCTTTCACCTCGCGTTGTAGAAGCTGCCTTAGCCAACAATATATACATGACACCCCTCCCTGCTAACTCTACTCACTTAATGTAACCGCTGAATGTCAGTTTTTTTGCTCCGATAAAACGAAAGTGAAGGGAGGTTTTGGATAGCTGGAGAAAGGAATCACGTCGAAAACGGTCCATCCCGAAAGAGCAATTCCCATCGCTTTTAAACCGGTTATGGGTACACATACAAGTAAATGCAGCAAAGAACCTGCAGTCCGGATTTCGATCAACAGTGATAAGCCCTTTTAGCCTTGTAACAGTTTTAGCAAAACTTCCATCTACACAGTCAAATTCGGAAAGGTCTTTGGATGAAAGTTTACTGGAATTTCTGAAGGAATCTCGTGGTTACAATGAAGAAACAGCAATTTGCAAAAGGGGAAAAAAGTTTCGACAAGACCAGGTGAACAAATGAAATCGAAACCAGTTACGATGGCACCCAATTTTACAGATGCCGAAGAACTTGATGTTTTATGAGGTGAAGCAGCCACTAAGACACCTAGTTCTGCAGACACCGAAGAATGTGATGTTTTTCCACCAAAGTTACCAAAAAAGGCTGTTGCCAACAAAGCCAAATCAAAAAACAAAAAACCAAGGGTAACCTGCCTTAACCCTAAGGTAAAAACCACGAAACCAGTAGCCTCAACGTCACGCGGAAATATTGATAGCAACACTGACTCTTACTGCTCATTATGCAATTGCAGTTATAAAAATTACACTGGTAAAAATGATTGGATCTGTTGCGTCAGCTGCTTGAAGTGGGTCTGTGACACTTGTAATCTTGGTTCGGATGACCCCCAATATGAATGTTCTTCTTGTGCTCAATTTGCTTGGTATCTTATTCCGAATACACTAATCAGAAATCTTGGATTAAGTGTGTAACGTGCAATAAATGGGTTTGTGGACAGTGTAATAAAGGCTCAAACCGAGCAAATTACGAATGTCCTGTTTGCGAGGATGACGACGACTAAAAACTGACTATTAATATTATTATAATTTTTGTTTGTTGTTCTTATTTGTTTGTTTGTTTACTTTTTTTGAAAATGTTCTTTTTAATTTTATTTTTCATGAAATTTATTTTTTTTAACCAAATTGCCTTAAAACCAAAGGTTTTTACTTTAATGCAATCATTTTATAATCATGTTTTTTACTGTTCTGTTTGTTTGTTTACTTTGTTTATTACTAACTGTTTTTTAGAATGTTCCTTCCTTCCTTTCACTTCAGTTTTTAGAGAATGTGATTTGTTTTTTTAAGCCAAATGTACCTTAAACCAAAGTTTTTTACTTTAGTAAAGAATAGTTATATAACATATACTCTTTTGTATTCTTATTTGATACCTAGTTCTGACCTTTAGAATATGATAAAACAATATTGAAGTAATCCAATTTTACTTTTCTTTGGGTCGAAGTTACCCAGGAACTGTCCTACTTCGACAATATACTAAAATACATTGGGTGTCAAAGTCACCCCATATACCGGGTAACTTGGACACCAAAAAGAGACCAAAAAAGGGGGGGAAGGGAGTGGGGACAAAGCTGATACTTTCGTGGTTGAAAGACAAGACATCAAGTGTTACAACGGTACAAGAGTCAACTGTTTTTAGTTGACACATTTTGGTGGGCGAGGCTAAATATGTCAAAAACCTGTCGAAGTTCCCCCGGTTTACGGTAATGACAAAATTTGAACCAACACTTAAATTATACTTTAGGAATTTTTTTTGTCGCTAAATTATACGTCATAACAAAAATTTGCATAGCACATAGTAAATTGATATGCTTAAGATCTATATCTAGGTATTTTTATATCTGTGAAATATGCAGCGGTTTTAGAAATACTTGTAAAAAACAAACAACTGCCTTTAATAAACCCCCTCTCCGCCGCTGGATTTATCCCAAAATCTAATCAGCTCTAAGACAAATGAAAACAAGATTATATACAAAATTTTAAGTACGTAGGTATTTCTCTTCTGGAGTTATCGTGGATACTAGCATACATCCACACACACGCACACACGCACATGATCACACGCATACACGCGCACACGCGCGTGGGCACACGCGAACACCAACACTCGCACGAGCACGCCCACACCAACACCTACACCTACACCCACACTCACGCCCACACCCATACCCACAGACACATACACACAGGCACACACACACATACACACACACACAACACACACACACACACACACACACACACACACACGCACGTACGCACGCACGCACACACACACACACACACACACACACACACACACACATATGCACTCACACACTTACACACATGCACGCACGCACGCAGGCACGCACGCACGCAACTACGAACGTATGTACACACGCACACACGCACACACGCACACACGCACACACGCACACACGCACACACGCACACACGCACACACGCACACACGCACACATGCACTCACACACGCATACACACACACACAAACATACATGCACACACGCACAAACGCACACATGTACGCATGCACGCACGAACGCACGCGCGCGCACGCACGCACGCACCCGGACACACACGCGCACGCACGCACGCTTGTGAAATTAGCCAATTCGATTTAGCGATAGTAAAAAAAGTCGATTGTCTTCTGTACCTACATATGTATATGTAGGTTGGAAGGTAAAAAATAGTATGGTCTGCTCTGATTCAATATAAGATGGAACAGGGCATACCTACGTATTTTATTTAAATTGTACGTGAACGTGTTGGCTTAGAATTTTTTATTCCAGATTTAGCGTTGCCCTTAGATTATATAATCTAAGGTGTTGCCACATTCCGCGTATCGAAAAGTGGGTACGTGATTATATTCTCGTTCCCATAAGTTATATGGGTGTACATGCATGAAGAGCCTCAACAAGGGCGTAGCCAAGATTTATAACAGGGGGGGCAAACCATGGTCCATGGTCATTCAAAATGTAAAATTTTAGGATAAAAAGAAAAGGCAAATGAAAACAAACCTTTGAGATTTTAATTATACTTAAATTAAACTAATAACATTTTTCTTGGGTTTAAACTAAATTTATCCAAAACTTTCTTCACTATGCAGTCCTGATTTTCCTTCAAAAATTTTCGATGCACACTCATCAAACACAACCCAGTGAGTCTGTCATCACCCATTGTACTCTTGTGTCTGGTTTTTACCCTTCGCAGGGTACTGAACGATCTTTCCACGGTAGCAGTAGTGGATGGGAAAGCACTTAATATTAGCAGTGCGTGCCTTGTTGCAGGGAAAAAAACATTAGCTTCTTCCAAAAGTACAGCCACTTCAATGTCCTTTAATTTGTCTTCTGCTAAATTCTTTTTCTTCCACATATTGTACCACAAATCTAATTCTGCAGAGACATCACCCAACTTATAAAATTCCATGAAAGATTCTGCATTATTTTTGAAATCTTTTGAAGCCATTTTGAGCATGCTTGAAGGATGAAGATAAGTTAAAGCAAAAGCAGGTGTGTTTTCGTTGGAGAATCTAGCATCCAAAGACGAAGTTAAAGAATCAAGATAGGGGATGATTATTGGCCGCTTCCAGTATTCAACTGCAGACTTAGATGGTGGATTACTTCTGTGTACTTGCTTTTGAGTGACTCGTGGTACTGACAACTCAACCCCTACTTTCTCTGCGATATCAAGTGATTTTTTAAATAATCCATAAGAAACATTTTCGACATCTTGTCGATCTTCTTTGATTACATCTAGAATATCATCAATATGTATCTTCACCATAACCAAATCCATACTTTTACCTTGTAAAACGTTTACAACGGGTTCCAAAATTGCAGAGTATCTTGCAATTATGTTTAAGCCTAAGATGAATATTGGTTTAGTAACTGCACAGTGCAATTGGTAGGCAGATTTTCTTGTTGCATAGTTTCCTTCGACAGATAGATGTTCTAGTGCTTTAACAATGTCAGTGAAGCTTTCTGAAAATTTTTCTATGCTCTTATATTTTTCCGACCATCTGGTCTCACAGAGCCTTGAAAGATTTGGAACCTATTTCCTACGGGCTGGCGATTCGCGAAAGAAGGTTATTGTGTCTTTAACCGTTGCAATTGTGTTTCTTATTTCTGGTAGCTTGCTAGTATCATTGACCACAAGATTTAGTCTGTGGCTCGAGCAATGGAAAAATAAAGATTTAGCGTACACCTGTCAAATCCGAATCCCACACAATTATCGGCGGAAAAATTATTATCTTCTAAAAAACTTTGAATTGCGCTAGCGATTGTAGAAGCATCTTGACATTTTAACTCAATGTAGCCTACAAATTCCTCCCTGATTATTTTTTGGCTTTCATCATAGAACCTTAATCCAATAGAAAGCTGCTCTTTTCCAGCGATATCTGCTGTTTCATCGGCCATTACAGCACAAGCTTTTGCCCGTTTACAGACTTTATTTTTTCTTTGATAACTTCACCGCATAATTGTATGATCTCATTTTAAATTGTTGGTGGGGTATAGACTGCGTTTTTTTTACATTTATCCAAGTGGCTCTTTAGCTTCTCATCACCAGAGTTAATCCTCAAATTTAAAAGGTCAAAGAAAACTCCCTCATTTCCTTGTTTTCCTCTAAGCGGCAAATCATGAATTCCACAAAATATTATGCATGAAATAATTGCTGACAATATTTGCAACTGGACATCAACAGGAGCATTTTCAAGAAGTGCTTATGCAGCAGCTGTTGAAGATTTGTGGTAATGGCTGCCAACGTGCTTTCTACAATCTTTATGTACATCCTTAAACTTCATGTAAGGCCTTACCATAAATGACCCCAAAACTCCTTTAACTGTAGCAATCCTTGGCGGAAATAAAACACAATACAAACATAGAGCACCTTTCAAACGACTTGAGTATACCAGCCATGGAGTATATTGATCTAACCAGCGATGGTTAAATTTTCTTTTCAAGTGAATGGCATCAGAAGCAAAATCGTAATTGGATGATGGAACCCAAGGGTTTGTCAACAATTCCTCCTTTTTTTCAGAAGGCAAGTTATTGGCACAACTAGCATAACGACCAATGTCATTTTCATGGTAGCCATCGCGTTCTTCAGTTTGTTTAGAGGTCCCAGTTCCAGAGACAGCTTCATGTAGATTTGAAGAACTACTTGAGCTTCCTTCAAAAATAGATTCCGATTTTGATGTTCCGACCATTTTATTCTCATCTTCATCACAATCATTGCTTCCACTTAATATTTTTTCTCTAGATTAAAAACACAAAATGAAATTAATAGCACGTATAAAGTGCTGTTTGATCTTTAATATGTGAAAATTTCAAGTTCTTATATTTAGTCCAATTTGGGATATCAGCTGTCAAAATCGGTGCATTATTGTAATTTTTGTTATAATTGGAAGGCAAAAAAGTCAGCATCATAATAATGAAAAATATATAAAATTATATTAATAATGCACAGAATCTTTTGCCAAAGCTAATAAAAATTGTTTCACAAAGATACAAGCAAAGAGTAAAGAGCAATTGGCAATTTTGTAAAGGGCTGGAATTGAATTGTTTTCCAAACGTTGCGATACAAATAATTTTGAACAAAAATTAACATCGGATATAACATATCTACATTATAAGCTATCATTACATGGTAGTTTTGTTTTATTTGGTGCTGGTTGAGTAACCAATTTTCAAATTTTTGGATCATTTCTAATGGAATGACTCTAAAGTTTTAATTAAAAATTTAATTTTCTACTGAAATTATTTAACTTACCTTTTTGTAACCAATTTCTTATATCCATATTGTCTTTTCTGTGATTTCTGTCTCTTTATTCTGTGGTAAAGCTATTGTTACGGATTTTCCCTCTTGTTTCTCAGGCAATAATTTAACACTGATAACTATTCACACCAACTTTATTTAAAACCAATAAAGTTAACAAAACAACACAAATATTCACTTTTTAACTATTCCGCTTTTAAATCTCGCGCCGTATGCAACTTCGTATCCTGCACTATACTGTACTGTACTGTCTGTCTTCGCGCCGGATAGGCAATTTTATATACCCTTTTTGAGCCTAGAAATTGCCAGAAAATTCGCATCGCCGGTCCCGTATATACCTCACTTGTATCTCGATTTTTCTCGAAGAAAACCAGTAGCGTTTCGTTACACTATTAAATAGAACACTGTCGCTAGACAAGAGCACTTACACACCAACTCAATAATTGTTGCAAAAAATATTGTCCTATGTTAGGATTTGGAGCAAGTTGTGTTTTAACCACTTGATAGTTTCGCACGAACTGCACTCGGGCGTGACATTTTTCCGTACACTGACGATCCCGAGTCTCGTTCAGGCAACTTTTGTTTTAACTTGTTTTAACTCGTGGGTGCAGGTCTTACGTACGTTATAATAGTATTTATTTAGGATTCTGATGTAGGATTGTGTATTGAATGTTTCATAATATTTCACACTAAAACTACTTATTGAGTAAATTTATTTTAATTAATTAATAGGATTAAAAAATGTAGTTAAATGAAAACAAAAAAAAGTGACAATTTTTTTACCATTTTTCTCAAAAATGTCCGACAGTTAAGTGGTTGAATCGAACACTAACAATTGACGTATCCTGAGAGTAAATCGAACACTCGTTTTTATCCAATTCTGGTGTGGGACAATTCTGGTGTGCACCAATGCATTAAATGCATAGATCGAAAACGCTATTAATATACAGGGTGTCTCAGAAACATGTTGCCAAACTTTAGGGGGTTATAAAGGCCGATGAATTAAGTACTTTTGCCTTATAAACGTATGTCCGGAAATGAGTCGTTAATGCACTAGACGAAGAAGTGTTAAAAAATTGCAGAATGTTCGCATTTACGACTTTTTGTATTTTTTAATATTTATTAAATAAGAAAAACAATAAAACATTATATTAGTTGTTCAAAATTGCGGCCATCGACACGATTTTGGTTGCTCCAAATATGAGTATTGCGGTCTTTGAAGTAACTGTCTCTAGTAAAACAAGCTTCATTGATAAGCTTTTTAAATTTTGTTTTTCTTCCATCTCCACTGATCGAGTCGTTCTTTGCTGACTTGTACCTACATTTGGTTTAAAATTTCTTTTCCATTTCCTCAAAACTGAAATGTTTCATAGCAAAAGAACTTTTTCTTCAATTATCAAAATTGTTCAAATTTTGAATGACGTTTTGAATGTCACTTTGATTTTGTAAATTTCAAATAGTTGTTATTTTAAAGTGATAATTTAAGTAAAG
The DNA here is from genome assembly GCA_036346205.1 of Vesta saturnalis. Taxonomy (NCBI): domain Eukaryota; kingdom Metazoa; phylum Arthropoda; class Insecta; order Coleoptera; family Lampyridae; genus Vesta; species Vesta saturnalis. The sequence goes on from JARFJB010002134.1 coordinate 483,004, forward strand.
AAGAATTCTTTACTATGGAACATTTTAGTTTTGAGGAAATGGCTGATATGCATCTGATTTATGGAGAAGCAAGATGCAATAGCAGGAAGCAGCACGGATATACGCTGGTCGGTTTCCCAATCGTCGCCATCCATCTCGCAGATTATTCGTTTCATTACACCTTCGTTTAAGAGAAAAGGAAATTTTAAACGAAATGGGGTACGGGTCAGCAAAGAACGGCTCGTTCGGTGGAGATGGAAGAAGAAGTATTGCGACGAGTGGAAGAAAACCCTCCACTAGTGTGCGAGCAATAGCAAATCAAACTGGAAATACAAGGGCATCAGTATGGCGTGTACTTCATGAACAATTGCTATACCCTTATCATCTTCAAAAGTACACAGTTTGACCCAACGGGATTATGGTCCAAGAGTAAACTTTTGTCGCTGGTATTTGGAAAAATGCGCTCGACAGTTCGATTTTAGCTCAGTTATTCTATTTAGCGATGAAGCTTGCTTTACTAGAGAAGGTTACTTCGATAGCCGTAATAGTCACATTTGAGCGACCAAAATCCTCATGGAACATTTCAGAAGTCTAACCAGTATCAGTTCTCTATTAACGTGTGGGCTGGCATAGTAGGAGACCATATTATTGGACCGTACCTATTACCTCCACGTTTAAATGGTCAAATCTACCTAACATTCCTACAAGAAGTTCTCCTGAGTTGCTTGAAAATGTTCCATTGGACATTCGTCGTAGAATGTGGTATCAGCACGACGGAGCTCCGGCGCATTTTACTCGCAACGTGCGGGACCACCTAACTACAATTTCCTGAGAGGTGGATTGGACGAGGTGGACCTGTTAACTGGCCAGCCCGAAGCCCAGATCTGACACCTGTCGATTTTTCTTCTGGAGTTACCTCAAATCATTAGTGTATGAAACACCTGTAACTACAGAAGAAGAATTGATTGAAGGGTAATGGCTGCGAGTCAAGTTGTTCAGGAAGATCCGCACATCCTTTATCGAGTTCGCCAATCAATGGTTCGACGTACGACCGCATGTCAGCAAGTCGATGGCCGCAATTTTGAACAACTAATATAATATTTTATTGTTTTCTTATTTAATAAATATTAAAAATACAAAAAGTCGTAAATGCGAACATTCTGCAATTTTTAACACTTCTTCGTCTAGTGCCTTAACGACTCATTTCCGGACATACGTTTATAAGGCAAAAGTACTTAATTCATCGGCCTTTATAACCCCCTAAAGTTTGGCAACATGTTTCTGAGACACCCTGTATATGTCAGTTTTTCAAACAGCTTTGTTTTTTGCTGATGAAATATATTTTAATGACAAAGGACACGCGAATAATTTTATTTATTAGAGCTTATTAATTAATTTAAAATGTTCATAAAAGCAACCAAACGACCACAACAACAAACAAAATATATAAAACAGATAACAAAAAAATATGCAGAACAGAGAAATATGTACATTTTAGATTTAATTTTTGTTTATTAAAATTTAAAATTATTTAATTTATTTTTGCTCTTCCAGGGGGCAGTTGCCCTCTGCCTTCTGGCTACGCCCATGAGCATCAATATACGTTGCAAAATTAAAGTACGCTTTACACTTGTTTGATTTCCTCTCGATTATTTTCACTCAAATTTCCATAAATGAACAAAAGTTTTAAAAATAAATAACATAATACAGTTTGTAATATAAATGTAAATCAGTTAAAACAAATTAACATAATTATCTAAATGCTAAGGTCACAATCGAAATCGTCAAGGCGAACATTAATTAGTGCCAGCCACACGAGTACGTTTCACAAATACAATTCCATTCATTCTACTGTACTAATTTTATCTGATGCAATTTTTTCAAAATAGGTCATCTTATTGATTTATTACTAAAAAATAAAACTTCCTACTGCACCTTCTTTTGATTATAAAGGTCAGATTAATCTGTTAGTTCAGTGTGTACGAAGCCAAAGATAACTTTTTTGTCATTTAACGTTACCTCTGTGTATCGCATAGCCTCGTTCTCGCTTTTATTATTAGTATGTAAGTCCCCAGAGCGAAAGCTACGTAAATATCAGATAGTTCGCGACCGTAAACATGAGTATATTCCGAATAACTATTTTATCAAATTATGTTTTAGTGGTTTATTCAATATGTATGCCAAATTCGCGTTACCGTTCGGAAGACCTACCTAAGGATGAAAGTTCTCATGGATTAGTGTTTTTTAATGCAAGTTATATTAGTGATTGTGAATGTGGTACTAAATACACGTGTGTCCGTAAATGTTGTGACGAAGATTATATAATCGCTGATGATGAACGTATGTGTGTACGTAATACATCGATACAATTATCGGTACCAATTTATAAATTTGGTAACGTAATTATTGATGATGATCGACTTGTGGATTTTCGATACGTTTCTGGTGTTAATGAGTGTTTGCTTGATGAAGATCCAGATAATTTTTATACCGCAGATATGGATGAATTTTATGTTCAGAAGGATGGGAAATTGTGGATACCACATATGAATACGTATTTTAAGCTAGAGCATTATTGTATTGAGTTTGATGAAGACGATGGACCTGTTGCCATTTTATGTTCCATGAAATACGATATTCAAGGATTAGAAATATCAAAGCGAATAACTGTGATAGGTAAGTAATGGTGATCCAAAATTATTGGACGATTCGTCTTCTATTTTTCTTGTCTTAGACCAATTTACAATGTTAATACGTATGAGTTTGTGCAAAAATTCCGGGTTACTTAGTTACAAAGAAAAAATGCGGAAATGCATTATCGATTTGTTTTCCTTGGCAGCTCTAGCTTCATACTCAACAATTGTGTATTTTTGAATATGTAAATACTATCTACCACCTGTTACTCATAACTTGCTCAAAATGGTATATTACTTTACAAGGGAAGTAAGTAGGATTTACTCTACGGGGCGTTATGCGAGGGATTTAAGACGAGGTAGAGTAAAATCCTTACTTCCTGTGTAATTTATATTATTTTTTTCACTATCAAAAATGAATCTCATGTCATTGTAGCATGGTCTTTGCAATGGTACATACTATAATAACTGTTTGATGAAAAACATATACAGGTTGTCCCATTTTCGTATGTTTTACGGGGTATCTCGCTTATTTTTTAGGTTAGAACCTTGCGGTTTTCGCGACACCGTGCTATTTTTCAATGAAACAAAGATGCACTAATCAAATTTGCCATAGCCTTCTTAGTTTGCGTGCTACAGGGTGATTTTGGAAAAATTGCATTTTCAGTCATCCTGTAACTCTGTTATTGTCAGACATATTAAAAAGTAAAAACTGATATTTGTAGATTTTTTGAATCCAGTGGCGTACTCAGATTTTCTTTACAGTTTTGAGATATTGACATAACCTACTTTTTATGGGACACTATATATTTTTTAAATCTTTTCCCTTGCCAAGAGCTTTTCAAGAATATAGCATAGTCTATATTTATTTTTATAAATAACGTGACAAAATGATTTTTTCTATAATTTACATTGATAATAGTAGATAGCCGTGGGTAACCATGGTAACGCAAAAACAAAATAATTAACGTTCTGCCATTACTTAGGTATTTGATTTTGAAGTTTCTGCTTCTCTCAATTATTCCTGGTTACATTTTCCCAAATTTAGTGCTGATATTTATTGTTATTCGTTGTTTTAGTTTATTGTTATCGTTCTTGTTCTTGTTGTTGTTGTTTAATTATTTTTAATATGGCTCGAAACCAAAAATTTTAAAACTTTGAGAAATATGATATGAATACCCGCTTCATATTATCTAATGAAAACGCAGACCAGGCGTTAGAACTCTATCTGAACAGGTCAGTTAATCTTTACCTTAGAATTTGTATTTATTTTATATACCTATTTTGTCATATAGATATCCCGAAAGAAGACAACCCGACAGAAGAATATTTCAAAATTAAAATTTAATCTTTGCCAACATGAATGTTTTGACAAACCTCGACCCCGAGTTTACAACAAAGATAACGAGGAATCAGAGATCAACGTTTTAGCAGTTGTTCAAGCCATTCCTGAAACCTCGTGCAAGAAAATAGATGAAGTCTAAAACAACAGTGCAAAGGATTGTAAAAATACATAAATTCAAACCCTACAAGTATAAACTTGTTCATCATCTGCACCCTGGTGATGCTGAACGTAGATTGGAGTTCTGCAATTGGTTTATAAATATGAAAACTCAAGACAATAATTGTGAAAAAAAAAATAATTTGGTCAGACGGGGCACATTTCACAAGTTCGGGAATTCTTAATAGACACAACTCGCGGTTTTGGAGTCAAGAAAATATCCACGTGATTTTTCCTAGAGAGCGTCAAGGCAGGTTCGGATTTAATGTCTCCTGCTTTATTTTTAACCGAAAAATAGTTTACAAGATTTATGAAGAAAACCTAAACTCTAATGGGTACTTACAAATTCTACAAGAAAAAACTATGAACATTTTAGAAGATATTCCACTGGCTCAACTGAACGATATATTCTTCCAGCAGGATGAGGCTCCAGCCCACAATGCTAGAATAATACAAAACTGGCTAAATGAACATCTCCCCAGGAGATGGATTGGAACAAATGGACTTGGATTTTTTTTTGTGGGGGTATTTAAAGAATAAAATTTATTCAAGGCAATATGCCAACAATTAAAAATTGCAACGGAAAATGTTTTTGCAGAATTACGAAGACAATCATTTATTTTGGAAAATGCTATTAAAAGAATTTATAAACTTTGTGAAACTTGTAGGAGACATAATGGTCTGCAATTTGAACAATATTTGTGATTAATTAATTATTTTGTTTTTTATCAATGTAAATTATAGAAAAAAATTCATTTCGTCACGTTATTTATAAAAATAAATATAGACTATGCTATATTTTTGAAAAGCTCTTGGCAAGGGGAAAAAGATTTTAAAAAAATATGTGGGGTGTCCCATTAAAAAAAAAGTAGGTTATGTCAATATCTCAAAAACTGTGACCTCTAAAGAAAATCTGAGTATCGCCACTGGATTCTACGTAAAAAAATCTACGAACATCAGTTTTTACTTTTTTAATATGTCAGACAATAACAGAGTTACAAAGGATGACTGAAAATGCAATTTTTCCAAAATCACCCTGTAGCACAAAAACTAAGATGGCTATGAAAAATTTGATTAGTGCATCTTTGGATTCATTAAAAAGTAGCAGGGTGTCACGAAAACCGCAAGGTTCTAACCTAAAAAATAAGCGAGATACCCCGTAAAACATACGAAAATGGGACAACCTGTACAAAACAATTGTTTATTAAAAATTAGAGTTTGATAATGAATAAATAATTAATGGAAAAAGTGTTAATTAGCGGTGAAGCTAATTACTTTTATAAATAAATAAGTTAATCTTGTGGTGATATCCACTTTCTAACAATATCAACAGCTACTTCCCTAATAGATAATTATGTATTAAGGCCATAATCAGAAGATTATGGCTCGAGGGAATGTTAAAAGCATAATTTTTTTGTTTACCTTTTGATTGTTGTGTGGCATATTCTAGTTACCTCTGAAATTGAAACGTCAGAGGTCAAACGTCTGACAGTTGTTGTCAAACTACTGAAATGCCCCATTTATATTCAGCCACTACCGCTGCTACTCGCGCTGCCCGCTGTCCTGCACGAAAATACTTTTGCGGTAACATTGACGCGAGTGTTCACATTCAGCTTTTAATTTTAACTTCTGTTCAACTCATAGCAATGGCGGACGTAGAAATTGTTGCGGCCACAGCGCTATGTTTGCTCAGTTTGTATGACTATGTAGGTAACTGTTTTGAAAAGAAATCGAACAGAAAAAGATGTCGTCGCCAAAGAAGATGGTGCATGTTAGCAATTCATCGTAATAGAACGACGTAAGTACTAGAAATTCCAGTACACTTTGCATTTATGTTGTTCTCTAAGTTATAATATCAAAGTATATTTCTTTTTTGTTTCAGAAGCAGTATGGATAATTTTTTCAAGGAGTTGACTATTGAGGATTCTGGCGAGTTTTATAAATTTTGCAGAATGTCACCTAGTGATTTCCAATTTTTGCTAAATAAAATTGAACCTATGATAAAGAAAAACCAAACTAGATTACGAATGCCCATACCAACAAAAATACGTTTGGCAATAACTTTACGATGTTTAGCAACAGGGGATAGTTATCGAAGTCTCCACTACTTATTCAAGGTTTGCATACCAGCCATTTCGATAATTGTTCCTGAAGTATGCAAAGCTATCAACTCTGTTCTGAAGGATCAAATTGAGGTAAGTAATAAAAGTAGGAGTCTAATTTCAAATTATGTATTTATTGGGCTTTATGATGTATCACCTCTGCTTATTTTAACAACACTGTTAAATTCTTAACACACTGTTAAGTTTCTTTTGCTACGATGTAAAGTATATCAAAACAGTTAAAATAAACGGGATACGGAACTTTCGTCCCCCACATTTCGTCTCCCACATTTCGTCCCCCACATTTCGTCCCCGAAAGATTGTGTAATAAGGAGGGTAATGAATAGACCTCGGGAAATATGTTATAACATAAGAACATACGGAAGAACATATTTATAGCTTTATTTACTGATATTACATATTTGCAATACTTTTGCGCAATAAAGCATATTTTGGCAAATTAACTAAGAAATCATAATAATCTTCCTTCTTCAATAAAATCATTATCCAATCAGAAAACTTTCAGAAAAAAAGCTAAGGAATTTTTTTTTGACAAACCAATATATTCAATTGGAGATTTTTTCGACTAAGGTGTATGGTCAAATCTTTGAGCAGAACTTCGCTACGTAGTCTTTGAGAATTCTAATAATATAAAAAATTGCTACATTGAAGACAAATTGTCAAACGTCACGACTGTAAATTGTACATATTTATTGATTTATTTCCCGAGGTCTATTCATTACCCTCCTTATTATACAAGCTTTCGGGGACGAAATGTGGGGGACGAAATGTGGGAGACGAAATGTGCGGGGACGAAATATGTAGGGACGAAATGTGCGGCACGAAATATGGGAGACGAAATGTGGGGGACGAGAGTTCCGCAAATCAAATAAACAGAGGTGATACATCATAGTGCCAATTGTCTAAAATACAACAGTAATCAACAAATAAATGAATAAGAACTCTTACATTTGGGAAGAACTCCAGTATGCTGATGAAATGATATCCATTTTTTGGTTTTCTTTCCGGAATACTGATCTGTGGTTGCATGACATAAAGTTGAGGTTCTGGAGATTGTGGAATGTCATGTATTGCAGTCTGTCTTGATGAAATTTGGTAATCGGAATATTGTGATTGCGATGAATGAGATGAGTAGATACTTGATGGTCGTTCAGTAGGACAAGGATTTTCTAAAAGCAACCCACCTATTTGGTACATAACTCTAGGTTGCATTGACTCGGGATATTTTGGTAATCTTTTTGCCAAAAGTTTCGCATATATATCGCACTCATCTTCATTATTTACATACTTTCTTTTTTCTCTTAGTACATGGTTCAGAGTATCCAAACTTTGAGATATTTTATTTTGTGCTTCATCTGTATTGAGCCTTGCTTTTTTACTGGTCTTGATTGGTTTGGTGCGTGATCGCGATGAGATGTCTGTGATGGTGATGAGACTGTCTGTGATGGTGATGAAAGTGGCATTTCGACAGTTTGTTGCGACTGAATTGGCGTTGGCGGTGGGGCTGGCAAATCTTCACTAACCAAAGTCTGAAAAAAAAAACGTACATTATTAGTAATTTTTAATGTTGAATGTCATATTTAATATATTGTATATATTTTTCATTTTATTGTTTTATATATTCTTAATGTTTTCTTTGTTTTAGTTACCACAAACACCAGATGAATGGTTACTCATAGAAGAAGGATTTAGAAATAAGTTTCAACCATGCGTAGGAGCTATAGATGGGAAGCACATTGTAATTAATTTCCCAGCACACAGTGGCTCAAAATATTATAACTTTAAGGGTACACATAGCATCGTACTAATGGCTTTAGTTGATAGTGAATACCGTTTTATTTTTTGTGACATCGGTGACCAGGGGCGCGTTAGTGGTGGGGTAATTTTTCAATATTGTTTACTTTGGCAAAAAATTGACAGAAATACCATTAATTTGCCATCAGATGCCCCATTACCCGGAAGAGAAACAAATGTGCCCTGTGTATTCCTTGGGGATGGAGCTTTTGCAATTACATAAACACATAACGAAACCTTTTCCAGGTAATCATAGTATTGGCACAATGGAACGTACTTTCAATTACAAACTTTCAAGTTCTCGTGTCATTGTTGAAAATGTGTTCGGTGTTTTAACTACAGTCAATTGACATAGAAAATGTACCTCTAGTAACTATGACCTGTATTTTGTTACATAATTTTTTAAGAAACAAACTCTTCTCGAAACGTGTACACCCACCCAGGAACTTTTGATTCCATAGTTGACGGAGTATATGTGGATGGCTCTTAGAGACAAATACAAAACAACCCAGAAACTTCAGCAATTAGGCCAATACCACATGTGGCAAGACACTCGTCAACAAATATTTGCGAAATTCGAACTGAATTTGGCCATTATTTCCATAATTTAGATACTGTAGGTATTTAATCATTACTTAATAAATAATTGTAACAAAAATAAGTGTTTTAAATATATGAATTAACTTACCCTGTCTTCCGTGTTTATAGTTTCCTCAACGTCATAAATTGATCCCAAAAAGCCCTCCATAATTTCAAAACCAAACCATATTGGCTGGAACACATCGTCAGCACCTGCCCCAGAACGAATAGAAGCTTTTTTTTCTTTAATAGTGGTCGAAACGTGGCCCTGAGGGATTTCTTCTTTGATTTCAAGTCCTCTATTGGAGTATTATCCAAGTTATTGCTGATGCGATTCCACCCATCGTGTACTTTACGTTTCAACTTGTGATTTTTATCCCATGGATCCCCATTACTCCATTCCGGTGACGACGTAGACTGTCACATTATAAATACCCACAGAGTAATTGTGTTACATCAAAATATCCAAATAGTAAATAAAACCACAACAGGCTGTCACAAAATACCTACGCTCGATGACCGGCAGCAAGCGTGAGAGACGGGTGAATGTAAACACTCACTCGCGCTTGCGCTGCTAGTCCTTTGACTTCCGCACGAAAAACCGCCAACTGAGGGAGTCCAGAACAATGGCAACAGCATGAGCAGCGGCAGCGCAATGGGCATATTTACATTCTCACGCTACCCACTTCCCTGCTCACTTCCCTATACAATTGGGCCGAGTGAAAACGTGGTATCAGAGTTTAATTTCTTTTGGAATTATCTTAGTGAATAGCACACGAGATTTTACCTCTAGTCGATAATTCTTCTCTTCTTCTTTTTACCCTTCCTTTTTTTTTAAATAAATCGACCCGAAGATTGAGTTGAGAAAAATAAATAGAAAAATTATCGCCCAGGCAAAACCTGTGGTATTATACTCGAAACAATTATTTTGATACGTAACAAAGTGAATTTTTTTCATTCGTATTAAATGAGCAAGTGAGCTATGTAAAAAATATAAATTTGTAATTTATCGCGGGGGGAGGGGGGGTGTTTGAATGTTAATTTTGTCTTTCCGTGGAAATTGAGGAAATCTGTAGTTGTAGGGAGTGGTAGGGATCTCTCTGGTTGGGATAGTGTCGCCGAAAATTCTTTTGCGTGCAACGTTTCTTTGTAATGTCTGTATCCTATGTGTGATGGGTAGTATGTTCGCGTGTTGTATTGTGAGGGCGTTAGGGTATCTCCAAGGTAACGTGTGTATGCGTCTGAGTATTCCGCGTTTACAGGAAGCGATAGAGGAGAGGTGATTAGGGTTTATGTTCATGTATATGGGTGCTCGGAAATCCATAACAGCGCGTATGTATGTTTTGTAGTGGCAACCTCTGAGTCTACCCCGGAGGGCGTAGACTCGGTTTCTTATTTTGCTTAGTGTTATTTGTATATCGGGGAGCCAATTGAGGGTTCTAGTGAAGAGGATTCCTAAGTAGGTGAATTGTTGTTGGAGTGGGTCTTTCTTAATTCAGGGTGAGGGAAACATTGCTATTGGCTAGCTTTGAGAACTTACCTTCTGTGTAGTTAGGACGTCGGAAGAGGATTGTTTGAGTTTTGGTGGGATTTACGGAGACTCCACCGGTTCGCCCAGCTGCAGAAGTTTCGAAGAGTTTTGGATACGAGGCGGAAGCCATTCCGCTGTTCCGATTAACCGTCCAGAAGGCGGTGTCATCCGCAAACTGCGCAACGGCTACTCCAGGTTGTGTAACTTCGGGAATGTCGTGTGTGAAGACAGTGTAAAGGATTGGGGCTAAGGCAGAGCCTTGCGGAAGCCTGTTATAGGTTGAAAAGGATCCGAGAAGGTGTTTCCTGCTTTGATTCGAAGTGACCAATTAGTCAGATACGAGAGTAGGAGTTTGGAGAAAGGGTCGGGTATGTTGTCAAATGCTTGCTTAATGTCCAGAAACAGCCAGATTACATTGATTATGATTGAATGCTTTTGTGGTTTACGTAAGCAGCTTCAACAAGGGGCCGTGACACGTTCGGTTGGGATGGAAGCCGAATTGGCTGTTGGGAAGGAGTTTGTTGAATTCGAGGTGGCCCCTGAGTTGCCTGACTAGAATTTGCTCGAAGCATTTCCCGAGGCGACTCAGGAGGGAGATGAGTCTATAGGAGGAAGGTGTGGATAGGTCGGAGTGGAGGTTGGGTATCATGACGGTGGAGGCCGATTTCCAGTCGGTCGGAAAGTAGGATAGGATTAAGCATTTTTTGTAAATGTCGAAGAGTAATCGGAGAGCTGGGTCGGGTAGGTGCCTTAGGATTTTACGATTTAGGCCGTCATGACCTGGGAGTGAATTTCTTCCTTTTTTAAAGGACCCGTTCACCTGGGCGGGAGTGATGGAGGAGAAGAAGGGAGTTGGATTTCGGGAAGGTTAAGGGTACGGAATTCTTCAAGGCGACTCTCAAAGAGTGTCTTGAACTGGTAGTCGAATTGGGGATCTTCTGGGGATCGGAAAATTGATTCGCGGTGGATAACAAAGATGTCGGCCTTTCCTTGGTCGGAAAAGATTAGTTTCCCTGTGGGTCTGTTAGGTGGGACTTAGGATTTACTTTCCTTCTGTTTGATTCTGGCTTCTCGGCGTTAAGGCGATTGTATTCGGTTTTGAGAGCCGGGTCCCTGGATCGCTGGAATTGACGATAAATTCGTATTTTCTCTTTGATCCAGTTCATTCCAGTCTGCTTAATGACTGTATATTGAAGAGGTGCTGGGGAGCTGGACAAAATGAAGTTTTGACCAGTAGTGGTAGATGATCTGAAGTGATCGTGGTGCCTAAGAAGCACTCACGATCAAAATAGTGTGCTATGGGTTCTGACACGATGTGGTTCATTATTGAGGTGCCTAGATGTTCGAAATATGTTGGCTGTGTGTAAGTGACTTCAAAAGAGGCTTCTGTAACAAAGCTGATGATAGCTTGGTATCGTTGGCATTACTTCTGGAGTCACCGAATTGGGTGTGGCGGGCATTGAAGTCACTTAGAATGATTGCATTATGGAGGCTGGAGGCGTAAATTAAAAGGTCATCGGATATGGTACTGTAGCCTGGCGGGTTCTAGTAAGAGAGGAAGGTGATCGGGGTGGGAAAGTGCACCGCCACAACAACGCATTCGAGATGCTTTAGGTGCGCAGGAAGTTGAAAGGGTGTGGATGGGAAGCAATTTCTAATTACAACGGCGGTTCCGTGGTGGCTGTTGTTTAGGAAGGTGTGATATGTGTTAAAGTTAAGTGTGCATCTGTTTACGTGATGGAAAGAATGTGCATGTTGTGTTCGTGTAAGAGGTTTTTAAGTAGGGAATGTTTCCGACGAACGCCTTTGGCATTAACGGTGCCTGCTAGGATATCCATTTTGGAGAGATTTATTCTATAATCCATTATTGATCTTTTCACATCGATTTCATTTGTATATTAATTATAATAATAATTTCTTCAACAAGTAGCTAGTGTCACCTGAAATAAGTATAGGCTTCCCCGTACACATAACTGCCGCTAAACAGTTTGAGTCCCAATGAATCGATAGCAGGATGTCATCATTACGCCACCCATCTACCTATTCGTGTCATTCCAAACAGCATGCAAGACACAGGCCCCCCACTTCCAGTACAGTTCGAAGGTGCGGCGCCGTTCTGACAATTTATAATTAGGGGCTTTCGACATCAACGTGCAATCAAACGATATCCTACTTGATATCAACTCTCGCATACTAACACGTTGAGTCTACCTCACTAACTAGTGCGTACTCAAATGCCGTCACAATTTATGTCAGCGCTCTCATATTAACATGTATGTTTGCTACAGAAATGTCACTAATGTGTTATAAAAATGCTAGCTAACTCATATCGATACTTAACATGTATTTAGATATATGTACTTCTCAAGACACACTTCACATAACTGAGTCTGCACCTTTTTTTTTTTTTGTTTCCCCCAATCTCCGCCTTTCTTTCTGTTTACTTTAGACCGTCATAACAAGAAATAGGTCGTTAGGGGATTAAGTCGATTAAGAGATGTAGAATAATATAAAACGATTTATTGCCAACCACCGTACATTTAATCTAGTAAGAATAAAAAAACTACAAAAATATTTCACGCGTTACAAATTGATTCTGAGCACTTTACTTACCTAAAGATATTCATATTTTCTTTACTGAAATGTAATACTTTATGTTCTTTCTAAACACGTCCTGTGCTATAGGGGTGAAAATTGTCCTAGTTAAGTAGGAGTTTGTATAGAAAATGGTCGGACATAAAAATACTCAATCATACCCTCAATTACACTAAATTACAGTTAAGTTTTCCTTCTGAAGTAAAATTTCTATTATGGCAGCGCCAAAGAAAAAACACGACTAATAGAAGGCAAAGTTTCAATTATTCCATTTAATACAAAACATTCGAATAAAAGAACTATTGACATACTTTAAATCATACTTTAAACAAAAGCCTACCTCGGTGGTATAAAGGTGAGCGTGTTCGTCTTACATGTGCTTAGCATTTGGGAGCTAATGGGTTCGATTCCCCTTACCGCTACCTTGCATGAGGCTTTTTCAGAAGTGTTTCCTCATACACATATAGCAGCATGGTCACTGCGTACACACACACACACACACACACCATGTGCGGATATTTAGGCGAATGCGGGGGTAGTATGCGGGGGTAGTATCTTCCCGGCTCAGTACCCTAACTACGTTTTTTCCGATTCTATCCTGACCACACCCATCCTTAATCCCACCATGCATATACACGTAATCTATGTATGTATGCTAGGAATCCATGATTGTGGCTGAAGGAGCTTGGAAAGCTCAAGAAGCCCACCCTCCTCCTTGGGGAGGGAATGAAATATATGACCTTTTCCTTTTTCTTACGCCTCGAAGACTAAGGTTAGAACCCGGTGAAGATAGGTAACTTCTTTAATACTAAAAGCTCTGTTATTTTCGGATTCTTTCTGAGGGTTGGAATCTTCCGTAGTTAAGGCCAAATTATAGTGAGGTTAGTGCTAATAATCTAAAGTCTTAATGCGACTTAATCGAGAACATTAGATGCATGTAAATCTGCTTTATGGATCTCGACCCACATTAACGAATATGAAATATCTGGCGTGGAACACACGACCTTCCAGCCTACAAAGTGGAAATATATATTTTTTTATTATTTTAGCTCACTAGATTACTTACTAGCTTGTGCTGTGTACTTCTTCTTTCGGGATACCCTGGGCCCTTCTAGTGTTTGTGCGGTTCAGTTTTTGGAATTACTTGGTTTCAATTTTGGTGTATATATTGATGTTGAGTATTTGTTTGGTTCAGAGTTGGTTATTTTCGTGAGCGGTGGTCGTCATCTTTTGAGCATGGAGAGCAAAGGTTATCGTAGTAGGTAGGGGGCACTATCTAAGATTTTGTCTAATTCTTGTGGTACATGTCGTCTGATAGTTGCAGGGAGGTGTTTCACTTTTCTTTTGGGTTTTCTCGGGTTGTGTACGCGTCTGTCTGAAATAATCTCATCACGAGCACGCGCACGCGCGCACGCCCATGCTCTCGCACACGCACATACACACAAACACGCGCACACGCACACCCACACGCACGCACAAGCACACACTCGCTCACCCGCACGCTCACGCACACGTACACGCGCACACACACACCGTTTTTAAAAGACAAGAATTATTACATGGGAATATCTTCAAAGTACCAAACAAAGATGTCTTTTGATTTGAGGTATGTTCCGATGTAAGTAATTACTAACAGCAACGTTTTACCCCAAAACGTGTGTTTAAAAATTTTTCGATTCGTCACGGTCTTTCGGTAAGGGCAGTTTCGACAAAACATCTGCTTTCTACCCCAACATATGTTTTTTTCTTTTCGACCCTTAGTCAAATTTCAGTTACATAAAATAAAATATCCCGAAAAACATGATCACATTACGGCTTATTACCAACATGTTAAAACCCATTAATTATCTTTTCTTTTGCGGCAACAATTGCTATTTAAAATTTTTTGTTATAATAAAATTTTCTCACTCCGCTACCTACAATATGTTGTTTACACGCCCGATTCGCTGAATAAAACCAAAACGATGTGATTAAATATCGATACGTTTGTTTGCACGACCATTTTAATTTTGTGAAAAACTTACATTAACACCCACACAAAAAAGAAAAGGATAAATTAGCTAGCGTTTTTAGTTTTTACTAAAAAACAGAAAAGATGATATATTTATAGCCACAATGATTTACAATTATGGTTTGTAACAAAACAGTAGGACGGTACGACTCAATCTAACCTCCAACTGCAGAATTCCAAAATACAATTATTTATTTATTTCGATTTATTTTGTAAAAATTAGAACATATTTAAAGTGTGTAATAAATGATGATTAAAAGAAATACATGTAGGAAATTATGAGACAGTCAAAGGATAAGCAAATATATGGAGGTTATGTAGTATTAGTCAAATCAGAATTAAATTCATATGCATATAAAACAAATTGATTTCACGTTTATAGGTTTACTCTTTCTACTACATTTGCTTATTCAATACCGTATGTGGATTTCGTTAAATACAGTACGAATGCTCACCATCCTTATTTAATTCATTGTTATATATGAGAAGACAGTATAAACAGATTGGGTAGCTAAATTCGTAAATTAATCACGTAGCGGTAAACACTCCTGACGAGAATAATAGCAGTTTTACTCCCAAATCCACCCCAATTTTTGAAAGTTCTAAAAAACAATAAATATTATGTGGGAATATTTTCGTATTTAGTATTAATAATTAAAATATTCACTCGTTCGTAGCAACCCCTATGTGTCTCGAATTTCAAACTAACAAACTCGTCTTCGGGTTTGCGGTACGTTCCAATGTAATTAATTACTAACCGGCTAGTTTTTACTCAAACTCCGTGTGTACAAACAGTTTCGAATCACATGGGAGAACATCTGTTTTTCTACCCCAACATGTGTTTTCTTTTTCTTTTCAACCCTTAATTACATACATTCAGATCTTAGTTATATGAAATAAAACAACCCGAAATACATTATCAAATTACTACTTATTCAGTTGTGGTTTGAGTTTTGAAATGTAAGGGTCGAAATTGTTGTCCGGCAAGAAATTCAGACACAACGTGATAATACGCGACCTAGAGGTCAACGTAGGTAAATATTAGTGTATAAATAATAAATTTAATAAACCGAACACAGGCGTGTAAACAATTACTGTTCAACGTAATGTTGAATAAAAAAGCTCTGTTTCAAGAAAACCAGCCTAGAAGCAATAACGAACAAGCACTATATAGTGCATGGATTCAAGAAAAATTCCGGAACAAATCTAGAAAACGCAGTATAGCAAATTCAGGCACAGATTAATGAGTTACAACAATTATTAAAACAGAAAGCTAAACGAAGTGGCACAGAAATAAATAAAGTAGCATTGATAAAGAGTACGAAACAGATGGAAAAACAAAGAAGAACAAAAGAGAAAATTAAATATTACACCTGATTCTTCGCCAGAAAAGCAGATAAGCAAACAAATACCCCAAAATAATACAAAAAGGACCTAAACCGCCACCGATAATAGTAAGTAATGTAAAAGACCATACGTTGTTGAACTTGTACTAACAAATAGTGCAGTATCTTTTAAAGCATTAGCATTAAATAATGAGCAGATTAAAATATATAGGTACCGAAGAAGCAGAATGTTACAGGAAAGGGCGCGTTGCCTTAAAGATAACAAATTCCTGTGGAATACATACGGAGATAAGTAAAGCAGGCCAATAAAAGTTATGGTGAGAAAACTTCCAAGCTCTACTGATCCTGTAGATGAGTTAAAGGAAAATGAATTTAAAATAATTAGTGCAATTAATATCATTAAGAAAGAGAGAAAAGAGACAAAGAACGGATAATACCAAATAGAAAAAATCCGCTCCCATTATTCATGCTAACGTTTCATTAGACAGAGGATATTAAAAGAATATACGGTATTAGAAGCATTCAGAATGCAATAGTTAAAATAGAAGCACTCAAAAGACCAGCACTTGGACCACAATGTAAGCGTTGCCATCTATATGGACACAGACAGAAGTTTTGTGCTCGTGCATCAAATGTGCAGGAAAACGTCTGATTGTTGAATGCACCAAACAGCCAAGTGCATAGCCGAAGTGTACTAGTTGGATGGAAGAACATCCCCAAATTATAGAGGCTGCCATGTAGCTAAAGAATTTCAAGCAAGAAGAGATAAGACTGCTAGGAACAAACTGGAAACGAATGTTAGAAAAGTAAATGATCGATAATATCCAAAGGTAAACGAGCAGACTACATTTGCGGATATAAGCAAGGAAGCAACCCATCTGACACAGTAACAAAAGAAAATGAGACTACAAATCAACTGTTATTAACATTAATTGCTAGAATGGATTGACAAGAAAAAATGTTAATGAAACGTTAAATGAAATTTGAAAAATAAAATGGCAATAAAGCCACTACATCCTCAATAAGAAACTGAAAACCATGGATAGAAGCGACATCAGGATAGGTACTTGGAATGCAAATGGAATCCTACAGCATCAACAATTGAAATATTTCTTAATACACAAAAAATAGACATATGCCTCATTTCTGAAACGCATCTTAGTAGAGAGTCATACCCCAGATTTAAAGGTTACCACTGGTATCACACCATCCATCCAGATAATACAGCCAGGGGTGGTAGTGCGATAATAACTAAAAATAGCAAAACCTATCATGAAGAAACAAAGATTTAAACTACAGGTCACAGCAGAAGCAATTAAAACTGGAAGACAGAAGTTGAAGTTAAAAGAATACCATTGAAAATAATTATCCCAAGGAAATTAGAGATTTAGTTATAGGAAAAGAGAGCAAGTAGACAAGGGCAACAGACAAGAGCCCCAGATGATAAAAATAAATTAAATAATCTAGCACAAAGATTAAAAGAGAAATACTGCGGATTAACAATTACTCTATCAGCAACTACCTAAAAGAGTTAAAAATGATAAAACAACCATAAAAACTAAAAAGCCCAATATTGCATACTGCGTCAATAAGAACTGTCGATGGTAGATAGGTAAAAAGTAACCAACAGGAAGCTGAAGTTTTGCTTTACATTTAGAAGAAACTTATATATATATATATATATATATATATATATATATATATATATATATATATATATATATATATCGTAGTTGTAGACTCTTCAGGATTCCTTCTTCTCTTTAGCCCTGGTCAACCCATTCTTGTTGATGTCGCGATGTTTTCTGTTATCGTATACTTTACAATCATGAGATGTGGTTATTTTTGGTCTAAATGAAAGAAAGAAAAAGGATTTAGATTTATTTTAATATTTGTGTGCGTGTGCGTGTGCGTGTGCGTGTACGTGTGCGTGTGTGTGTGCGTGTGCGTGTGCTGTGTGTGTGCGTGTGCGTGTGAGTGTGCGCGTGCGCGTTAGCGTGCGCGTGTGCGTGTGCGTGTGTGGGCGAAGGGGGCGTGCGCGTGGGTGTGTGTTTCGTTTGCCGGTACCATGCTAGGTCGTCAACGAATAAACGGGGGGATGCGGAGAGCATATGGAACATTATCTAGGGAGTCTTCTGTTTCCTCGGGGATGTCGTCAAGGAATTGAGTTAGGATCGAGGGAGGGGTGTGTTTGAATTTTAGTATTTTCCGTGGGAATTGAGAAAAATGGTAGTTATGAGGAGTAGTCACGACCCCTCGGGTTGGAATTGTGTCGACAAAGATTCTTTTGCGTATAGAGTTTCTGTGTAATGTTTGTATTTTGTGTGTGATGAGTGGTATTGTGATGTCGTTAGGGTACTTGAGGGGTAACCTTTGCATGCATCTGAGTATTCGGAGTTCACAGGAGGCGATAGAGGAAATGCGATTGGGGTTTATCTTGGTATATATGGGTGCTCGGAAATCCATAACAGGGCAGATGTATGTTTTATAGGTGTGTTGTAGTGTTTTGGGGTGGCAACCTCTGATTCTACCCTGGAGGGCGCCCAGTAGATTTGCTTGGTTTCTAATCATATTAGGTGTTCTTTGTACATCGGGAGCCAATTAAGGGTTCTTGTCAAAAGGGTTCCTAGGTAGGTGACTTCGCGTTAGAGTGGGAGTCTTTCTTGGTTTAGGGTAAGGGAAACATTTCTGTCGCCAAGCTTCGGGAATTTATCTTCGGTGTAGTTAGGATGTCGGAAGAGGATTGTTTTGGTTTTGGTGGGATTGACGGAGACTCTCCAACGGTTCGCCCAGTTGGAAAAGTTCCGGGAGGCCGTTTCGCTGTTCCGATTAACCGTCCAGAAGGCGGTGTCATTCACAAACTGCGCAACAACTACTCCGGGTTGTGTAACTTCGAGAATGTCGGATGCGAAGATGGTGGAAAGGTTCGGGGCTAAGACAAAACCTTGTGGTACGCCTGCTTTGACCCGAACTGACCGATTGGTCAAGTACGAGAGCAGGAGTTTGGAGAAGGGTCGGGTATGTCGGGGTTTCAGATCTTGCGTAGGAGACCGGCTTGGTAGACCCTGTCAAATTCTAGGTGATCCCTGGGTCACCTGGCTAGAATCTGCTCAAAGCATTTTCCGAGACAACTCAGGAGGGAAATGGGTCTATAGAAGAAGGGTATGATTAGGTCGAAGGGGGTTTGGCTATCATGACGGTGGAGGCCGATTTCCAGTCCGTCGGGAAGGTAGGTGCCGGAGGATTTTTCAATTTAGGCGGTCAACACCTAGGGCTGAATTTTTCGCTTTTTTGAAATATGAGTTGAGCTAGTCGGGCGGGATGGGAGCATAGAAAGGAATCTCATTATCGAGTTGAATTTCGGCAAGGTTAAGGGTACGGAATTCTTGAAGGCGACTCTAAAAAAAACTGGTTATCGAATTAGTGATCATCTGGGGATCGGAATGTGGATTGGAGGTGGTGACCAAAGAAATCGGCCTTTCCTTGGGCTTTATGGTTTACTTTCCTTCTGGTCAGTGTATCGAACTGTTGCCAGAAGAATTTTCTAGTTCTATAATTTAACTGTGAGGTGGCTTTGGACCAGAAGTCTTCGGCGTGTTTGTTTGCTTCTCACCTGATTAAGGTGATTGTATTCGGCCTTGAGAACCGGGCCCTAGATCGCAAGAATTGACGATAGATTCGTCTTTTCCCTTTGATCCAGTTATCCAGAGATATCGCCTACTTCCGTAATTACGGAAGTTAGGTCTCTAATGGCTCTCTCGAGATCTTGGGTCGTTAGAAGATTGGGCGTTGGAAGGTTGTTGGAGTCTGCACTCGAAACACCGTAATGACCGTGTATTGACGAGTTGTAGGGGGAGCTGGACAAAATGAAGTTTTGACCAGTAGTGGTATGTAATCTGATGTGATCGTGGTGCGAAATATGTTGGCTGTGTCTTAGCCATTCGCAAGAGCGGCAACTACAACGGTGCCGATGGTATCGTGTTACCGTTGCCATTACTTGCGATGTCACCGAATTGGATGTGGCGGGCATTAAAATCACCTAGGATGACAGCATTAGGGAGGCTAGAGACGTAAATTAAAAGCTCATCTGATAAGGTGATGTGGCCTGGGGGGGGGGGGGGTGTCATATGAAATGAATACTATCGGGGCGGGGAAGTGCACCGTCACACCAACGCATTCAAGATGCTGTAGGTGCGCAGGAAGTTGAAAAGGAGAGGATGGGAATTTTTTATTAAGAGGGCTGTTTAGTGTTGGCTGTTGTTTAGGAAGGTGTGATATGTGTTGAAGTTAAGTGTGCATCTGTTTGTGAGTTTTGTTTCCGTGATGGAAAGGATATCTTTATTGTGTTCGTGTAGAAATTGTCTAAAAAGGCGAACGCCCCTTGTATTAACGGTTCCTGCTAGGAAATCCATTTTGGAGCAATTTAAGGGTTGGGTAATCGGATTACGGAGACCGCTGTCTGCGAATACGCAGGCGGTCGGGAAACACGCTTAGAAGGTTGTGGATGAGGACATGGAGAAAGTGTTTCATGGAGAGGGGCTCTGTATCAGGGACGGGTTTAAGGTATACGGTGTCTTCCGAGTCGGACTCTTCGGAAGACAGGATGGGGTCGAGGAATGTTATCTTCGACGGGGAACTGGGAGGTTCCTGTCGCTTCCGGCAACGGATAGAGCGAGTAGGACACTGCTCTGCAGTATGCCCTAATTGCGTACAGGTAGAGAAATACTCGGGGAGAGGTTGTGGGATAAGGGAGGGTTCGCACCGGTAGTATCGCCCGAACATGACAACATCGCTTGCGAGGAGGAAGTCGAGGGTGGTTTTGGATGGGGTTATGACGTGGACTAGGGATGTGGGAGTGTTAGTGGCCTTAGAGGTGATGCGAACGACCTTGCTCACCTGTGGAAGATCGACCGCATTTTGGATATCTTCAGCTAGGATACCCTTATCCACGTGACGAATCACTCAGGAAAAGGAAGGTTGTCTAGGGGTAGAGGTGGAGGGACGGGAACCAGGCCTTAGGTTAGGGTGACGGTGGGATCGCCGAAGTGGTGTCGCAGCCTATTCTGTGTACCATCCGGCAAGAGAGAGAGTGCACAGCTTCGGCTGTGAAAGCACTTCGGCTATCCCACCGTCACCCAATTACAGTGATCATAGTTATATAGCAGAGTAAAGTGAGTAGTGGTAACACGTGAAAAAAAGTGTTCCTGTTATAGAAACTAAGTAAAGACCGATAGGACTTCTTAGCTTAGTAACTAGGATGATAAGATCAATGTAAAACTACTGGTTAGTCGAATACGACTAGTTTTAGTATGATTTCAATAAAAAAATTACTACTTAATGACAAGGTATTAATTATTGTTTGTTACCTACAATAATAAAAAGCGATTATCGAATGGTTGAAATGGAATATGTTAATTAAAACGCCAATTACTTATTTAGAAAATATCGATTACTGTAGTAGTTATAACAAACACACTATTTATAACAAAGCATAATGTCTACTATTAAAGAGGTTGAAGACGTTTTTGAACCTGTTTATTTTTATTCATTATTTTCGGGAACAGTTTCATTCCAAATAAAAAACGTGAAAAAATATTGGTTGATTTTACAAACTGTTGTGTATTTGCTAACATTTCTAACATGTACTTATTTATCCTGGAATGAGGACGTTTTTCAATATAAAGAAAATCAAAAATCTAATATAATTAGGCTAAACGGATGTGTTTCTAAATATTCTATGGTTTTACTTACATCTCTTGCATACATTAATAACATAATATTTACAAGCAGCCTAACAAATGTTCTAAAAGAAGTTAAAAAAATCGACTGTGCTTTGAAAACTACACACAATCAAAAGAAACAGTTAGAAATGAATATTTGTGATTGGAAACGTACAAAAAGGGCTGTAATGGTTTATGGAATATATCACTTGTGTATTTATATGTATTATATACATTATTTTAATTATTCATTACTTATGTTTACCGTATTCGTAATGTTTAACTTATCGTTTACCTCAAACTGTTTCCAATACTGGACATTTATACTAGTGTTAAACGGTAGATTTAAAATTATCAACGATTTTTTAGATTTACAAAACATGGATTCTTCAGCTCCACTAACGGAAACGTTGTCAATCCAAAATTTACCAGAAATCGTTGAAGCTCACCATAAACTTACAAAATTGAGTAAAGAAGTGAATAAGTGTTTTTACTTTTTCCTATTCATTAGTGCATTGGTCTTTTATACCTCATATATAGCCTATTCGTATGTAATATTATATTTCCTGATTGTGTCTAAATTAAGTGAAGATAAGCAATTTGCTGTAAAGAATTCGATAATATTTTTGTGTTACGTAACGGCGACATTCTCTCTTATCTTAAAATCATCGACATCATTATGTTATGAGGTAATAATTTAGAGTTAATTTTCTTTTCAAATTTTCAGTTTTTAGGCAAACCGAACAATACAGCTGTTACATGGGATAAGAATACGGCCTTCCGCACATAGTTCTAGAAGCGTGGTAACATTTTTTAATCTTATATCTGATATAGCATTTAATTACAAAAGCGTAGAATGCCAAGGATTATTTTTGTTAAACTCTCAAGCACAGAGTTTATTTAAATTCGTGCTTTAAATTCAGAATTTTTCTAAAATTCGGACTTCAGACCCAGATTCTTAAGTGTAAACTTAAACTTGGTGTGTCTCTGAGTTATACGATACCGTATGGTTCAAAATAGATTTTAGGATTTTAAGGGTTTGTGGTGTGTTTCTATGAGGTGCTTTACTGCATAAGAAAGATAAGTGATAGGGTTGGTTTAAAGTTATTCTTAAGTTGCATGCATAATTTTTAAAGTTTATCATTGCTTTCACTCTTAATTAACACTTTATCACTAAATCTATACTTAATAGTAATGCAATTTTTGTCTAACCTTGTTTGTAAGTTTGATCTAATTAAATTTTCTCTTGCGTTATTCCACGCACATATATTTTAGTTCCTAGAATATTGTAGCTATCGGACCGCAAACATTTTATTATTGTAATAAACGTTTGTCAAATCGGCATTGTTACCGCGATAGAAAAGATAATTAGTGGGTTTTTAATATCTCGATAATTCGTCGTAATTGGCTTATGTTTTCGGAATATTTGATTTTATGTATTTGTATGTAAGTAATGTGGGAATGTATGTAACTGATATTTGGCTAAGGGTTGAAAAAACATATGTGTGAGGAGGGGGTGGGGGTTAGCTAGCAGGTGTGCGCCTTTACTGAAAGAGTGTAACGAATCGTTGAGTAGTGTTAGGCGTAGATTCTTGATGTATAAATGTCATTAGCTTAATAATTGATTACATCGGTACACATCGCCATCGAAGACATCTTTGTTTGGTACTTTGAAGCTCGAGACTTAAATGTAGAGTTTGTTACGGACGAATGCGTATTTTTAAAATTAAGATTTGGTTCAATAATTAATATGAAACTGTTCCAACGTAACGTTTTTTTTTTTAATTACTTTTGAAAGACGGGGGTTGATTTTCAGGAGTAAATATAGTTAGTTTATAATTGGAGGGGAAGACAGTTACAGTTAGAGTTTTGATTGAATAAGATCGATCGGTTTGTTTGATTAAAATACCTTCATTGTGAACAATCTGTGTTTAAATATTTTTTGCGTGCACATTTTCTTTTGAATTAACCAACGCGAATGTGTATTTTTCTTTTTTAATGTATTTTTCAAATATTAATCTATAAATAGTCACCATTTTGAAGTTAAACCGCGCTTTGTGTCCGTAATCAATTGAAGGGATGTATATTCAAAACGTAAGTAGGTATTGTACTGTAGACTAAGGCATTGCCTTGCAAAGGTATCTCATTCGCACACGGGCTCATTAAGATAAAATTTGCTAAAATAAAAGACAGTACAGGGCTCTCTCCCTCATCATTTGGGCGAATTAGCATTGTTGTTTCTTGATTATATTTATATTTGTGTAGAGGTGGGCATGGACGATCGGGTACAGGATAAACCTTGGTTATAATTGTAAATAGGCAATACTGAGTGTTTACATACTCCCGGATCCAGATGACCATTGAAACACCTCGAATTCTATTTTTACTGTTTTTATTGTGTTGTATAGATAGATGTGTAAGCTGCGAAAGGGACGCTGTATTTTTCTAACGCAGTCACTCAAGCTTGTGTATCGGTCACGTTGTTATGATTTATTTGTACATACCCTTGTAAGACTTTGTTTTAATGAGTTTTTTTGTGTCAGTTTGATTAAGTAGAATCGTTTGCCTGCGAACTAGTTTCTCTATGTAGTTTATTGTAATTGTACGTACGTATTTTGTGCTTTATTTGTCACTAAACCATTGTGTTCGTGTAAATTCCTTGTCTATTTTTTTTGCCCTTGCATTGCAGTTACCTTATTTTACGTGTGAAATTTTACTGTTATATTTTATGTGTACCGAAATTTGCCTTACTGTTTTATTTGCTTATATACTTAAAGACCGGCATCATTGGTTATATAGGGCCACATTTTTGGCATTACTATTTTTATTCTGATTTACTTATGACACAATTGCAGGTGTGATTGCATTGTTTTTTTTTGTTGTGTTTAGGTGTAGCTAAGCTGCTTTTTATTTATTTTTTTCTTATGTTATAATTTTGTACGCACTTTAACCTGATTTAATGGTGCAATTACACATTTATGAATAAATTGGGTTTTCTTGGTGGTTCTTTCTCATTAACGGGTTAAACCATCATTGCACAAAGCTCGTTAATTTTAATTTGAGTAGTTTCATTGCTTATCTATCCCACATGATGCAACACTTAACCTCATCAAGCCTATCTTATTTAAATAACACAGCGTACCTACCTCTAGATGGCCAATTCTTTTGATCAGATTTGAGGTTTGCGAGTAATTAAATATCAGATTTGTAAATAAATTCTAATGTTGTAAGGCAAGCCATTAATTTGAGTAATAGTTGCATTATTGTCAGTAAAGTCAAGATGAATCACTTAACAATTGTTTTGTTCTTGAATATGCTTTATTGCGAATAAGTTCAAACTACACTTTTCAAGATATGGTACCTAGGGACGCTACAATATCATGTGGTGGATTGCAATTTCTATCGAAAGTGATTGGTATTGTGAGTGTTTTGTATCGCTATGCACTGTATTATTGAAAGAAAAACAAGAATGCTATCCACGCACTCCAAGTTTCTGCACAATTTTCGACTTGTATTCTTAAATAAGCATTTAAATTTTTGTAGCTGTTCTCTAACAAACCTAAGGTTTTCTGATGATATACGGTTGAATTTAGTTGCTTTATACCTAACATTTTTGTATATTCATTAAAAATTCTGTACTTTGGTTTGTTACTTGAAATATCAAATTTTAAAATAAAATTATTGACAGATACTCTGGCTTGTTCCTGGTGATTTACTCTCTAGGGAATTACCGTCTACAAATTTAGTTAACTCACATGGTATTGTTAAAATATATTTATTATTTTCGTCATCATGATTCAATGGATCTACTAATCTAAGTAAATAGTAAAGTAAAAAGTTTTGAATATTTATGTATTTCACACTCCTTACACATAATTAAATTTTTCTACATTACCTTTTAAATTCTCCCGAATATTTAAATAATAATATTTTCTATTTGCATAGGTTCTATTAATCCTTGCATGTTCACCGGTAGGTAATACATGAAACTCGTTTATTATTAATGGTCTTGTTTCTTTACACAGCTACATTTTTAGCATTTGATATGACACATGCCCTAATATTATACCTCCCTAATACATTGTTTTTATTTTCTTCATTATTATCATTTCCATCACGTAAGGTGCTAATTTGTTTCGATTCATTTATAAGCCCTTCATTTTTATTAGTTTTAAATATAGAAACTTTTGTTGTATTTGATTGATTTTTTTGTTACTGCATATCCATGTTTATTTAATAATAGCCGCAATTGTCAAATCTCAGTGTCTAGGACATGAGCTTATGAACAGTTTTCTTTTTTTTTTAAATAATTGTGGTCTTGAAAAGGCTAGGTTTAGCCTAACGTGCTAAGATACTCAGGAACACTAAGGAGGGTGGATAGGGAGACATTGAATTGCCGAAAGATGCCTAGAATAGCTACATTAAATTTCTTCTTGTCACAAGTGAGAACAAAACAGGAACTAGAAAGACCATTCCAGAGTTTAAAAGCCGTCTAATAGAATATGGATTCTCCTGTTTAGTACAAGTAGATTTTTGCACTACATATTGATGATGTGAATGAGCAAACCGGGTATTACTAGCAAAGGTATCAAAGAATGTAATTCAGCAGCACAAAATCCATTGTAATACCGGTAGCATAAAGAAAGAATTATAACCATTGTTCTATGCTCAAGGGACTGTATGTTATTTATAAATCAAATACTTCTTTAAATACAATCCTGCATTGATTTCTTGTCGTTATTATTATTACTTAATTTTAAATCACCGACTTTATTCGTGATAATGTATCCACTTTTATCTTTTCTTTACTCTCTATATAATGAACTATAAAATGATACTCCTTCAACATCAATCTAAATTGAATTAATCTGGACGATAGGTTTTTTATATCGAATATGGTACGTGATCTGTAATGCCAATTATTCTAAAAATGCAAAAAATAAAAATATACTAAACCTCCAAGAGAATTTGAAATTTCTACTACACTTGGTGAAGGAAATTAATCATCGATATTTTTAATTCAGGATAATCTAAAACTGTTCTCTATTTTTGTACCATTTGGTTACTTGTATTTGTTCGTACCCGCAACAGTGTTGATGATACGTGGCAATAATTTTGTAATGTATTAAATAAGATAAAAAAAATTTACCCAAGCTAACTCTTTAATGTATGATTGTAATGTACTTATCATTTTCATTCAATCTGAAGTTTAAATGTTGATTTTTACTTTTAGGAAGCTCAAAACTTATTTCCAATATCAGGTATTGATACAAGTATATACAGATATTAATAGAAATTGAACTGTCTACTTCAGGTAAGATGCCTTTAATTTAATTTGTGAATTAACCTTTCTCATTATCAATTTATGTAACCCCACTTTAAATATAATTTCAATAGTCAACTCTACTAAAGATTAGTAATACCTATTTAATATTGTTACTGAAGATTCAATAATAAGATAATATGCTAACTGTAAATGAAAACAGTCTCTCAATGGTTCCTAAAATCATCTCATAATAATAATAAATAATTATTTGTAGACCAGCTGATGGCGTGTATAGTATATAGTGTATTATATATAATATTATAAGGTCACCCAAATCTATTGGTTCATATAAAGTCCTGTTTAACTTTTTAACTTTATTAATTTTATTAAATTGATCTCTGACCTATAATATCAAATATTGATACAAATTTGAATTAATCAAAGCAACGGAATTAATTTGTATTCATAATTAATACACATACTGATGTGCTTAACACCTTTTTATTTAAGAATTTTTTACTGAAGTCAATAAGTAATTAACTTCTTTACCATTATAAACAACTTGTATAGAATATGAATTAATGAGCGAGTTTACTCTATGAGGATTTGTTTGAACTGTCTGTTAAGATTCACATTTGAATTTAACTGGCCTTTAGTTTAAGTCATAGAATAAGAAATAAAATCTTAAAGATCATTAAAGTATCAATTTAAATGTAATAAAAATCACATATTTATTAATAAATTTATGAATACAAACAAAACTTATGTCCCTGCTGGCTACATAAAACTATCTATAATACAGTAAAAACTATTTCATTCAACAAAACGGAATGGTTAAGATCCAATATAGCACAATTTACTTATAAAAATAAACACACATACTATAATATGCATACCGTAAATTTTAAATCTGTATTAGTGCTCAATCAATAATTATCAATTTAATTATTTAACGTTACACTTGCTGTATTTAAATCCATGAGATGTAATCTCTGTAGTCACTATTGACACATCACTAACTGTGCTCCACGGCAAGTAGCAAGTATATTCGATGATCCAATATCCTTTAAACTTAGATTGTTCTCTTGATCTTGTCGACCGTTAATATTGGAAGTACTTTAAATAAAATCGTCCCACTCTTTATTTATTTCAAATGTAACTTTATATATAAATAGAACAGGGACACTTGCGCCGCCATCTTGGATTTTTTGGGGAAACCCACTATTTTTTTTTATATTCCCATGTGGGGTCGTATTTTTTCACCCCTATGATTTCTTTTCGGAGGCCTTTTTCAACCCCTTGATAGAATTTTCACCCTAATTAGGACCCTTTTGGCTGTATTAAGAAATTTTTTAAAGTTCAGCCCCTCGAGGGTAGGTAAATGCGTGCGCATGCAGTGTTCTGAGAATAACAAAGATTTAATCAGTTATTAATTAGGATTGTTTTTATCAAAGGACCTTGCATAATTATTATTACATTTTTTTAATCCCATGTACAGATTGTGACCTAATTTAGTTATTGCATTGAGGACTGTATTCTAATAAGGGACCATAGTCTTGTAAACACGGGAATATGTTCGCGGGCTGCTTACTATGTGTTTATTATTATTCATTTATATTAATTGGAAAGTAGCACTCAGTGGTCGAAATCGCGTTAATTAATGTGTTTACAAATATTTTAAAAATTTGCTGCTGCAAAAAAAAACCGTAAGGTCTAAATAAAATATTAGATGAAATAATAATAATCATTTCTACCCTGATGCGATAGCGCTTGTTTATAAGCCCGTGTGAGGATCATATTTTGGTTTGTTTTGTAAACCTAATAAACAATTGGATTATTTTTTGATATTAAAGAAGCTAATCAAGACAAAGATAACATATACAATTGATTTTTAAATACGCTGTTAAATTCTATACAATGATAATAAAACAGTTAATGGGTATTGCCTAATCAGTTTATTAACTTTGTAACGTCTCTTTCTTTACAATAATTAAATTTAAAAGGGTTCAATTTAATTTGCCTCGGTCTAGCTCAAATCGGGTCTTGTCTTAACAAGACGGGGGTGGTTCGTATCGTGGTGCTCAACACTGTACTCTTTGAATAATACAAAAAAATTATTTTAAGCGTATATTACCTATTGTTTTACAACTCTAAGATAATCTAACCTATAGGAAATAATAATATAACAAAAATGACAATAATATAACAAAACAAATCTTATTGGGTGTTACCCGGGAGGTCCTGGTTAGCAGCGCCCGTTTGGCTGGTCCCCCGTGGACGGTAGTGGTTGTTACTGGATCCTGACCCGTTTCTGTGGAAATATAAATTATTGTGGTTCAATTGCTGGTGTGTTATGACCCAACAATCCTGCTAATGACAATTTAATTTTGTCTATTATGACCGTTCAGGCCTGCCCTGTACACGGTAGCCTGGTATTTGTTCAGGTGGCGCTATGTAAAATTCTATATATTTTAGATAAGCTGGGGCAACGAACGTGTTGGTGTCTTTAAGCAGGTCAAAGAGAAAAAAAATAATTTAAAGTAACCTCGGTGCGCATGACTATTCTTATACGTGATTTGGCTTTCAGACTGACTAGATATGAGCTCAGTACTTGGAATACTTTATACAGGATAGGTTACTGTTTACATGTATTAAATGCAAATTGTACGTACGCCTTTAATTATCTACCCTAAGTAACAAATACAGGAAAGACGGAGTTTATTACGATCTTTTACGTTAATAATTATTAAAGATTGCTTCTTTATTAATTGTTATAAACGAATTAATCGGAGGCGGGTTTACATGATCTTTTAGGACTGCGTGTAATAGATTGAGCAATTCTGAGGATTGTTTCCGACGGAATGCAGGTGTTTCAAGTAAGTGATTTATATGCGATTGCGAGACGCATGAGTACGTTTAATGTAATTTATCACGTAGACGCACCACGGGTTCGTCTTTATATCTGGAGGATCACGCGGGTGATCTCTACGAATGCGGCTTCTGGTATTGAGAGTTCCTCTAGGTCAAGGCGTCGCTTGTTTGTATTGCTAATTTCCTCAGGATCAGGTCGGGGTATTGTTTGTATAATGTATGTGTAATATCTGGTTAATGGAGAGCCCTTCGTAAGATTCTGGGTCCAGCCCGTCGACTGCTGTACCAAGGGATATCATGAGGGGAACGGTAGAATTTGAGCGAGTACCCTTCTTACCGCTGGAGTAAATGGAAGATGCCTTCTGGGCGTTAGCCCGAAGTATCAACGTCCTGGTTTGTGTGTATGTGTGTCGAAGGCAACTTCAGGCTTTACAGCCTCTCGTCTACTTTTAGTGTATGTACTGGTTGCAGAAGGTAACTTCAGGCTATACAGCTTAGCGTATACTTCTAGTGTGTGTGCTGGAACGGTTAGATAACTTCAGGCTGTGCAGCCCGTCGTTTCTCTAGGTGTCTGGTGTAATTTTTTGGAAACGTGATGCAATAAAACTTACGTGCTGTTAACCTTAGCGTATCTCAACCAGCAGTTTGATTGTACAAAGCTGATTTGCTGGTGACGGCGGCGAAGTAACGCGACTAAAAATGCACGATGATTCAGGATAAACGGATGCGGTAACCGGCAGGTCGCCGACGTATACAACGACACTAACTACGGCAGGCGCGCGGTCTGGATCTCGGTTCTGGCTGCTGAAGACGCGAGAGTATCAGGATAGTGGAGTCGCGAAATAACAAAAATAGCAAGTAGTCGCGAAGCGAGTAGCGACAGGTGGTCGCGATGAAGTAGCGAAGCAAGTAGTAGTCGCGAGGCGAGGCCTTCAGAACGGTATCTTCCATCACACTCCTACTAGCGATGTAAAACACTGTTCCCCACCGCTTCTTCCACACCCCTCTAGTCAAGCACCTCCTCTGTAGGAAAATCCTTTGGCCGTCTCTATACAGCGCGAAACAAAATTAAACACAAACAGTTTTTGTCCAAGATAAACTCAATTTAAAAAATACTAAAATAATGCAAATATGACTAAAAAGTGTAATTCATGAATTTATTTCACTTCAAATGGTGCCGACCAATTGGACTTACTTTCCTCAAAAATGCCATTTTTACTTTGCAACCTACATATACATATGAAGGTATAGAAGGTTATGCAATATAATGTTTTTTCACTATCGCTAACTCGACTTATTAGCTCATTTTACAACTTTTGGCCAAGTTTCGCCAAGATCGGTCTGGATGTCTGTGTGGTGTATGCTAGTATCCACGAGAACTCCATAACGAAAATACCTACCTACTTAAAATTTTTGTATTTAAGCTCGTTTTCCTTTGGCTTGGAACTGATTAAATTTTGGAAGTAATCCAGCAGCGGAGAGGGAGGGTTGATTAGTGTCAGTTTTTGGTTTTTATCAAATATTTAAAAAACAACTGTATATTTCAAAGATAAAAAAATATCTAGACCTTAAACACATAGATTAATTATGTTCTATGCATTTTTTTATACGACGCGCAATTTAGCCGCAAAAAAATTCCTAAGGTAGAATTTAAGTGTTTGTGGGGGTGATGCTGTCCCCTCGCGCGACAGCACACCCTTTAACGCTACCCCCACCCACAAAACACTCCCACGCATTCGGGTTTATAAGGGAAGCCTGGACAGAGTCAAGCGCCCTGCACCAGTGTTTCTTATAGCACAGACCGAGGCGAACTAGCGTTCTACACCGGAGTTTCCTACAGCCCGGATAAGAACAACCTAACCCCCTGGGCCGGTATTTCTTATATCCCCGATAGGGTTATTACGGAGCCAACTGGCTGCTGCCCTGTATGTACAGATGGTACGCACGTAAGCCGCTCGCCAGCGCCGCCGACAACGGAACGACTTTCGGGACTTCCGAGAACGATCGCCGTGCTTTCTATGGTTACACCGCTCCCCCTGACGCCGAGTAAGCAACCTCAAATCAGCAACCGAAGTGCAGATCAACCTCGCCCGCCGTACGCCGTAGACCGAGGCCCACAGCAAAATGGTTAAACTGTATTTTGGATATCTTATAGAAACGGGCGGCTTTAGAATTTTTTTTTAAATTAACATGTATTTGTGTCTATTAATCTCTATCTGACATGAAGTTTTAAACGTCATTCTGACATATTATTGTTTTTGATTCTACAATGTTTCCAGTTTTCGTTATCAATATATGAAAGATGTTGCATAGTTACCCTAACGAAATTATAATTAAAATTATTTCATTTCTTTTAATTTTTAAGTTACCATCTAGATGTGTATTAACCTTTGGCTGACATGAAGTTTTAAACGTCCGTTTGACAAAGATTATTGTTTTTGTTTTTACAATATTGCTTATTTTCGTAATGAACTTATTAAAAAAGCGGTTGCATAATTATCCTAAAAAAGTGTTATTAAAATTATTTCTTTTCTTTTAATTTCCATTTCGTAGGTTAGAAGGTCGTATGGTGTTCTGTACCATATATTTTAATAATTCATTTATCTTTTGATTATACGGCACTATTTCCTGTAAACACGTTTCGCATTTTCTTTAAGTTTAATATTTCGTTTTGCTACATTTGTAGCAAATATTACTTCCCGTTCTTTAATTTTTTCTGTCGCTTCCAATTCCTTTAATTTTTTTGCCTTTGGTACACCTGTAGCACCTCTTGACGTACTTTGGTACCATAACCATTTCAAAACGTTCGGGATTATTTTTGTTTCAATGTTCTTGTGCTTATACTAGTGATTGCAAAAATTAACAAACCATGCCAATTTCCGAAATGTGTGATTTATGATCACGAAGTGAGACGTGGATATGAAATTCTTGAGAATCGTATGTGGTAAAACGAGAAGGGACAAGATAAAGAATGAATGCACAATGACGGAGTGTGGCGAGGAAAAGACGATGATGAATAGATGTCAAAGTAGTACATTACGTTGGTTTGGTCACATTGAGAGAATGAACAACGCAAGATTAACGAAGCAAATATATGTGAGTGAGGTTAAAGGAAAGGCGGGGCCTGGTAGGCCGCGTAAAACTTGACTGAATGTAGTAGAATGTATGATAAAGGAAAGAAAGAGGCATTCACGCGTGGCCCCAAGAGATCTGCTACGAAGGCTAGTCGTGAATTAGCAATTCCAGTGGCGTCTGTGTGGAGAGTTTTAAGCAAACCCTAATAACGCCTTTATCGTTCACAGCTGTTACACTCTAAGGCCGAATGAAGATAAAGACTTTTTGATCGTGTCTGGAAAGGAGTATACCCATAATATATGCATCTAGAAATTAGAAACTCCCTACGAGGTACTGCAGTAACGAAATCCTCAAAAATGAATGTTTTTTGTTCCAGATCCCGACGGAAAGTTTATGAGTCTCCCTTTCTGGGAGAAGTAAGTGTGATTGCTACGTCTTATTTGGGTATGGTACTAAAATGGCTCTTTTCTGAAACGCAAGATAAACCGGAGAGCTTAAAATGGCAACAAGATGGTGCGTCACTTCACTGGCATAACTCAGCATGCAAGTGGTTAAACGATGTGGTTCCTAACTACTAGACTGGTCGTCAGGGACCGGATGATAGAGCTCGTTTCGCATGGTCTCTACGTTCACCCCATAGCATCATGCGATTTTTATCTTTGAATCATGTATGTGTCTCCACTATCATATGTGTGGGGTGTCGAATGGTGCTTACCATAAGCACTTCTAGAAAAAACTGAGTTGCTGTTTTATTTGATGTGTTATTTATCATTGTAAGTGAAAGTTGTAACGTGCGTAATGTAATTTATCGTATTTTGCTTCAAATTTACTGGTTTATAGTAAATCAGTGTTTAATTATACATGGTAATTTCGCTCTTCGCCCAAGGTAAAACTCTAATTTGTATATTATTCATAGCATTTAATTTATAATTACTTATTATTTACTTATTTTATTGCATTTACTCTATCAACTGTTCAAGTTAATTAGGCGGTGTTTGCCAATTATATATCAACCTATTTCTGTTTAACCAATTTGTGTAGATGTAATGCCTATTATTGGTACCAGCGAAATGTATTTGAATGTATCACTAAACAATTATTAAAAACGTTTATTAAACGTCTCTATTCGTATAGAGAATTAGTTATCTTCGTATTCTGTACTCATGTATCACGCTCTTGGCATATGTTTGATAATTCTAAACCATTTATGTACATGCTTAAAATTGCATCAGTTCTTGATTTACCAATTGGCTGTGACTTACGCATAGTAGATCGCTTATTGTTATTGTGATCCATGAGTATGTGTACCTATCACATTGCTGTAATCCTTTATTGTAATTAAAAAAATTAATTTTTGTAGTAAATCGCTTTACAGTTGTGAGCCATTTTGCTTACAATAATTAAAATGGTTTATTTTAACTTGTCTCGGTCTAGCTCAAATCGGGTGTTGTCTTAACAAGACGGGGGTGGTTCTTATTTTGGTGCTTAACACTGTACACTTTGAATAATTACAATAAAATGTTTTAAACGTATATTACCTATTTCTTTTATAAAATTAAAGCATCAGATACTAAACTAGGTGAATTAAATTAACAGCAAGAAAAATTTTATATCACGTTAACCCGAGTGTCCTTTCTGGTAGCGCCCGTTTTGGTTGGTCCCCGTGGACGGTAGTGGTGGAATTATTGGCTTCTGAGACGTTTCTGTGGAAATATAAATTATTGTGGCTCAATTGCTGGTGTGTTATGACCAAAAATCCTGATAATGACGATTTATTTTGATTTATTACGAACGCTTGGGCCGGCTATGTAAACGGTGTCGTGGTATTTATCAGGTGGCGTTGTGTAATATACTCCGTATTACATAAGCAGGGGACAACGATCGCGCTGGTGTTTGTAAGCAGGTCAAAGAGAAAAATCAATATTTTAAGTAACCTTGGTGCGCATGACTATTCTGATGTGTGATTTGGCTTTCAGACTGAGTAGATGTGAATTCAGTACTTGGAATTCTTCATACAGGACAGGTTAATATTTATACGTTTCTGAATGAAAATTGTTCGTACGCGTTTGATTATTTACTCTAACTGATCAGGATGGTCTCAAGATTTCTTAATTAATTGAGAACGTATGTACATTGATTAATATATAACATTTAATTATGCCCGGCAATAAGACGCATTAATTCTTTATTATTAGAAAACGTCTGTTATTGTTAAACGCGTATAACTTTCTTATAAGCGAAACTTATTCTACCTATTCAATATAGGGAAGACGGAGTTTATCACGAACTAATCTACGTTAGTTGTAATTAAAGATTGCTTCTATTATTAATTGTTGTAAACGAATTAATCTGTGGCGGGTTTACACGATCTTTTTAGGACTGCGTGTACTAAATTAAACAATTCTGAGAATTGTTTCAGACAGAATGCAGGTGTCTTAAGTACACGACTATTCCCGGGGTTAAAATGAGAGGATTTACACGTATAATTTTCGTAATTTATTTTTTTTGTTGCGTGAAAATATACGCGCGATGCAGGAATGTTTATCTTACCGGATTTCCTTTATTAAGAAATATTATTAGAAGAATATCTAACAAATTGGAGTCGGTCCGCGAGACGCTGGAACACGTTTGATGCAATTTATTACGCAAACGCACCACGTCTTTATTGTGCTGGAGGATCACGCGGGTGATCTCTAAGAATACGGCTTCTGGTATTGAGATTATCTCCAGGTCTTGGCGTCGTTTGTTTGAATTGCTAATTTTTTCAGGATCTGTTAGGTGTATTGTATGTGTAATATGTGTTTATAAGATTCTGGGTCCAGCCCGTCGACTACTGTATAAAGGGATCTCCCGGGGAGCGCTGGAGTGAATAGAAGTTGACTTCAGGGCGTTAGCCCGCAGTAACAACGTCCTGGTTTGTGCGTATGTTCGCAGAAGGTGACTTCAGACTTTACAGCCTGTCGTGTACTTCTGGTATGTGTACTGGAACGGTGAGATAACTTTCTAGCTCTGCAGCCTGTCGTTTCTTTGGGTGTCTGGTGTAATGTTTAACTTACGTGCTGTTAACCTTAGCGTATCTCAACCAGCAGCTTGATTGTATGACGCTGATTTACCGGTGATGGCGGCAAAGTAACGCGACTAAAGATACACGACGGCTCAGGATGAACGGATGCGGCAATCGACAGGTCGGCGGCGTATACAACGGAACTAAGTACGGCAGTCGCGCGTGGTCTGGATCTCGGTTCTAGATTCTAGATGCTAGAGACTCGAGAGTAGCGACTAGAGAGAAGAGCGGAGCGCCCAGAGAGTAGAATTTCTTCCGGTAGCACCGCGGTTTTTATAGCTAATTCGCGGTGGGTGGGTCCGGCTTCTATGCAGCGGTCCTCTGGCTGTGATTGGCTGAGGGTTCTCTGACGTAAGAGCATTTGATGCTTTTTGATATCTACGTCGGAGGGAATTAAAATTAATTATTTGTGATGCAATATCGCGCAATCTTTTGCAATTGGTTTTAATATTATGCAACTTTATCTAACTTGATTACTGTAGGGCAATTAAAAAAATAATTAATTACAAAAATTTTAGTAAAGTTAAGCTGGATCTTTACACAGTTACTGATTTGCATTTACTTCATGTAAATAAAAGCTTATGCCATGAGCATTCATTCTTTTGATCATTAACGTTAAATACAGACGGTTACACACAGAGTTCGGTTTATTTTGAGGTAAAATCACTATCCCTTTAGTTACGCTAGTGCTTAGAATCTTGAGCTCAACGGTCTACGGCTTATTTTTACTTACAATTATTGCATTTGGTGAACAGTGAAGTTATTTTCGTAATCTCGTTTTCTAAACTAATATTCGCGGTAGTGAGTATTTACTGAATACGTAATCTCAATTCAATTCAACAAATTTATTAAAATGTTATGATACATTAACAATATATGGATTTTTACAATACATATTACAAAGATATTATATTATACAATAAAATAAATAATAATGTATTGAGTAGTGTTAGTGGTGCGCTGCTCAGAATTCTTCATCCGCTTCAGCACGTGGATTGCGTGGTGGTGTGTAATACATGTTGAGGTTTGTGATATATCTAAAAAAGCGTTGTAGTGGGGATGCTGTTTGTGATGTAGCTGTTGTGTGGACTGTCCTGTTGTTGGATTGTGGCTGATGTTGCTGAAGGCCTGCTTATCTGAAATAAAGAGAAACATGCGTTAGAAGTGTGAATACTTTGTCGGTGTTAACAGAACAGAATTAAATAAATTATCGATACGGTATACTTAGTTAGGGCATCAGCCTTCGCTCCGGACCTTTGTATGATTACCCGAAAATGGTACCTTCCTCCTGACCGTGCGTGAGGATCACTCTTTTCTCCTTACTACCGTTTTGAAAAGTTCATGGCGCCTAATATTACTATTAAAAACGCTTACCAACTTTTATACTAGTAAGAAAATTTCTGGCTTCTACGCTTTTGCAGCTGATATAAGTAATCTTGAGTAAATTTTATATAACTGTTAATTTTTAGGTAATACTTAACTCACTTTGTTTAATTAATGAGAGGTTGGAAATGACTGCGTTCCATATATTTAAAGTCGATATTACTTTACTATTTTCGGTAGTTAATAATAAGTACTGTGATCTTAGATTAATTGTTTTTGTTTTAGATAATATCATCAGTATCTACTTATTTATTTATACTGCTTCAATTTGATATTAATAGCATATTAAAAAATAATAAAACATCTAATGGATCTATTTATGCCAGTGATACGTAGAATTAAAGGTATAATTTAATTATATTTAAAATTTGGTTTAATTTAATCAAATAAACTAATATTAATTATAAATTTTTTAAACGTTGGCTCTAAATCGACAAGTTAACCATGATTTTATGAAGGTTATGCGTTTTGACAGCAATTGCACCGATCGACAGTACTTACGTAGTCCTAAGCCTTTCTACCTTTAGCTGTAAGGTGGGCATTGTTGACTCCTGAACCTCTGTCTCTCCGATTCCATTTATCTATCGAGTTCTTGGTCTTCCTTTCCTGTTTTTGAGCATTCTCGGTTCAAACACTTGTTTTGTAATCCCACCATTCCACACTCATGCCCGAACCATATGAGTCGCCTTTCCACAATTTTTTCCTTAATTTGTTGTACCTGTAGGTTTGTCTGAAAGTTTTATTTAGTATGATATTTATTTCTTTCTTAATGTCCATGTTCTCCTACTCATTTTTATTTTTTGCCCTAACCACCGCGTGAACGACAACACGTATTTAAGCTTGTTTTCATTTCTCCTGGAGCTAATTATAATTCTGGAGAAATTCAGCAGCGGAGAGGAGGGGGTTTATTAGGATCACTTTTTGGTTTTGGAATTTAAGTATTAGTTCAAATTTATTCATCATCTGTATAACGATCAGCTTTATAGGAAGGTGTGTAAATATATTTTTTAAAGAAAATTTAATTTTATAGTTTCTTAATACACAGCCAAATAAGTCTAAAAATTAACGAAATAATATTGAAAATGCTTAAACTGTATTATCGATATTGTATGAAGCGGGCGGCTTTAGAATTTTTTTTAAGTTACCATCTAGATATCTATTAACCTCTATCTGACATGGTTTTAAACGTCTGCTTGACGTAGATTATTGCTTTTGTTTTTACAATGTTGCCTATTTTCGTAATTAACGTATTATAAAAGAGGTTGCATAATTATCTTAAAAAGAATGTTATTAACATTATTTCATTTAATTTCTAACGTCTGAAGTGAAAAGACGTGCTGTTAGTGTAGAGAGTGCAACAAGTGCCATCTGATACGACTGACTGGGAGGTCAGCGATAAGACCCACAAATCTCTATAAACTGTTCGTCTTTAGAATGTACTATTTTAATCATTCTATTACGTTTAAAAAAGTATGGCCGTTTCATAAATCAATCCGTCTTATCAATTTATGGTCAAAAATAAAACTAAAACGGCAGGTAACAGATCATTAGAGTGCACCGGACTAGCTCGGTGGGACAGAGGGCGTGTTTTTGAATTAAAAAATACTGAAGGTGGTTAGTCGTATTGTCGAAAGTCGCAAATAAGGGTGCGTCGTAATTAGAATAAAGTCAAGTAAAAGGACGCCAGACTGTTATTAAGACGACATCGGTAAGAATACACCTGGGCACACGTAGATAAATCACCCTTCAACAGTCAAAAGATCTCAGTTACCTTGCATTGGTTACCTACAGGTGCGCGTCGGAGATGCTTCGAAACATTAGCTCTAGAACAAATCTTAAAAATATCCACACGCTCAAATACTAAAATAGCGTGGGCGCAAATCAGCTGTTGGGTTTCAATGATTTCTTTAACATTATATTTCGTTACGTTACCCCCAACGGTTGTGAACAAAATACACTCACACAATGAAAAAAAATTGACGTTAAAAGTTTTGCTTAAATCTTATTAACTCAAATTTAATTACTACTCATCTTCAAAGCTCTGTCATTAATTGAACTCCAAACTAAAATAGTAAGACATAAACTAGATAAACATCATTTAATATTCCTCTAATCGGTTACGTTAAACAACACAAAATATTTAATAAAACTCAATAAACTGTATGACACTAAATGTTTGAAATGCAGGAAATTACCATTGGTTACTTTTCAAATGAATCAATAAGAAATAATGAAATCAAAATTTAGCTCTTAATTAATTCTTTTGGTTCGATTAATAAAATCACCACTTTCGTAAATTATTGCTTTCGCTGGTCGGGATGAGATCTCAAATAACTCCATAAAATTCAATTAATTGTTCATCTATTATATTTAAATATATCTCAACCTTGTAAGCTTACCAAGTGGCCTTTAATTTTAAACTATGGAAATAGAATGATCTAAATGTGAATAAATTCAAAACAATACGTAACCAATTGGTCACTAAACATCAACTTTACCGTGCTAAATGTTCATATACATAAATTTGCAATACATTTAGTTAAATAATTAAAAAAACAAAATATCAAAGATATCACAAATAAAAGCAGTTCGTCACCCGTTTATTGAGACGACGTAAAAGCATCAAATTCCGCAAAATAGCACCAAAAGAAACGATCGCGTTTATTCGGTCGTCAACAAATAATTTCACCAAGTTTACATACAAAGATATGGTAAAGCATTCACAATAACGTGCAATATTGAGTTACCTTCTCCACCGGGCAGCAACGAAAGCAACGAGAATGGCTCCAGGATACCATCAGAATGTCCTCGATCGGCAAACCAATGCGGCAGTTTCCCAGTCTTAATTTCGATAGCGATACGTTGAACTTAATTGGTCCGGACGTTATATAGCTTATGTGCACAAAACGAGTAGCTTTTACATACGAGATATTTACACACTTTAATATTCAATTAAATCGGTATGTTTAATTATTGAAATGGAAAAAAAGGTGTATTTACAAATTATTTACAGTGAGATTTTCGTCTGTTGCATCTGATTTTCTTTTGCGGGGGAAACAAAACGTTGTGCCTAACTAGGAGGGATGAACGTCTACACAAATATCCACCAAACGGGTGCTTTTAGTTGCAAACAACTTCTCCAAAAGTTCGGTCCTCCAGGTACTCGAAAAAGGCACACCCCCAAGCGCACAAATTACATCTCTCACTCACGAAAGTCAGATCGAGAATCTCCGCGCAATTAGTGATGTGTAGTTCGTGAACAAATCGTTCGTATGGACTATTCATTTAAGGCGAACTGAACGAACTATTTCACTTCAGACATGAAAATAAGTTCATTTTGAACTAGTACAAATTTTTATATTTTCATTTTGTTCATGTTGTCACTCATGTCATGAGGTGAAACACTAAGCTCGATTTAGTGATCAGCTTAATAGTTTAATTGAATTACGCATGGAAATCGATATGCGGGGAATTAGGTGAACTACAATAATAATAATAATATTTGAATTATTTGGTAATAACTATTATTCTTGAACATTGTTACAATTTATGTCCCTCGACGTTTTAAAATAGGCATTAATCAAATATGAAAAACACAAAAATTAGATCTTTTTCTCCGTTTATATAATATATGCAATGTAAAAGGAAAAATTGATAATTTAAATGTATTTCTATTTATCGATTGTGAGATTTCATAGAAAAGAAATGCGGTGGTTGTATTGACGTACTCGATACACATCAAATCAAACTAAATGAATTGTAGTACATTATGAACTGTAAAATAGAATTATTCACTTTGAACTGTTTCGGTACGAACTATTCACCAAAGTGAACTGGAATGCCCATCACTACGCGCAATTAATTGCCCAAAAAAACAGCTTCTTCCCCTCACCACAATATTGCACATTTTTCCCAACCACGGTTTAACTTAAAGAAAACTGCTGACACTGCGACGTGCACGACTCAAGGGCAAATTGTCGTCC
This sequence comes from Vesta saturnalis, assembly GCA_036346205.1. NCBI lineage: Eukaryota > Metazoa > Arthropoda > Insecta > Coleoptera > Lampyridae > Vesta > Vesta saturnalis. The sequence continues at coordinate 524,458 of JARFJB010002134.1, forward strand.
ACAAATTTATTCCTTAAACGATAATGATAATTATTTAACACTAATGGACTAAGATACTCTATTCCGGCAGAGAAACAGCCTCAATTACTAAACGCTATAAGTAAAATTAACATCAACAGCCCCTGCTTAACCAAGGAGTGATTTCATCCTACAATTTAAATCGACTTTTCTTATCTACAACTACATTTTATTTTAAAGAAACTTTTTATAAAAATTCACAGGAAAACTAATTTAAATTCAACTTTGAAAACAATAAAGAGATTTACAAACCCAAATGCTTGATGCACACTGATTTAGTCATTGAAGCCCCATATGCGAAGGGAACAGTTCCACAATGCACTAAATACCATCGCTATGGACACACAAGAACTATTGTCAACGAATTCCAAGATGTGTGAAATGCACAGAAATCCACCAAACAGCAGAATGTCCAAGGAAAAATAAGGATGATTAGTAAAATGTGTGAATTGTGAATGAAACCACCCAGCCAATTACCGCGGTTGCATAATCCGTAAGCAACTACAAGCAAAACTATATCCCCGATTCTATCTATCTATCTATCTATCTATCTATTTATCTATCTATCTATCAAAGGTAGTACCCTGCACAACTTTTGCAGAAGAAGCATAAGCAAACCTACCAGCAATACATGCCATTCAAAATGGTATAGAGGATTTGAATCCACAACTGTCAACTCCACAGACAAACCAACAAACAAATGACATGGAGGAATTAAAAACCATGATGAAGAATTTTATAACTCAAATGGGGACCATAAAGAATCTTCGTACTACGCTAATAAGCAAATTGACATAATGGCTCTACCTCTAAGAATAGTAGCTTGGAACTCCAAAGGGCTCTGCCAACATGCCCATGAAGTCAAACTGGTTTTACAATATTACTATATAGACATCATACACATCTACGAGACTCACTTCACTTACAACAGTCACATCCAATTCCGAAAATAATCTATTCCACAAATCACCCAAATGGTACGGCCCACGGAGGAACTGCAATAATAGTGAAATCCAATATAAAGCACCATGAACTTGACAAACATCAAACAAATCATCTAGAAGCTACAACCATATTAATCGAAGATCAAACACCTCCACTGAAAGTTACCGGCATCTACTGTCCACCTAAGTACGTTATCACAAAATAAGAATTTACCCACTTCTTTAAGACTCTGGACAACAGATTTCTGGTAACAGGTAACTTTAATTCAAATCCTGAACAATGGGGTTCGCGGGTAACAAGACCTGATGGACGAAGCTTACCAGCTGCCATTCACGAAAATAATTTCAACTACATTACCACAGGAGAACCAACATATTGGCCCACAGGCGCAAGAAGATATCCGGACTTAATTGATTTCGGGGTCATAAAAGGCATAAATGTTAGGCACTGCGAAATAAAAACTGGTCTAGAATTAGCTGCAGATCATTCGTCTCTAATAATCACGTTACACACAAATATAGCTGAAACGAAAAACAACCTACGCTAAACAGCAAAACAGTGACTGGGAATACTTTCGTGATAGGCTTGAGTACCTAATAAATCTAGATGTTTCTCTAAAAACCAGCCTAGATGTAGAACAAGCTGTAATTTCATTCACAGAATTAATACAGCAGGTAGTTTGGGAAGCAACGCCAGAATTACAAAGTCAGTCAAAATACACAGTGTCCTAAAGGTATAAAAGACAAGGTAATGGAAAAAAGAACACTTAGAAATGGAAAATCACTAGGGTAGAAGCAGATAAACGGGCCCTAAATAGAGCAACGAAGCAATTAAAAGAAATACTGTCGCGTCATCAAAACTAAAGAATACAAGACTACTTCGAATCCCTATCTGCTACCGAACATACGGATTGCTCCTTATTGAAGCCGATGAAGAAGATGAAGAGGCCCACGAGACAAATTCCACCTATAAAAAACCGGACGGAAGCAGGGCTAGAAGTAGTAAAGAAAAAGCAACGGTATTTGCCGAACACTTAGCTAATGTCTTTAAACCTTACCCAGACCACTATTCATATGCAGAAGAGAAGATAATGGATTTTCTAGAATCACCACATCACATGAGCTTTACGGGTTAAACCAATAACAAACAGAGAAGTAAGCGAAGCTATCAAAAAGAAATTAATGCTATAAAAGCTCCAGGCTATGACATCATCACAGGAAAAATAACCAAGGAACTGCCTAAAAAAGCAGTTCAAGTCATTACTCAAATCTACAACGCCATACTTAGAACGGGACATTATCCAAGTGCATCGAAAATCGCACAGATAATCATGATACAAAAACCAGGAAAACCAGTAACGGAAACAACATCGTATTGGCCAATAAGTTTATTATACCAGTTCTATCCAAATTGTTTGAAAAGTTGCCATTAAAAAGAATTAAGCCAATACTAAAAGATGAAAACCTAATTCAAAGTCATCAATTTGGATTTAGGAACCAACACGGAACAATAGAACAGATACAGCGAATAGTAGACAAAATCCACAGGGACTCAGAAGGGAAGAGATACTGTTCAGTTGCGTTCCTTGACATTCCTAAGCACTTGAAAAGGTGTGGCACTTAGGATTATGTTGTAAAATTTAAAAACGCCTGCCCTACCAACTATATGAAATACTAAAATCATGTTTAATATCAAGACAAAATCTCAGGGCCTCAACCAATATTATCAGAAGCTCCGCAAGGAAGCACACTAGGACCAGTCTTGCACTTGCTATATACGTCTGACCTTCTACCATCGAGATTAACCATGACTGCAACATTCGCAGACGATACAGCTGTACTAGCCTATCACATAAAGCCTGAAACCGTATCTAGATACCTGCAAGCCCACCTAAACAAAATTCAACAATGGCTTAAAGAGTGGAAAATTCGAGTGAATGAATCCAAATCTTTACATGTAACGTACACGGTGAAACGTGATAACTGTCCTCCGGTCATTCTTAATGGCCAACAGCTTCAACACGCAGAATCAGCGAAATATCTAGGATTATATCTAGACCTCATATTTTCACCAAACGAAAACAACTTGGCCGTAAACTTAATAAACCATACTGGTTGATAGGAAGAAAATCTAAGCTATCCATACACAAAAATTGTTAATCTATAAAGTCGCCTAAAAACCCATATGGATGTACGGGATCTCTTTGCGGGGAACAGCTAGTAACTCTAATGTTGATATTCTGGAAAGCTTTCAGAATAAAGTTCTTAGGACTATAGTTAATGCGCCCTGGTATGTTCCAAACAAAGTGATTCAAAGTGATGTGCAGGTGCCAACAGTGAAAAATGAAATACAAAACTTTAGTAAAAAATATAAAGACAGATTGACTGTTCATCCTAATAAATTAATGGAAGAAACCTTTGAACCAAGGCGGTTGAAGCGGTTCAAACCAAATTCACCTAACTTAAGATGACTGTACATAGCTAACCAATTATTTGTAATTAGGTTAAATTACCTAGTGAAATGGACTCACCGGAGCCCAACTTCACAAGCCAAGGAGTACGGGGCAGCCGTTCTGCCACCTACATAAATGTAACTATAAATAATACATATTGCCCATTATCAGGGCAGATTGTTTTATAAGGAGGATTAGTAGAAAAAAAATTCTTTTAATTTCCATTGTGTAGATTGGAAGGTCGCATGTTGTTCCATACCAGATAGTTTAACTGATGCAAAGCCAACGAAAGAAAGTTATTAACACGTTCACATACAAACACATAAATATTAAGTAATAATAAAATGTCAATTTCAAACCAGTTTCTGTCAACACATCTTAGATATAGAAACGAGATTCAAGATTCATGTCAAAGATGTTGATTTGAAGCTAGCCTCTATCAAAAGGACCTTAGATGTATAAACAAGTTTCAAGATGTTCATTTCAATCAGAGAACCATACTCCAGTATGCTGACCTGGAACCAATTTCACTAGGTACAAAAACAAGATGCAAGTGTAAGATGCTGATTTGAAATCAGCTGCTGCCAAAAGGACCTTGGTTACGGAAACAAGATGCAATACACACCAAAAGTTCTTAGATGTGCACAGGAGGGCATACCCGAGATACAGATTTTAACCTGAAACCTCACCTTGTCAACAGGATTTACGAATGCTACTTCCTACCGAAACCTGCATCTGTCAAAATGGCCTAGATACGGATGCAACCTCGAAACATAGATCAATCTGAGAACATCTACACACTTTTTCCCATTAATTTTACTAATGAGCTTAGATATAGAAACAGGTTTCGTGGTGCAGAGAAGATGGTAAAGCTAAAACGGCACACGGAGGCAAGATGGCGCAAACAAGATGGCGAAAAGCCAAAAAAGTCACATGGAAATAAGATGGTTGAAAACCAAATATGATAACAAGATAGCGCAAACAAGATGCCGGAACTCCAATAAGGCATACGAAAACAAGATAGCGCAAACAAGACGGTGGAAAGCTGAAAAGGCACACGCAAACAAGATGGCGCTTGGAGATAATACCTAAAAAGGAACAAAAACAAAACGCAATAACTTTAGCCCAGGCATATTTTCAAGATACGGCTAAAGGATGCGCCTGACCAAGATGTTACCCCAAGATTCCGGTTGAAACCAGCTTCAACGAAAAAGAACCATAACTACGGCTGCAACCCTCAACATAAGATGCTGATTGAAACCAGTCAAAAGGACCCTAGATACCGATGCAACCCCAAGATGTTAATTGAAACTAACCCAAAAGGTTCTAAGTACGGATGCAACCCTCAATGCTAGTCTCAAATTAATCGCCATCCGCATTAATTTTTAATTAAACTCTAAACTGTGATTTAAAAATCTGCAAACGACAATCAGCCATTACGACTAAGTCATTAATAAAAAATCACGGAAAGTCATTAAACAGCAATTAAAATGTAGGGCATAGTGGGTGGGCTTCTACTATGATGTGAATAAGCCAATCGGGTATGCTAGCTACGATGGCGCGAGATGGTATCAAAAAATGTAGTTCAGCAGCGCAACAGCCATTGCAATACCGAAGAAAGATTTGAAACGATTTTTCTATGCTCCAAGGACTATGTTAGAAGTTAAGCATGGGTCATACTTAAACTTAATCGCTTTTCTTTAAATACGAATACGATATCGAGAGTGTACTGGAGAGTGCCAACTCAGAGGTAAGAATTAAATTTTAGAGGAGTAGGAGTTTGAGCATTATATAAGAAGACTTATCGACAGGTAAAGTACTGCTTATATTTGTATAAAAACTTTTTTGAACACCTGCTTTAGTAGGTGACAGAGGGAGGTCGACCCATGATAGATTTAAATATACAGTAATTACTAACAGCGTAATAGAGTTTGAAAACTTAAGATCTGAGCCATTTATAGTTACAACAGGAAAAAGGTTTTTTTGGCGGACACAAAACAACACTGAGTTTTGTTAGCATTAAATTGACATATATTATTACTTACCCATTCAAAGGTGTGCTATATATCTCTGTTGATTGAAACGGTCACTTCAGTTTGATTATCTTGATTTGAGATAGGTGGATTATATGAGTAGATGGAGACGTACTGCAATGAAGAATGTTGCCGCCTGCAAATCAATGGATCGGGTTGGTTGATCAATGAAATCATTTATGTATAGCAGAAAAAGTGTACTTGAATTATCCAAACCTACTAGAGTTGTTCTGCCAGATCTTTTTATTCTACTGTTCTAAACTTGGGTCACATATGAAAGAGCATCTGTTGAACGATTCTGTCTAATACCATATTTGTGGTCACTAAGGGGTTTATTAGACTTTTGACAAAATGGAAGGGGAGATAATTAGTTGGTAGCTACAGGGACCAGTCTTGTCGCCTTTTCGGAATAGTTTGAGCATTTGGTAACTTCCATGATGAAGGAAATTCCCCTGATGACAAAGAGATAGAATAGAGTTCAGATATCATGACCTGTACTGGTTCGGGGGAATATTTTTTTAAGAAAATAGTTGGGATACTGTCTGGGCCAGTCACTTTATTGGAATCAAGCCACTGATGATCGATTCTAGGAACTTGTATCGAAAATGGTTTCATAACGTATGAAGAAAAGTTGATAGGTGGCACATCTAGAATTATTAAGACACGAGTTTGAATCAAATAAATCCACAGAAAGATTAGTGTTGTCTACAGGGTTAGCTACTACAGATACGTCAAAAGATATCATGGTGGGAAATGATGCTGTACCCCAGTTTTTACGGATGTCTTTAGCTAAAGACCATAATTTACGACTATTCAAAGGACATGTAGCTAGTTCATTGCATTCTCGTTGTTTTAACAACTTTTTTGTTTTGAACACTTCTGCAAGTATTACTTGTCACGTGTGAAAATCGTGAGAGAATTTGAGTAATATTTTTTGTGATATAGGAAATAATTGAATACATTGACGAATTTTATTACTTTAAGAAATAATGCAGAGATTTAAATTGGTTTAGTACGGAGGATAAATACGGTATTATGTTTAGTTTTCACATCCAGTGACTTTCTGATTCATAGTTATCGTTAGAATTCTTGGCTTATATCAATTAAGTTGTTTGCATAAAGTCGATAATATTGAGTAGTGACTGCACTTGTAGTTTTTGTAAAGATTATTGAGAACTTATTTGGCTGGTTGAGCGTTATCTTATATTTTCGAGCCTTCGCCAAATTGACAGTTTCCTGATTTCTTTTATCGTTTAGTAGCTGTTCTCATGTGAAGTGCTAAGTTGCCATTTAACGAATTTAAGTACTTTAGGAGTAAGGTCAGATGGTTGCTTCTCTTTTCAGATCAGTTGAGTTCGAGATTTAAAAGAGTTAAGATGTGTGTATAAGTGAAGTGGGATATTTCCACCTTGTCCTAGTGCCACTCTCTAGAGGCGTCTTCACCTATATTTAACCGAATTTGTTCTAGAAGCTTTTCTAGATGGAAATTTAGACCGCTCTAAACAAAGTGTATTGTTTGGGTATTGGGTATTCATAGAAGATGATTTAGAAGAAGGCCACAATCGAAAGACATTCAAATGCTATTGCATAATATAACGCTTTTACCTTCGTTTGACGGTCAGTTGTTATCAAAATTGTCAGAGAGGGCCGGGCGGTGAACTGCGGTTGGACTATCGTGACATAATCGGGTTACTCGAGCACCAATCTAGGTAAATGGTGATATAGAGGCATAGATTCTTCTTCGCGGAGAATTAAAGGGATAAAAGCGGTTCAAGTAGCGTCAGTGAAGACGTACCAGGTTTTATGAGAATTTGAATCGGTGTCGGTATTTAAGACTTGTGTCGTTGTTGAGTCGTAAATGCACGGTCTCTGTGGTATTAATTAAAAAGTAATTTAGTTACAAAAACATAAAACTCCTGATACGGCAAATGTTTTCTATGTCGGATAAATAAAAAAAACCGTTAATTTTATAAGTTGGAAATTAGACCACAGAACGATGCGCCAATCGAAAAAAAATATAACTCAAACTCTCGGTCTCAGTTTGAGAAAAAAATTGTTATCGCGGGTCAATGGAACAAAATCCTAATTGTCAGATACAATCGCATATAATGAAAAGATATTTTTGCAAATCTTTAGGTCAAATTTAATGGGCAGTTGATTCGTGGTTTGAAAACAATTTTATTTGTAAACGGTTACTTACGGATGAAATGTTCACCTACAAAGGTATAAAAATAATTCACGTACAGATAGCTAGCTTAATATTAGTAGAAATACGGACTTAGTTAAGACGAAACGGTAGTATTTCTAAGCTGCAAAGAAACTCGTTGATAACACGCTTATCGGATAATTGCACACGTGCAAATGGAACTTTACTTAAATATGTTTTCCATAAATGAAATAGTTACACATATAAGGTTTACTACTTGTATCTTGTTTAAAAAACAACGGAATAGGGGACGGGAATTTATCAACACATCAACAATAGTAGATAAATCAAATTAATTTATTTAATCAATAGACTTACTCGAATAGATCAAGCACCACACGCACTCACAAACTCGTAGTAATAATTTGGCTTATTTGATAAAAATAACTCGTCTTTTACCACGGAATCTTTTGTTACTAAATGTAAAATTATTATATTAATGTTTCAAAATCTAAATTGATATAATTGTAATTACAAGCATTTAAAGTAAAATTATTACATCTATTTCACATATTAATAAAACTATATCTATTGTATAAGAATTTATTCAATCAATTAATTTTTGAAATTAAACATACCGGGCGGCCAAATAAATAACAATTTCTCACAAAGTACGGATTTATTTTAAATCATTACAATAATTAAGCATTACATACAGGTTGCACCATTTAAATTTATTAGGATAATCTAGTTTAAAGGTGACCAAATTCGACCTCATTTTTTCACCCTGTATGGTTTTTTTATTCACAGTGTATATTAAATTAAAAACGAACTGTCTGGCTTTATACTTCACTTAATAATATTCGTGAAACGTGGGTAAAACAAATGTATTGTCTTTTTAAATTTTGTATTGCAATTTTATAAATCTAAAAATATCTGAAAACCTGTCGATGTTAGGTATAGGAACCTTAACAGTAACTCACCTTTAATTTTCTTCTAGATTTCATAAATGACATAAAATACAGGGTGTTTCATTTAAAAAATATAACTTTGACTGGCTCTTTTTTTATGAACCCTGTATAATCTGCAGTATGCTAAAGTTGTACTTCGAACGGTCTCCGTCATACTTACAAAAAATCTTTTAAAAGTATTCAACCGTTTTCGTGGAGGAAGTGTGTTGTCTGTGGTGGGCCATCCTGTATAGTGAATTTTTTCGCAACTCTTGCGGATTTTGAAAGAAGCTGTATGTAGGTATTTTTGAAATAGAATTTTAGGTAAAGGTGTGTGTTTTTCTTTCGAGTGGCCACTATGGTTTCCTGTTAGGTCATTATTTTAAAATTTACCGTCTTCGAATTATTTGGAAAAATATGAAAATCTTGATTGCTACAGGGTTTCACAAAAATGGGTGCTGCGGAATAGGTATTCTGGGACTCTAAGAAAACCTTAGTTACTTGCTTATTTCAAATTGAGTGCCCTAATTTTTATACCGTTTTCGGATTTATCGTTAAATTTTAAGGTCAGTTTATGCAAGGTATCTTTAAAAATTACCGTTTCCGAATTATTAACCGGCTACATGTTGACATGGAAACAAAAAAAAACGTTTGTTTAGTCCTATTGATGTTTGCGTCTTTTTCCGAAAATATCATAAACTTCATAGTTGTTTGTCAATGACACGTAGTATTATATTGTACATTCGTTATTTCCTTTTTTTTTTGCAATCCAAGGGCATATTTTTTAATATCTTACACAATTTTTAAAGTTGTTCATTATTGTCCACTTGGTGAGTAGTTACGCTCTCGTTTTGCATATTTCATTCTTATCTCAAATTAATAATTAATGTTTGTAGTTAACTAAATACAGATGAATTTCGAAGAAACGGAACTGGTTGACATGATCTTCTTCGTAATAAGATCTGCTGATCAAAGTTGTTTGCTAACTCAAAGGATGTATGCGCGGAAATATCTCGATAGAAGACAACCCTAGGTTAGAAGTTCAGAAAAACTTAAAAAAATGTTTATTAGAAAAGGAATTATGAAAAGTGTGAAAGAACTAAGAGGATAAGCGACGGAGACCAATTGAATGTTTTGTTGCTTGCAATTTCGGAGCCTTCCACCAGTTCGGCAACAATATCCAAGGAAGCTGATACCCCCCGATCTACCGTTAGTAAAATTTTAAAGAGGAACAAGTATCATGACTACAGTATATCCTTCCATCAAGAACTGTTTGGTCTTGATTTGAAGATTAGGGGAACATTTTGCCAATGGGGGTTGGAAGTGTAAAGAATAAGACCTAACTTTTTCCAAAATGTATTATTGTCCGACGAGTGCTAGCCCAAATCGTCATAATCTTCACTATTATGCAACGGAACACCCAAAAATAGTGAGGTTAGTGAATTCGCAGCGGCATTGGACTGTAAATGTTTGGGGTGGTAGTATGGGTGATTTCATAGTTGGGTCACAGTTCTTTAACGAACATTTGAATGGTTCTGAATATTTGTATTTTTTGTAACTTTTAAAATGATTTGCCTCAACTTTTACAAAACAGTCCTGTTGTTTTAAGGCAAAATATCTAGCTACAGCATAACGGTGCTCCTGCACACTTTGCGTTTACTGCCAGGGACTACTTAAATTGCGAATTTGAAGGTAGATGGATAGGCAGTAGCGGTCCCGTTTCTTGGGCGCCTAGGTCGTCAGACTTAACAAAACTAAATTTTTTCTATGCGGTCATATAAAAAACGTTGTATATCAAACTGCTCCGACTACTGCAGAAGATGAGACAACGCATAATTCATGCGTTTAGAAATAGCGTAAGCCTGCTACGAGAAGTAAATAGGTCTTTTCTGGCAAGATTGCAATTGCGTTATGATCGAAATGAGGGACAGTGTGAGAATCTGTTATGAATACCTCATTTGACTAAAAATAATTTTCTGCAGATTAATGCATTTTTGGATTGTCAACATGTAGCCAGTTGACTTGAAATTAAATAACTTTTTTTAATTTTGCCGAATAATTTGGAAACGGTAAATTTTAAAGCACCTTACATAAAGTGACCTTAAAATTTGACGATAAATCCGAAAACGGTAAAAAAATTATGGTATTCCATTTGAAATAAGCAAGTTATTGAGGTTTGAAATCATGCAACTTCGGATGAATATTTCGGGGGTAGTAGAGCACTTTCTTTATTTCAAATACGTCAAAACATAGCTTATTAGGTTTTCTTAGAGCCCCAGAATACCGATTCCGAAATTCGCAGAGTACAGTACCGATTTTTGTAGAACCCTGCACCTATCAAAATTTTCATATTTTTTCAAATAATTCGAAAACGATAAATTTTTAAGATAAAACATTTTACATAAATTAACATTAAAATTTGACGATAAATCCGAATATGGAAAACAAATTGGGGGGGGGGGGGGTAGTATTTTAAAAACATAACTTGTTACGTACCTCTTAAACACCAAAACCGTTGAAAGGAAACATTTGCTTTGACCCACTAATGATCAAACTTTAGTGACATTTTTTTTACTGATTTTAACTTTGTTGAGTTGCATCGAGTGTCCTTTTGGATTTTGAATGAACTATGTCGGTGCCATGCACTTTGCCTTTGCGGGCTGATGTTCTAGTGAGTGTCATGCCCGTAACATTCAAGCTGCAACGTAGTATGCATGAGTTACGACTGTTCTTCTGAAGTAGAATGAGGCCAGCTGAGGGCCAACGACGCCCGCCGTCGCGACGCCCGAGATTCGTGTAAGCACCGAGGGGCGTCGGCACTCCCATGTGGCCGTGCACATGGCTTTCTTTCGGGGGCGTTTTTCAACCCTAAGCTGAATTTTCAACCCCTTGATGGTATTTTCACTCCCTTGAAGACATTTTTACCTCTAATTAGAGCCCTTTTGGCGGGGGTACGGCTTCTTTTCGGGGGCGATTTTCAACCCCTTCATTCAATTTTCGGCCTTTGACGGTATTTTCATCCCTAATTATGGCCTCAGCCCCTGAAGTTTGGCAAATACACGCGCAGGGGGCCGGTTGGGGGTTGTCGCTAAGGCTAGATAAGGCCCTTATGCCTTCATTAAGATGGGGTGTAATACTAGGCCACTCCCATTCCTTTTACCTGATTGGCTGTACGCGTATTAAGGAGGGTACTAAGACTAGGCCACACCCATCCTTTTACTTGATTGGTTGTACGTGTAGTCCGCCCTCTGACTTCTGATTGGTCGTATGCCCCATCACCTAGTCTCCGGGGCTAGGACAAGGGGCATCAGCTTTATTATCGAAGACATTCATTAGTCCATACACAAGTAGACGGCGCTATTAACAAATTCAAAATTTGAGCTCGTGGAGCACGACAAGGGGGCGAAGGCCCGAGAGTAAGTTGCGAAACCCTGTACATAGTATTAGGACTCGTTATTAGAATTAAAAACTCAAATTTGCAGCCAAGGGGGCCACGACAATACAAGAAGGTCCCCGAAAGAGTTCCGATCACGAGAAGGGGGCTAAGACTCGAGAACAAGCTGGGAAGACCTACATCTGTCTTATAACTTAGCATCAGACACCCTTATTAGTATACAAATTCAAATTTCCCGCCGTAGCCAATCATAATGCAGAGACTTAATCCTCCAATCAGAAGTCAGAGGCTGAAAGGCCAAAAAGGTCATATTGAGGGGTGAAAATACCGTCAAGGGACTGAAAATTCCATCAAGGGGTTGAAAATCCTCCGAAAAGAAGCCGACCCCACCCAAAAGGTCTCTAATTTGGGTAAAAATGTCTTCAAGGGGGTAAAAATTCCGAATAGGGGTTGAAAAACGACCCCGAAAAGAAGCCATGGGGGTGGAAAATGGCCACGTCCACATGGGCGTGACTTCCCACCACTGATGACGTCACTTCCTCAGCTGACCTAGTACTTACTGAATTTATTTTTCAAAGATATAGGATCAGCACAAACTCTATCGAACCAGGGATGCGAACCATAATGACTTGTACGTCCTCGTCCGAAGACGAAGACGAGGACGATTAAAACAATACTTACGCCATGAGAAGGTTGCAAGGGAATCCCTTAGATCACTCGATTTAGATGATTTAGAATACCTCAAGATTCTACCAGTTTTGTGAAGAACAGAGTAATTTGCGACAGTAAAAGTTATTTCTATTAGACAATGGACAAATAGGCCTTGTGGTGAAGCTGAAGTTGCAGAAACCAATGGGTTTCATGGGAGGTCAAGAAGATGTGGTGTTTCGGATTCTAGCGGGTTCGAAAATCATTTGTCTGAGATTACATAAAATGGTAGATGTTTCTATACTGTGATCAACAGGATTAGCAGTAGATGAAATCTGCAGCCAATTAGAGTTTTGGATATTAAGATCTCCCAGATTTGAAATATCGCATTCATTGTAAAGAATTTCACAAATTTATGACCATAACGTTTGAATTAAATTACCTGGGATTTTTTGATTCACCAAAGGCTCCTCTTGCAAGCAAATGCTCTTTATATCGAAAGTTAAGAGTGTTTTGGAAAATAGGGCAATATGGAGAAAAATTATACACCGTAAGTAAATAATATAAATGGAAAAATACGGTTTCGTTCTACCTCGTAAGGGAATAGTGTCTTTCGTATGCGTATCCTGAGCAATAAAATTCAAGCTTTTAGAACAAGAAGCAGCTTCCTATTTACGAAATAAATATTATGAAATCTAATTGCAATGTAGGTTTATACCTAGTTTATTTACAAAAGTACGAAGCTGCTTTAGCTCTATGTAATGGAACTAGAAAAAAATTGCTCTCAAGACTAAAGTACCATAACAAAGTTGCTATAATCACGTAATTTCAGCAGACAGCATATTGGCGTCTGATGTAATTTAATACGATTTGCCTTAACGTGACATACACACACACACTTTCTGCCCTCATTTAAATTAATTATGCCTCAGTAGTTGGTATGAGATTATATTTCGTCCCACGCACCAATCTTAAATGCAAGAGTACTCATTTGACACATAATTAAAATTATTTGTGATAAATGATCTAAGTAAGAAAAATCAGGCACTTAATTTAAAAAAGTAATACATTACAAAGCGTGCTGTTAAAAAAATAGAAGTCAAGGTTATATGCATGAATGAAATAATAAGATATACTTTTTGTGTTTAGACCATCTGCAATCCATTAAATGTAATTAAGGAACGATGAAATATTACATCATCACATGAAGTATCTGTGTATAAATATACGTTATATGACCAATACTCTTGAGTACTGATTGATCTAAAAATATCAGGCTGTTGTTATTAGTTATTTGAAAATATAAAATTTTGAAATAAACATAATTAGGTACTTTCATATACAGGATGGCCGACCATTTTATGATCCGTTTAGATCTTCAATAACGTCGAATGGAAAAAATAGCAAGGTGCGGTTTTTTTTGACACTATTGCCGATTTATTACAATTTTTAGTTATACCGAAAATAAAATGACCGATTTTCGGGTATAGGACAACTTTGTTATTTTAAATGGATCACCCTGTATACAGCATTCTTAAACTTCAATCTTTCACTTTCAGAAAATGTAACATAAGTTACCGTAGAGTTGGGTGACTTGTAATCGTAGGGGTGACTTGACACAGTGTGACATTTATTTTTGGAACTACTGTTGCCATCTTTTAGGTAAACGCCCAAACTTCAGAAAAAATTCTGAAGTATTCCACAATGATGAAGTAATGTTTTCAGTAGCTAAAATTTGTAAACAGGTGTTTTATCTGGCTCCTAAAAAATACTGAATAATAGGTAAGAAAACCACGGTTTTTGATATGCTGTATAATTAAGGTCATCCTGAGGTATCCATATGAGCAAATTACATGTAATATTTTTTTTAAAATAGTCTTCTCAACGGGTTCTGAACCCCAGGTCTGTTGATTTTATTTTTTGAGGTTAAGTAATGCTTTTTTACATTTTTTGTTACAGATTGTGGGTGACTTGACAAAATGCCAAATAAGTGTAAGAGAGTGTTAGGAAAGCGAAAATACCACGATTTTACTAAAGATGAATTAGAAGAAGCCTTAACAAATATACGCACTGGTAGATGGACATTGGCGGAGGCTTCAAGTAATACCGGGTTACCAAAGTCGACATTATATCGAAAATTTAAAAATAAAAATATGAAGACTTATGGGGGCCAGACTTCATTGACAACGGAGGAGGAAGTGGTTCTAAAAGATGCTGTTTTATTTGCTGCGGAGTGGGGATTTCCCTTGGATAAAGACAATATTCTGGTTCGAAATTATTTAAACAGACAAGGACGAAGATTAGGTGCTTTTACCGATAACAGACCGGGTAATAGTTGGTACTACGCGTTTATTACTCGTCATAGCGAGCCATCCATTCGTCTATCAGAAAATATAAAGCGAAGTCGTGCTGCTGTTTCTAATGACATTTTAAGTGAATATTTTGATAAGTTGGCTGTTACTTTAAAATTCAATTATTACGAGACATGTTTTACCAATGACCCTGGACGAACCACAGTTGTTGTTCGACGCACAGCTAAACATGCCAAAAAAATTATGGACCATACAAAATCTTCAACGAGTGTGATGTTTTCCGTTAGTGGATCAGGAGTTATGTTGCCGCCTTATATTGTATACAAGGCAGATCAGCTGTGGTCTACGTGGACAGAAAATGGTCCCGAAAACGCCCGGTACAATCGCAGCAAATCTGGATGGTTTGATCTACACCTATTCGAAGACTGGTTTAAATGTATTGTGCTCCCTTATTTTTAAAAAAAACTTGAAGGACCGAAGGTGTTGATCGGTGACAATTTAGCCAGCTACATTAGCATCACTGTCATACAGGAGTGCCAAAACAATAATATTCGCTTTGTTGTCTTGCCCCCCAATAGTACACATCTAACGCAACCGCTAGAGGTTTGCTATTTTAGACCACTGAAGGGTACATGAAGGTCTGTGTTAACTAAATGGAAGCAACCAGAACCTGGCCCCATAAGAAAAGATCGATTCCCTGGTCTACTCACAGCAACATTAGTAGAACTAGGTGCAAAAAATGCTGATAACATAAAAGCCGGGTTCAAAGCGACAAGACTTACTCCTATCGATCGAGAAGCTGTTTTACAACGAAACCCTTCTCAATACAGGCATGTTGGGGAAACTGCCAATGTGTTAAAAGATATGTTTGAAACAACAAGAAATGTAAGACGCAGTAAGTCCGTCAGACGGAAGAAACTAAATGTTGCTCCAGGGGAGAGCATCTCTGTAGAAGATTTAGAAGCAGAAAAAATAGACGAGACAACGGTGGCAGTACAACTATCTGAGCAAAACAAAATTGTTAAAAAAAATTTGAAACCACGCAAGTCCTATAAATCCGAACTTTCTTCTGAAAGTGAGACAGATGATATAGAGCTTGAAGACGAGACCGACGAAGAAGAGTCCAGTGATATTGAGCCCGAGGATAATTTACAATGCGAAATCAAGACAACAAGCAAAATGAAGAATAAAATATGTAGGAGAGATCTGCCAAGTCATTGACGAAGAGTACCTTCAAGTAAAATTTCTACGAAAAACTGTGGGTATAAAAGAAACATGTTTTTCATATCCTGACGCAATAGACGAATCGATGGTGCACAGAAATGAGGTCGTATGTCTGCCAGCTCCGCAGCTCCTTCGCCGAGAACGTTTCACATTTTTGACAAATTTGGTAGATGACAAAAAATATTTAGGTTTAAGTATTATTATGATGTTAACTTTTTGAGAATACCTTGGTTTTTAAATTATTTTTGTATCTTGTCAGAATAAACGTTTTTTTTTTGAAATAAATGGTCTCAAAAATTTTTTTCACCCTGTACAATGGAAACATACTTTTTTAAAATGTTAAACTTGATGTCAAGTCACCTGTAGAACAGTTTTACTTGTCATTTACACTGATTTTTGCTTACATTTTCAAGTCACCCAACGGGTAGAGTGACTTGAAAAACAGGGTTTTTATTTTTTTTGTACATTTTTTTTTGAGTTTTACAAAAATCTTTTATACAAGTTCTATTCCTTGCAAAAAGTGGCATAACGCCATATTTTTTGTTTTATGATATATTTATGGGTATGGCAGATATTATTGAATACAAGTCAAAATAGCAGTCAAGTCACCCAACTCTACGGTACGGTTATTACAAAAAATAACGAATTTATAGGCCTCCAATTTTCGAAATAACTGGCTTCATATCGATTAAAAATATTATTTAAATGCTATTTTTTGAAAAGTCGCCTGTAGAAAGAAAGTTGTTATCATGAGTAAGCCCCGTTGACATGGAAAATTTTGGAGTACAGGATCCTTAACACTTAAAAAGAGAATAAGAGTAAACAATTGGAATTTGCTAAATACAATGTTACAAGAAACGGATTTTACAAATTAATTACTGGTTGTAGCGTCCCCCAGATACCGTATCATGAAAAGTGTAAATTGAACTTATGTTCAAGAATGCAAATTCCAGAACAAAACAGTCGCTAAGTGATTTATCTTGGCTTTAGAACTTATTACAAGTCTGATATTTAATTACTCGCAAACCTCAAATATAATCAAACGAAGTGGCCGTCTAGTGGTAGGTACGTTGTGCTATCTAATTTACATAGGCTGGATGAGGTTAAGTGTTGCATCATGTGGGGCTGGAAAAAAAATGAAACTACTAAAATTGAAATTAACGAGCTTTGCGCAATTATGGTTCAACCAGTTAACGTACTATTGTGGGAAAGAACCACCAATACTTATTTATAATTTATTCATAAATAAGTAATTGGACAAGTATATTAATAAATTAAATAACACAAAAAAAAACAAGGAAAGGGTTAAATATATAACAAAACACCATTAAATCCGGTTAAAGTGCGTACAAAATTATAACATTAAAAGAAAAATAAATAACAAGCAACTTAGTAACACATAAACACAATAAAAAAACATGTAATCACACCCACAATTGTGTCATAAATAAATCAGAATAAAAATCGTAATACCACACATGTGGCCCTTTAAAACCAACCACGCCGGTCTTTAAGTAAATAAGCACATAAAACAATAAGGCAAATTGCGGTACATATAAAATATAACAACAGTAATATTGCACAGGTAATAATAAGGTAAAGGCAAGGACAAAAGAAAATAGACAAGGAATTTACACGTACACAAGTGTTTAGTGATTACTAAAGCACAAAATACATACGTACAGTTACAATAAATTACATATAAAGAGAAATTAGTTCGCAGGAAAACAATTCTTCTTAACTGAACTGATACAAAAAAACTCATTAAACAAAGCTTTACAAGGGTAAGTTGTAAATAGATCATAACATCGTGACCGATATATATATATATATATATATATATATATATATATATATATATATATATATATATATATATATATATATATATATATATGTGTGTGTGTGTGTGTGTGTGTGTGTGTGTGTGTGTGTGCGTTAGAATAACACAGCGCCTCTTTCTCAGGTTACACATTCACCTATACAACAATAAAAATAAAATTCGAGGTGTTTGGTCATCTGGACCCGGCAGTATGTAAACACTCGGCAATTGCCTATTACAATTATAACCAAGGTTTATCGTGTACCCGCTCGTCCAGGCCCATAAATATAAACAACAAACAACAATGCTACTTTATAGTATCTTTCAAAGACCAAATTAAACCACTGAAAATTCACAAGGTTAACTTCAAGGCCATGTCCATGACTAACTTCAAGGTCTGTTGAAGATGACTTTTCTCAAGGTAAAATCGTTATATAAAAATCTTCCGAGTCAGAATTACATTTAAAGCATGATTTGTAAAGCAAAACTAATTATGTAACTTTATTCATTTATATGTATAATGTTGAATGTTACAATCTCGATGTCATTATTCAGATATTGAAAGAATCAGGGTTCGCTCAAAAAAAAATTATCGCACACATCGTTCGTTTTTCAAATACTCCATTCACGACAGGTAGTTTTCACTTTTTGTTTTTTAGATAAAACTTGACAGTTTTTCTTAATTGTCCGATGCATTTACAGAAGTTTTATGCTACCCGATAAATATTTTCGATATATAACCTGTACATGAATAGTATAAGAACTCCTCTTAACAACCTTGCAGTTAATGCAAAAGGTGATTAGAAACATACTTTTAACAGTCGACCTTTCAGTAGTTGATAACACTATGAAAATTAAACGTGAACCATTTATATGTTTCTAACCCATTAATACATATGCGCAACAATTCAATAGTGTTATCAACTATTGGAGGGCGACTGTAATTTTGTATACAATACAAGGTGAAGGTTGTCTTAATCGCATGTTGTCGTTATAAATTCGTATATAGGTAGAAGGTTACAGCATACACTGGAAATTAAAAGAAAATGTAATAAAATTTTTAACATAATTATGCAATCGCTTTTATAATAAATCCTATTACGAAAAATCACATTGCAAAACAAAAAAAAGTTATCTATATCAGAATTATGTTTCGTGTCAGGTATTAATTAATTAATTAATACATGTTTAACCTCGGATATTGAAAAAAATTAGAGCTAACGCTTAAATTGCATAGAACATAATCGATATGTTTTATGTTAAACTGGCACTAATAGATATTAATAGTAATAAACAATTTAAAGGAATCTAAACAGTTTGTGGAAATATGAAGAATGCTATTGCTAAACAAGGTCAAATTTTTGGAAATAGCAAAATAAGCATTTTAACCGATCTTATCCAATCTTACACGGTTCTACCCGAACATATCCAGTCTTACACAATCCTATCCGAAGCTGACAAGGTAATTACTGGTTTAATTATGTATAATGTTGAAGGTGATATTTTCTCAAAGTAAAATAGGTATGTTGTAAATAAAATACGTCTTAAAGAAATATAATAATAATTTTTAATATAATGCCTCTTTATAATAAACCATACTACGAAAACACATTGTAAAAATAGTTATCTATGCCAGTCGCAAAACCGTGCATTCACTTTTGTATAACAAGTTAACTAACTGCTTATGCAATACCATTAACTGTTTATTATCACTATAGAATTTAACAGCGTATTTAAAATCAAAATGTATATGATACCTTTATCTTGATTAGCTTCTTTTTCAATATCAAAAAATGATCCTACCGGCTGAACTCACAAAAAGGCTCTTAGTACAACCAAAATTAGGGGAAAATTCTATCAAGGTTGAAAATTGCCTACGAAAAGAAGCCCCCAAAAAAGATTCTTAACACAACCAAAAGGGCTGTAATAATAAACACAGATTAAATAACATCTTTTTATTATGAATACACCTGTCATCATCTTTACATACTATTAAGGCAAGGCCAACTCCGTGGTCAACCCCTAGACCAACTCCAAGGCCAAACCCAAGGCCGATCTCAAGGCTAAAAAATACGACCCACACGTGGACATATAAAAAATGGCGACCAAGGTGCCCCAAGGTCAAAAAAGTGAAAGTTAAAGTGTCCCAAGGGTGGGGCTTGTGACGTGAAAACTGAAAGTTAAAGTGTCCCGGTACTACTAGTAACGCTTTAGTTTTCTCTTTGGTTTTTCCAATCCACGTGCAGGAATTCTATATCCTAAATAATTGATAAATGATAGTTAAATTTCAAATTTTCAATAGACAATAATAATACTTTGTACACCTTATTTTTTGTTTGATAGTTTATATCTAGTATGTAAGATTTAGACATTGATATGCAGAGTGGGTGTCTACTCCGTGGACGGAGGATTTCTCCTTAACTATTACAGATATCAAAACCAATTTTGGTGTGGTAATACACGATCATTGGACCTACATTCTAAAAATATTTAGGTATCTACAGAGTGATTGACAAAAATATTTCAACCCAAACCTGTGTTTTTTTATGGAACCCCCTGTCTATGTTTGCATTTTTGGATTCACTGTTACATTTAGAATGAAATTATAGAAATTTGTATCCTCACTTTAGTACCAAAATAGAGTTAACTTTGGAAGTACGGTGAGAGCGTTGTCGCCACGATTTTGTAAATCTGTTTATACCACCGACTAATAATAATAGTCTACTAACAAACAAACTGGGAATTTTTTCGAAAACATGTAAAACTATACAGATTAACTTACGCGAAATGTAATTTTTCTCGAGTTTTTCAGATGCAACACCCTCTATATTTTTTCACATTTCGATTCACCCTGAAAAGTAGATACTAATTGATAATAGGTTTCCTGAGCACATCAGAAAATACGAATGGCAAATAAATTCTTTAATTGGTAGGAAAACTTAATAAGTAAACAATAAAATAATTCTCTACACCTACAAATAAGTTGAACAAGTAAACATAAACGAATAAAACCATAAATTCAAATTAAATGTTCAAAATGCTGACCACGCCTAGCTAAACACTTTGCAATTCGCTCGGTATACGAAAGATTCACTCGCAATAACATTAGAGGCGATTGAAACGCAGTTCTAATTCTATTTTTCATATCTTCGCTTGTGGTGCGAGGATGTTGGAAAACTTTTTCTTTAACGTAGCCCCAACGGAAAAAATCAAGGGGCGTAAGATCTGGTGATCTGGCTGGTCAGTTTTGCACATCACCTCATCATATCCACCTCATCGGATAATTTCTATTGAGATATTGCCTAACGTTGATTGCGTAGTGTGGAGGGGCACCATCCAGTTGAAACCACATCGTACGAATATTATCTACCTCGATATTTTCCAGAAGCTCGCGTCAATCATTTTCGAAAAGCTGTAAATATCTTTCTCAAGTAAGACCCCCATCAAAGAAAAATGGATCAACCACATTAAAATTGGTTACACCACCCCACTCATTAACTGACTATCGATGCTGGTGATCAACAACTCTTAAGACATGTGGATTAGTATCTGAATAGTGATGATTTGTTATGTGTATTAATATCGCCATTATTGTGAAAAGTTGCCACATCCGTAAATAGAATGTTATTAATAAAATGGGTTCTTCATTTACTTTAGTATACCCGTTGGCCGAAAGATTCACCACTTTGAAAATCTATTTCGCTTAAAGCTTGATGATGCTCGATATGATAAGGTTGTAATTTGTTTTTTTTAATAAAGCTGTGAACTGTATTTCTATTTAGATCTAGGTGTGCACTTTGCTCTCTGGTACTAATTTGCGGATTTTCTATAAAAGAGGCCACAACTTGAAACTCAATTTCTTCATTTGGGCTTGTTTTTGCGCGCTTGGGATAACACACACTTCCCGAATTCATAAATCTTTCAGCTACATTCATAAACGATTCTTTCCGCGGCTGTCTTCTCGCTGGGTATGGTTCAGAGAAACGGGTAGCCAGCCAAGCATTTTTTGAGCTTCGCCGTAAATAAAGATCATATCGACCATTTCTTCTTTGGAAAAATTAATTTTATACAAAAATTGACAAAACGACAATCCAAAAACACACAAATTAATGGAACACTATTTTAATGATTATGCAAACGTCAAAACAATAGATGCAATTGTTCCTCTTTATTACGAGCGGCTAGCCTACCTGATTTGTTTTGTAGAATTCTATTGTCATAGTAAATTTGTATTTT
This sequence comes from Vesta saturnalis, assembly GCA_036346205.1. NCBI lineage: Eukaryota > Metazoa > Arthropoda > Insecta > Coleoptera > Lampyridae > Vesta > Vesta saturnalis. Next base: position 546,638 of record JARFJB010002134.1, read on the forward strand.
AGAATATTTTTACTAATAAGCGTCAATACTTCAAGAAGTGCCCGTCTTATGGCTATGAAACCTATTATCAATTAGTATCTACTTTTCACGGGAAATCGAAATGTGTAAAAATATACAGGGTGTTGCATTTGAAAAAATTGTAAAAAATTACATTTCGCGTAAATTAATCATTCTGTATAGTTTTACATGATTTTAGAAAAATTTCCAGTTTATTTATTAGTAGACTATTAATAATAGTCGGTGGTATAAACAGATTTACAAAATCGTGGTGACAACGCTCGCATCGTGGTTCCAAAGTTAACTCTATTTTGGTACTAAAGTGACGATATCTGCAGAACGATTAGTGATACAGATACAAATATCTATACTTTCATTCTAAATGTAACAGTGAATCCAAAAATGCAAAAATATACAGGCTGGTATTACCACACCAAAATTGGTTTTGATTTCTCTAGTAGTTAACGAGCAATCCAAGAAAAAAACGATTCATGTCAGATAATTTAATTCAAAAAATAAAAATCTCATGCCCTTATAGTCTGCACTGTCTGTTCTGCAAATTATACAAGTCGTATCACATTCCATGGTCCGCAACTATACCTGTAAACAAACAATATGTATAACGAAATGTAAAATATATATAAAAATTAAAAAAATATGTTTAACGATTCGTATGAAGGTGCAAAAGTAAAAACGCACTTACCCCACTTTATCTTAAACGGCATGGTTTAGTTCATAATAAAACCTATTTTGAGTGCACATTTTTTTTCCAAAATAACGGCCATTTAAATATTTAAAATCTAAATAGCTAAATATTTAACCGGCCGCCATTAAAAAAATGAAGTAAAGTCAGTGGTAATTTTTTTATAAATTTTTAAATGAAAAATACCTAATGCAGCCGCCATCTTCGATTTTGACTGATTTCCTGTGCCCGGATTAATGGGGATTTTTAATATGTTAAAATAGACACTTCTCACAGTATAATGCAATAAGAATCATTTGTGTTGCAATTTTGCCCAGGTCATAATTTATTTTTACTGCACTATATGTACATGTAGGTTGGAAGGTAAACATTGAAAGGATTGTTAAGACTTAGGGGAATATAGTAGTTTATGACACAATTGCCTTTCTCGGAAATATAATCGATCTAGACTAGTTTATTTATAAAACGTGTTACTGCCTAAATGAAGTAAAAAATGCAAAAATTTTCTTTGACTTTATTTGGTCCTTCGAGCCGGCGCTAAAATACAATGATATTAACTTAATCAATCATACTAAATTAAGTTTTTCTTTTTTAGGTATGATGATATCACTGCCGTTCCTCCTCATCACCTTCAGCATCTACGCCATTCTACCACTTCGAAATCTACATGGAAAAGCGTTAATGTGTTATATTTTCTCGTTGTTTATAACGTATTTATTATTTGTGATAATCCAATTAAATCAAGAATTTGCAAATGTAAGCGCTGCAACATGTACAAGTGTGGGTAAGTGGTTTACGTCACTCTTTCATTAATAACGGTAGGTTATATAAATTCCGATGTTGCGGAAAGTCAAGGTGAGTATTTCATGGTCTGGCTTGTTGATGTATTAATGTTTATATAATCTAAGCGGTTTTATAGGTGTTAAAAGTTTTTAATAGGGAGTTTGTCCCTGAAATCGTATTAAAGTCCAAATTAATGTAAATGTATTTTTGACGGTTCTGTGTTTATATAATGTAGTTCATAAACCGTTTTGTGAGTTTATCTAATCTTATATAACTACTTTTACCTACTTTTTCAATGTTTACATGTCATTATTGTTATTTATGGAACAAGTCGCACGTGTTCAGACCACGAGGCCGAGCGTAAATGATGCATTTAAATTTTATTGGTAAATTCACATGTTGCTTTAGTCAACAATAAAAATAAAATGTTCTATTTTTAAGTACTACACATAGAGAAACAAATATAATTATATTTGTGACTCTGGTATACGTCAATACGCAGTGACATCTTTGGCGCAATTATCATTTTGCAGTATGCGTTATTTTTATTGCCTTTTTTCTTACCCTTTGTGACACTTGTGAGAGTTGAGAGTGAGACGTCCCCTATTCTGACATGTTAAGAGCAAGGGGATCTTACATTTGCCACGCGAATTATTAATAAATACGTGGATGTTTACGTCTTAATATGCACGCGACCCATCATTAGTTTAACCAATCGAATAGCACTAATGTTTTAAATATAATATAATTCCACAGTTTCATTACATGTATCATTATCAAGAGAAAAAGTATAAGTAAAACAATAACAAGTAGTTATGGTACCAAATAATTAGGCAAAACAGCATTATAATTCTACATTTAAATGTTCCTATAAGATCAACCTGTTCGTTTATCAAAGCCTGTTTTTGTTTCGTGTTTATAAATTACGAATGCTTCCAAAACAGCTAATTTGTCTTCTTTATTACAAAAATGTAAAAATTTAATGGTGTTTTGTGAAGTCATAAGGTGTTTATTTACTATTAAATGTTTGGCATAACTTGATTTGTCTAATGTGTCTATGTTTGTAACATCTAATGTGTTCTGCCTCTGAGTTGTGGGGCACCTGACCTTTCACTTTTTACATTCCCACGTGGGGATCGTATTTTTTCACCCCTATGACTTCTTTTCGGAGGCTATTTTCAACCCTTGATGGAATTTTTACCCTAATTAGAGCCCTTTTGATTGTGTTAAGAACTTTTCGTCAGTTCACACCTATGATTTCTTTTCGGTGGTCATGTTTAACCCCTTGATGGAATTTTCACCCTAATTACGGCCTCTTTGATAGTTTATCACCTGAAAGGCAGGCAAATGCGTGCGCATACAGTGTTCTAATAAGGGGCCCTAATGCTAACTTGTAAGGCATTCGCCCCCTGTCACAGCCCCCTGATTGGAAATGTTATGGGGCCCTAACCTTATATATAAGTGCAGAAACTAGCTATTGGGGCTTGGCCTGTATTGTGGCCCCCTTGGTGCAATTGTATGTAGGTTCTATCCTAATCTTACAGTTGTAGACCTTCGCCCGCCCCCCGTCATAAAAAATTTGTATTCTAATAAGGTGGCCCTAGCCTTGTAAGAGAGGACTTGTGTTAGGGTCTGCGCCCCGGCCCCCTTTGAGTTAAAATGGATTTTTAGCGCCATCTAGTGGCGTATAGACTAATACACATTTTCTGTAATAGAAGTTGATCATGCACACCTCTCTCTCTCGTTTATCCGTTTCTATCTCTCTTTCGGCTCTTTCTCACACACATACAAATCAATTAATTAATTAATCAATCAATTTCAAACAAATCATGCTTGATCAAATCAATCTCAATCAATCAACCAAAATCAATAAATCATGTCTTACAGTTCGCGGAAACCAGCTTACAGTTCAAAACTGAATCATTAAAGTCTAAATTAAGTATGACGTGAAATAATAAATAATTTCTACCTTAATGCAATGATGCTTTTTATAGAGGCAGATTCTCTTTCTAAACAGTTACCACCTATACATTCGGAAAATTATGTCTGATTTATTTGCATGTTCAATTACATATATACAAAATTGTTTCATAGAAACGTGTTCATTAACAGTTATAAAAACCTCATTAACAGGACTGGAAAGTAATAATTGCTTATATGTAACATAGAGTTAAATTAAATTACCATGTTTTTAAGAATATCAAATTGATATAAAAGGCAAAAGGTTTTAATGGTTTATTATTATACGTAAATTAACAATAACTACAAGTTTAAAATCCACGAATACGTACCAGCTATTGTAGATCTGATTTTATGACGTTATCCTATAAGAGTAATAATACATTTTTAAAAACCTTTATCGACATTTTTGTTATCAATAGCAAGTAAAACATATATATTAAAAAATAATACGCATACCTTCAGATGTGTTTTTTCTTTCAGCTGTTCTAATAATAATCATATGTTGAACTGAAGTATTTTTACACAGCTCACTAAACACGTTTTCTACTTATGAATGGCTGGATATAAACTGGCTATTGCTTTACCTTATTAAGTGATTTAGAAAGTAATACACAAAACCTGATTACTGCAACTCGTATTTAGCATTTATATTGTACTTAAACGACGATGATAAATTGTTCCTAGAATACATTATATCCAATATATACATATATATATATATATATATATATATATATAATAAGCTCTAGCATGAACAGATATGTACAGTTAGTGAAGATGATAATAATCCTATTTCAAAAAATAATACAAGGTTGTAATTAAACACCTTAAAATATGCAAATTAGTACAAAAGTTACTTTAAACGGTTTGAGCCTTGAGATTGTAAAATTTACATATCGTTAAACTATTTGTATGGAATGTAATTATTATTAAACAGTTATACAACTGTAATTCGCAAAGTGACAATTACTCACTCATTAACGTACTTACAAATATTTTAAAAAAATTTAGTTGCAAAAAAAAACATTAAGATCCTGTATTAGGTGAAATAATAATAATTTTCTTCATTCGATCTTGAGCGATTATAGCTTATTAACTAGTAAAAACATCTAATACTCTGATGCTGCTTCATAATAATGTTCACCCGTTAGTAATTGTACTTTAAATACACGCAAGGTCTAATGTCTAATATTTTATTTTACCATTAGTATTACACAGGTATGGGATTATTTTTAAGAATTAGTTTATTGATATGTAAATTTTACAATCTCAAGGCTCAAACCGTTTGAAGTAAGTTTTGTACTAATTTGTATATTTTAAGGTGTTTAATTACAACCTTGTATTATTTTTTGAAATAGGATTATTATCATCTTCACTAACTGTACATATCTGATTATGCTAGAGCTTTATATATATATATATATATATATATATATATATATATATATATATTGGATATATTGCATTCTACATACGGTGAAACTCATTTTTTTTAAAGCATGTTATCGTCGTTTTTTTAGTATAATATAAATCCTAAGTACGACTTGCAGTAATCAGGTTTTGTGTATTACTTTCTAAATTAGTTAATAAGGGAAAGCAATAGCCAGTTTATATCCAGCCATTCATAAGTAGAAAACGTGTTTAGTGAGCTGTATAAAAATATTTCAGTTCAACATATGGTTATTATTAGAACAGCTGAAAGCAAAAAACACATCTGAAAGTATGCGTATTGTTTTTAATATATATGTTTTACTTGCTATTGCTAACAAAAATGTCGATAAAAGGTTTTTAAAAATGTATTATTAGTCTTACAGGATGACGTCATAAAGTCAGATCTACAATAGCTGGTACGTATTCGTGGATTTTAAACTTGTAGTTATTGTTAATTCGCGTATAATAATAAACCATTAAAACATTTTGCCTTTTAAGTCCATTATATCAATTTGACATTCTTAAAAACTTGTGAATTTAATTTAACTCTATGTTGTTTATAAGTAATTATTACTTTCCAATCCTTCTAATGAGGTTTCTAGAACTGTTAATGAACACGTTTCTATGAAACACTTTTGTGTGTATGTAATTGAACATGCAAATAAATCAGACATAATTGTCCGAATGTATAGGTGGTGACTGTTTAGAAGTAGAATCTGCCTCTATAAAAAGCATCATTGCATTAGGGTAGAAATTATTTATTATTTCACGTCATATTTAAGTGAGACTTTAATGTATTCAGTTTTGAACTGTAATCTGGTTTCCGGAAACTATAAGACATGATTTATTGATTTTGGTTGATTGAGATTGATCACCACACACCACACATCACACACCACACGCACTCATCACACACGCACACACGCACGCGCGTATACACGCAGGCGCGTACACGCGCGAACTCGTGCACATACATGCACGCACTCTCGGCACACGCACACATGCATACACGCTCACACGCACAAACACACACACGCACACGCGCACACACGCACACTCGCACATGCACACATGCACACGGTCACACACGTACACACGCACACATGCACACACGCACACACGCACACATGCACACATGCACACACCCACACACGCGCACACGCACACACGCACACACGCACACACGCACACACGCACACACGCACTCACGCACATACGCACACACGCACACACGCACACACGCACACACGTACACACGTACACACGCACACACATCCAATAAAACAAATTCATAATACTGATTATACTACGGATACATCTCTGCCTCCCTCACGACCTGTTCAAAATGAGTTCTCAATTACAGTAAGTTTGTACCTCAATGGCCTAGACCGTGGTGCAATTTAACTTTGTAATATAACAACCAATAAAACACCCTATCTTTTATTTGTTATAACTTGGCGAAGAGTGACAAGTTGTTGTTTGTTTAAAAACTTGTTAACAGTTGGTTGAAACGAAGTACGCGTCACCGGCTTTGCAGTATTTATAAGATTTTATGTTTATTTGTTATGGAAACATTTTTAACAGACACATTTATAGTCATTTATATACGTAGTTCATTCACTATTATATTTCTTTTCTCTCTGTGTTGGTTGATGGTGAAGTTGTGCTCAACTGGTTTTATTATTTTTAAAGTATTGTTTCATTATGAAAGGACATGTGCCGCCTTATCTTTAGCTCTTGAAAGCGCTTTTGTGGAAGGAAAATGGTAATATTAAAGTTTGTGTCTTTTAGATTTTAAGAGGCGAATTGGTCTCAAACCGTATTTGTCGACAAAAGAGTTTTATTGTTGAGTAGAAATTGGTTGTGTACTTGGATCATTTTTCAATTAAATTCAATAGATATTTATTTTTGAGTTTCTTTTAAGTATTGGGTTTATTTTGTAAAGAAACAGATTACGAATGTTGAAGGATTGTACCTTATTATTATTTTTTTTATGTTGTCTTCTTGCTTGATAATTTAACCTTGCTGTTTATCACATTTTAAATTGAGTGTTTTATATCAATTACTGTAGGGGCGGTGGGAGTTTCATTTGAAGTAAAAATTAATTTGATCCGGATTTCAATATTTGATGATTGAATTATCCTTATATAGTAACAGTAATTAAGGGTGAGTTTAAAAATTATTTAAAGCTGTAAAGCTTCATACGGATTATTAATACATTGAACAATGAATTATCATTAAACCAAACAAATTTCAATAAATAAATATCAATTATAAAACACATTGCACAAGCAAATGGTAATAATTCAAATATAATCGGCGCTTTGTGTTTTCTATCAAAAACATTTACCCAATTATCACACACCGACAGAAAATAAATATTAATTTTATGTTTTGAAAAATATCAAAAAAGGTAGCTCACATATTACAAAAGAACATAAAGTATAAAATCCCTTCCAAAACTAATACCAATGTTCTTAAACGTTTATTTAATGCCAAAAATTCAACTAGCGATATTATGAAGTTGGGTATTTATAAATTGAACTGCACATCCTGTAGTTCTGTTTATATAGGACAAACACTTAGGAATTTTTAAATTAGATGCAAAAAACACATTAAATGTTACAAATATAAACATATAGACAAATTAAATTATGCCAAACATCTAATAGTAAATAATCACCTTATAATTTCACCAAATTACTACATTTTTGTAATAAAAAAGACAAATTAGATGTTTTGGAAGCATTCACAATTTATAAACATAAGCAGAAAGTACCTTTAATGAACGAACAGGTTGATCTATAGACATTTTAAATATAGAATTATAATTTACATCAATTTTGTTGTATTACCTTGATTTGTTACCATAACTACTTGTTAGTATTTTACAGATATATATTTATGTAAAAAAACTTTCAAACTTTCATATAAACGTAAGTCCAATAGCGCTTCGTTTCTGAGCTACAGGGTGTCAAAGTTACAAAAAGAATAGCTGATTTTTGAAATATCTTCAAAACGAAAAAAAAGTATTTTTCTTATTCTTGGTACAAAAAATAGAGATATAAAGTACATTGGTTTTAGCTTATTATTACTCGATAAAATTACGACCACGTGGACCTCTTGGAACTGTACGCTTTCATTTGACACTATAATATTCTTGGCATCTTATTTCTTAATTAATCGAGGGTTTTATTACCCCCCGACCTTATTTTATTTCACTTGAGATCAAAACCTATTCTTTAGCTTTACAAAAGCTCGATTGAAACATACCTATGGAAAACACAGGCGGAAGAACGGACAATTGCGCATTTCTGTAAATTTTACTAACAGAATTTATTACATTTTGACACATTTATTTAGGTTCTAAATTAATTTTTGTTAGTAAATGCTCGCAAACCAGAACATGAAACAGTTGTAGTCGCTTTAGATATCTCAAAGGCATTTGGCCAAGTTTGGCATAAGTGTTTACTTGCCAAACTCAACCCGTTTGGGTCAAATGATACGCTCATCAACTGGGCTTCTAGTTGATAAAATACGAATACGTGTCGTAGTTGATGGATTTTTTTCAAAAGAAGTTAGCATTAACGCGGGCGTACCACAGGGATCCGTTATAGCGCCTACACTTTTTCTGCTGTACATAAATGACCGTATTATATGAGATTGATGTTTCAGTTCCACCAGGTTATCGTCTAGATAAAACTCCAAGCAATACTGAAGTAAACACTGACATTATTAGTAATATAACAATTAATTTGACTAATCAAAAGGGTGAACTAATAGACTTTGGTGAAAGGGAACCATTCACTGTACGCTTACAACTAAAACAACATGGGTCTGAGAATTAATCCAGGACCAATTCCATCTTTCAAAAATTCATATCAAAGACATCATCCCTACAGTAAGTCATTTTTTTTCTGTTGTACGTAAATGACCTTATTTCTTTAACAACTAACCCCATCCATTGCTTTGCTGACGATAGCACTCGTCACTGTAATTCATCTCAGTCTACTCATAGTGATAATCCACCTTCTATGTCAAATCAAGAAATTAAAGCAGAAATAGCAAATTCAATCAACAAAGACATTTAACGTATTCTCGAATGGAGAAGCAATAATCTAGTTAAATTTAATGCTAACAAAACTCAGTGTTGCCTTGTGTCCGCCAAAAAAGATCGATCATTCACTGTTTTAAGTATGAATGGCTCAATTCTTAAGTTTTCAGACTCTATTACTCTGTTGGGTATGATTGTATCTTCAAATCTGTCATGGGTTGACCATCTTCTGTCAGCTACCAAAACAGTTGCTCGTAAAATAGGCTTTTTGTACAGATCTAAGCAGTACTTTACCTCTCGATAACTCCTTCTGCTGTATAAGGCCCAAATTCGGCCTCATCTGGAATATAATTCTCACCTTTGGGTTAGCGCTCCCCAATAAGGTCTCGATATCGTTGATCGTATTCAAAAGAGAGCGATTAGGCTTAAAAATTGTCAGGTTGCGTTGACGCACCCTGTATGTAGGATGTTATAATGACGTGTATTACGTGTTTTAAGTACGGATGTATTGAGTTTGAACGAAAAAAAAATTTTTTTTGTGTATATGCATAATGTATGTGGGTGTATGATACGCCACTGGAAATTTAGGAGAAATATTATTCAGTATGTAGATACGTGTATTTGAATGTTATAGAGACTTTGGTGTTGGAATAAATAGATTCTGATGAATGTAAATGTGAAAAGAAATTTGTCGATGGGACGATAATGTTTGCTACTGTGTTGCTACTGTTTTGCTACTGTAAGAAATGGAATGTTGGTGGATAGAGGAGTAATCTTGGCCAGAAGATGTGAGTGTATAAGTGTAGAATGTTTTAGAAAATATGTAGAGAAAGGTTGGGTATGTTTAAGTGTTAATTTCAGAAAGTTTTCGTAATGTTGTGCAATACGTTTTAAGAATACGTGTATGTATATGGGATTTGAGATCTTAGACTGTACTTATTTTTGCAAATGTTGCGGAAGGAGATCGAGTGCATGCGAGAAATAAACGTTGAAAGTTGTGTAATGGTCCAGAATGGCTACTGAATGAATGTGATGACGAGAAATGGCTTCTTCATAAAGTGATTGTAAAATTTGTGAGTAAAACAAATATGGCGATGTATTGTAGTTATGAGCGTGGTTGTACAGATGGTAGCAGCAGTCGGGACTAAGAAATTTTGAATGAATACCATTGGAGAATATAGCAAGGAAGTTGGACATGTTTAAAAGATGGATGGCTGAAGGTATAAATACGAAAGTCAGAGATTGACAAGGGAGTTAGCTTTTGGTTTTTGGTGAGAGACGCGCGCGAGGTGATGTGTAAAATTAGAATGGATTGAGTTGGAGTTATATTTGTGAATAATATTGAAGCCAGTCATTGTTTAAACAACTGCGTAACCCGAAAGGGGATGAATCGTATAAGACATTCATAAATAAAACAATTAATAAAAATTGAGATTGAAGATAAAATCAGTTTGTTTATTTTCAAGAAAGTAAAACGTGCGTAAGCAGATTTATAAAAGATAACAGTTATTACATTATAGTGTTGAGTGCAGCGCGTGTTCTTGTACCGATATTTAGTTAAAATTATTTATGGGAACACCTTTAAGTAAACGAAATATTCATAGTAAATTAAGCCAAGGTTAAGGTAATTTTATGTGACATTAAAAGTTTACTTGTGTTAAGGAAGGACGAAATTGTCCTAAAGGTTGCGAGAAACTTTTTAAGAGGCAACCAAATGTGTATAGTTGATTACGGTTTATTGGAGTAATAACCTCGCATAGCTGGACTAATCGCGAGTGCAGAAAGGAATAAGTGTTGGTGAAATTGTGGAGTACTTGTGTTATGTGCCGTCGGGCAATTTAAGGAATACAAATGGACTACAAATAATTGATTTACGGGAAGAGAGAAGAAAGAAAAGCGTAGGATGAATGGACAATTTTAAGTAAGAATTATATGTAAGAACCTTGAAAATTTAGTAAAGCACGATTATCTTTTCTTTGTTTAGTTGTAATTTTCGTAATGTTTAGTTAATTAATTATTGTTGAAGGAAAAAGATAATCGGTCTCGAATTATGTTGTATTGGTTGTTTTAGTATTAAGAATTTTTGAAGAAACGCAAATTTGTATTTTCAACCACGCGGTTGTGTATGTAAACATTTGTTTATTATTTTGGTGCAGGACAATATATATTTATCGTTAACTTTATTTTGTTTATTTAGCCAGTTATGAGATACATTTGTGACGTTTACTTAATTGGTGACATACTTTCTTTTGACAACTCAAATGTAGATTTTGCATATTTTGGTTTCAAGATTAACAACCTGAAAGGTTATATTTGCCAGGTTGATTGTAAAAATTTTCATGTTAGTTTCATTAACGCAATACACTAATGACGGATCAGCTGTTAATTAAAATTTCATTAAGTATAACTAAGAGAGATGAGTTTTGAGAACTTACATATTTACGAATGTCAATACGATTCAGAAGTATTATAAAAATTAAATTAAATTTAAAAGATATCGTTCATGTTAGGAATATTAAACCTTCAAGGATTATTCTCACTTTATCACTATTATATTGGAGTAAGAATTATTAAGCCGATGACATTGCTTTCTTTTGGTTAGGAATTTTAAAAATTAATTATCGATCATTGAATGAAGAAGTATTTTATTCATTAATAAGTAGAAATGTAACTTTATATGTATACGAGGGATACGTAGAAAATATTCAGTTAACGTGTATTTCAGTTTTTATTTATAACTATTGGTTACGTGAATGCAGTTGAATTTGAGTGATAAATTTTATTTTGGAAGTTTTGGTATACGAGGTGTATTAAAAAAAGTTTCTAATAACCTGGGTAGTACTAAATACATTTGAGTTTGAGTTGAATTGTTTGGGACGAGTGTTTGTTTTAGAAACCTCGTGTTAGAGTTTACTGAGTAAGCACAATCCTACTTTCCACAATCAAGTAGGGTTAATTGACATCCAGCTTAAGACAATTATTTTAGCAAAGTTTCGATTGTGGTGGCGCCTAGAGACATATTTTCCCGGACTGAGCTGTTTGAATGTAGGTGTAAGGTGTTTGAGCATATTAATCATTCATTTTACTTATTATTTCGACCACGCCCATCTCCCTGTTAGCTGGCTTGGCAACCCGCTTACATTAGTAAGCATACACGACGCCTAGTGCGGTGTGGACGTGTAACATAATTATTATTTGGCGCCCAACGTGGGGCCTTGAGAATGAACTGTGACCTAATTTTGTTGTTTGATGAAATATTTTAGTAGAATTTTGGATCCTGAAGTTTAAATTACTGATTGTTGACGAATTATCGATTGGATTTGGTGAGATTAGTGAACGTTGAGTCGTATGGCAATTTTTTTTGTGAGGAGACAATTAGTGTTTAGTATTTACATTTGTGACGTTTACTTAATTGGTGACCTACTTTTTTTTTGACAACTTAAATGTAGATTTTGCATATTTTGGATTTTTAGGATTAAGGAACAACCTCAAAGGTTATATTTGCCAGGTTGACTGCAAAAATTTTCATGTTAGTTTCATTACCGCAATACACTAATGACGGATCAGCTGTTAATTAAGATTTCATTAAGTATAACTAAGAGAGATGAGTTTTGAGAACTTACATATTTACGAATATCTAATACGATTCAGAAGTGTTATAAGAATTAAATTAAATTTAAAAGATATCGTTCATGTTAGGAATATTACACCTTCAAGGATTATTCTCGTTTGACTGTTTTGCAGCACTTTATCACTATTATATTGGAGTAACAATTATTAAGCCGATGACATTGCTTTCTTTTGGTTAAGAATTTTAAAAATTAATTATCGACCATTGAACGAAGTATTTTATTCATTAATAAGTAGAAATTTAACTTTATATGTATACGAGGGATACGTAGAAAATATAACTGTTGGTTACGTGAATGCAGTTGAATTTGAATGATCAATTTTGCTTTGGAAGTTTTGGTATACGAGGTGTATTCAAAAAGTTTTTAATAACCTGGGTAGTACTAAATACATTTGAGTTTGAGTTGAATTGTTTTAGACGAGTGTTTGTTTTAGAACCCTCGTGTGAGAGTTTACTGAGTAAGCACAATCCTACTTTCCACAATCAAGTAGGGTTAATTAACACCCAGCTTAAGACAATTATTTTAGCAAAGTTTCGATTGTGGTGGCGCCTAGAGACATATTTTCCCGGACTGAGCTGTTTGAATTGAGGTGTAAAGTGTTTGAACGTAGTAATCATTCATTTTACTTATTATTTCGACCACGCCCATCTCCCTGTTAGCTGGCTTGGCAACCCGCTTACATTAGTAAGCATACACGACGCCTAGTGCGGTTTGGACGTGTAACAAAATGACCCGTCCTTAGCTTCTCACATACAGTCCCTTGAGCATAGAAGGATGGTTTCAGTTCTTTCTTTGTAGTGTCGCTATTACAACGGCTATTGTGCTGCTGAATTATATTCTTTGATACCATCTCGGGCTATCTTTGCGAGAAACACTCGGTTCGCTCATTCACATCATCAGTATGCCGTACAAATCTCCACTTGTCGTACCAAACGGGCGCAATCCACATTTTTTTACACGGCTTCTAAACTCTGGAACGATCTCCCTAGTTCCTGTTTTCCTCTCACGTAATATATGAGAAAATTTAAGGTAGCTGTTCATAGGCATCTATTGGCAATTCATTATCCCTCTATCCATCCTCCTAAGTGTTCCTGAGTGCTTTAGCACGATAGGCCAAATTTAGCCTGTTCAGGTCCACAATCATAAAAAAGAAAGCTCTTTTAGGCTTGTTTGGTTTTCATATGTTGGTTCTCCAGGTTTAGGAAGATATCAAGTGTATGTATGTATAATGTACAACAGTAGGTGCTTAATTATTAAATGCTTGTATAACATGTGAATGAAGGATTATTTCTTTTAAACTATATAACTTATTCTTTGCTATTGCTCTTATCTTATCACATTCTTCGTATTTAGTGATAACATCATTTGATTAGTGTAAATCGTGTTATCTAAATATTCCAATTTCAAGCAAAGCTTTTAATTATGATTTTGTTATTGTTTGTTCTGTCCAATCTATATGGTTTTTTTTGCGTTAGAGTACTTAATCTTCAACATAAGCACATTATTAGCACTTAATTATGAAGTAGAGGTTAAGAATACTTGCAATGGTGAGGGTTACTTTATTTAGTATATCTAAAATACCTTTTTTTGACCACTACATACCACAAACAGGTTGTCTTAACCGTATGTTGACTGAGCTGGTAGCCTAGTGGTGATACGACCTGCTTAGCATTCGGAAGGTAATGGGTTCGTTTCCCGTTACCGTCTACCTTGTATGAGGTTTTTTCGGAGGGTTCTCCTCATACACATGTAGCGGCATGGTGACTGAGTATATACACACCATGTGCGGCTACATAGGCGAATTCTGGGGTAGTATTTTCCACCTCAGAACCCTAACTCAGTTCCTTCCGATCCTATCCTGACCACAACCATCCTTAATCCCACCATGCATATATACATAATGTATATGTATGTATGCTTGGAATCCATGATTGTGGCTGAAGGAGCTCGGATAGCTCGAGCAGACCACCCTCCCCATTGGGGAGAAGAGAATGAGATACGTGGTCTTTTCCTTTTCCACAGTATGTTCCAGAAACTCCATACCGATACGTGTACGAAATTAGTTTGAGAGTCGGTTTCGTTTTTCCTCTAGTTTCGGTTTTTTTAACAGTAGAGCAACTCTTGAATAAAGTTCAAATTCAAATTAAAACATGTAATGCTAAATCGTCATAAAACTGCAAAAGGTACGGCTATGATGCATATGTTATCATTTCTTAAAAAAACTGAAACGTGTCACACACACATTATTTCTGGGAGCGCCTTGGATTTTATTTTTTTTTTATTTTAGATAACATATGTGAATACACACACCATACGAAGACATTAGAGTAAGTGGCCTTTTACTTTCCTAGATGTATGTTTTTATTTCTCACGTATGCCAATCAATAAAATCACATCACAGTCATATTTTTATTATAGAAAATGATTACCTTTTGCCGCCATTTTGTTTTTGCGACGTCAGTTGACCTTGGGAATTTCCAAGGCCATACACGTGGCTGACCTCAGTTTGACCTTGACGCCTTACTTGGAGGACGGTTTCAGTTAAATTAATACTCGCGCACGAGTATTGACCAAACCTAAACCGTGCGTTTATTAATCTAACCTAATATTGTACGTCTATTGACCTAACCTAAAACTTGGGTCGAGGGTTACGCATAGTGTACGCTTCTTGTTTCTGTAACCACGCCTTAATATCTTCCCTAGGGGCATGTTTACAAATCTAAGCTCCTTTTTTGGCAGATGTATTCCTAATAAGACGTTTGCGAAGGCTGTTTCGGCGACCCCCTCTCCAAACTTACCCTAAGATAACCGATCCTATCCGAGGATTGACGATTGCGCCCGCGCACAAGACAAGGCTGCCAACATTCTCGTTTCTCGCGTTTCGCTCTTTAAAGTGTAGTCACCGTCGAATGCACATTATTATCATGTATTCTCCTGTTTATGAGCCAACGTCAGCGTACGTTAGAGGTTTTACTGATTTGTTAATAAACTATTGCAACATAACCGTTTAAGATGATAATGAAAACGATGAAGTGGATTAGGTGAGTATGTCAAATCCAAGACGATGGTGATGATTCACAGAAGAAGAAGAAGAGTGATGCAGAGGAGAAGGACGCATCTCAAAACCATGATGATGATCACGGTCGAAGAGGACCGATAAAAAATGTGATTAAATAAATGGTGTATTGTTTTTATAATATATTTTCAAATGCTAAGTTTTCCTTCAATTTTTTATTAATAATTGTGTTGTCCTAACGGACGTTCGAACCTGCACTAACAATGCTACAGTTAATGCGAAAGGACGGTTAGATGGGTAATTACAATAAGTGTGAGACACACTGTAAGTTAAATCAGACTGTTATGATTTGATTGATTGAGATTGATTTGGTTGATTGAGTGATTGAGATTGATCTGACTGTTTGATTTGATCGAGCGTGATTTGTTTGAGATTGATCTGCTTAAGTGATTTGATTAATTTGATTTGATTAATTGATTTGCTTGTTTGAGAAAGAGACGAGGGAGACGAGAGACATTTATTAGTCCTTACACTACAAGATGTCTTATAGATCAACATTAGGGCCCCTTATGATAATACTATTTATCGTTAAGGGGCCACGACAAGGGACGCAGACTCTAACAGAAGTTCCTATTCTTGCCTTATGAGATAGAATTAGGGCCCCTCATTAGAATACGATTTCCAGCCATGGGAGCCACGGCCAGGGGCGAAGGCCCGACAGCAAGTTCTTATATCTGTCTTATTTGATTAACACTTAAATATTCCAGGGTCAACCGCTTCTATAAAATATCAATAACACAGGGTCATTTCAAATACCTTGTAATTTATGTATGTGCTAATATTAGTGGTTCGCTAAATTAGTAACAATAGAAAATATTTCAACATAAAGCAGAAGACGTACTACGGGTTCGAAATCAGATAAAAATAAATTCAAGAAGACGAATACGGTACAGCTTCTGAGAACGAGGAAGAAGGTTAGAAATCGTGCTGGAAACAGCTAATTTAATAATAATCTCACATCTATGTAATAATAATAGTGACCGGTAAATGCTGTATATTATGCTTTGCGTGTATTTAAAGTGTAACCATAATCGAATGAGCATTATTATTATTATTGTGACCCAGCATCACGGATATTAGATGTTTTACGGCTTGTTAATAAACTATTACAATACAATCTTAAAATCTTGCTGATCGTGATACTCTATAAAATTTCAAATAAGCTAAATTGCGTCACTTTTCATATTTGAAAATTTAAAGGTAGGTGTTTAATTGGCATGGCTATTAAACCTAAGCTGGTAAAAGTCCATATAACGTGAAGTACATGTGTGTAATTGAACATGCAAATAAATCAGGCATAATTTTTCGAATGTATAGGTGCTAACCGCTTAGAAAGAGAATCGGCCTATATAAAAAGCGCCATTGCATCGGGATAGAAATTATTATTATTTCACATAATATTTAATTTAGACCTTAATGTATTTTGCTGCAGCAAAATTTAAAAAATATTTGTAAACACACTAATTCAGCACGATGTCAATGGGTGACTGCTACTTTCTGATTCATAATAATGAGGTTGTATAACTGTTTAATAATAATTACATTCTATAAAAATAATTTTATCATATCAAAGTGAAAATCATTTAAAAGTAATTTTGTATGCACACAAGGCCTTCGAAGGTTGACTTCGATGTAAAACCGCTATACATAAATAAATACATCTTAACTTAAAAAAAAATATCATCTGCTTCTATCAATAATACAGTTTAACCATTTTCATTCATTCATTCAAATATCAATAATACATGGTCATTTCAAATACCTTGAAAATATAAATGTGCTAATATTAGCGGTTCGCCAAGTTAGTAACAATAAAAATGTAATAATTTTAATAACAATTATACAATCTCTTTTATAATAAATCCGTTACAAAAATAAAATCACACTGTAAAACAAAAACAGTGATCCTTGTCAGAATCACATTTAAACTTCATATTAGATAGAAATAGATTTAAACACTTTGTTAACTTTCAAAAAAATACCAAGGCCGTCTGCTTCTACAAGATATCAATAATGCGATTTAACCAATTTCATTCATAATTAATTTTTAGTCTTATGCTACCTGTAATAATTTAGTAACACTTTTAGGATAATTATACTGTTGCTTTATAATCAACGCGGTACGAAAAATAAAATCACGCTGTAAAACAAAACCAGTTATCCATATCTGAATGACATTTAAACTTCATGTTAGATAACATAAACACTTCGTTAGATTTAAAAAATACCTAGGCCATGAATGAGACAGAAATGAATGAGGTTAAGTGTTGCATCACTAATATTACTCAAATTAAAATTAACTAGCTTTGCGCAATGATGGTTCAACCCGTTAATTTGCACACTGGGAAAGAATCACAAAGAAAACTCAGTTTATTAATCAATAAGCAATTTTACAAATGTATGCAAGTACGCATAAAATTATAAAGTTAAGTAGGAATATATGAAAAGCAGCTTGATTACATATAAACACAAAAAAAAACAATCACTGAAATTACACACATAGTTGTGTGATAAATAAATCAGAATTAAAATTGTGACAAAAAACATGTTAATAAGTAGCAATAAGGTAACTGCAATAATGCAGTTTAAAGTACCCATAGGCAATAACAAAAAAAAGGTAAAGAATTTACATATAGACAATTGTATCGTGATTAAAATCAGCCTTTCACCTAAGACCAGAAATTCATTCGTAAAATTACAATAAATTACGTATACAGGGTGCCTCAGTCTAATTAACCCAGGCTATATCTCATAAACGAATCCAGATATTCGAATGGGAAAAGAACTAATCCATACCATTCCTAAGATACTTCTATATGACGTAGAAAAAATCATCCCCTAAATATTAACCCCTTAGTGGCATCCCCTAACTTTCAAATTTTTAATGGCAGCTTTATATATTTTTATAATTTCTGCATCATTCATGAACCCTGTACCAGAAATCTACTTACACGATTCGAAATGTGTGTTACAGCAGGTGGACTACAATTCGAACAATTAATGTAAATAATGTTAATTTGTTAATTATTGTTTTTCACATTTATTTTTATTGTTAATTTAAAGCTATATTGATTAAATAAATACACAGGACTTCCTTGATTATTTATAAACTTACTTTATTCATCTGACAACATAATCAAATCATAGCAACCTGGATTAGCAATAAAAACCAATTAAGCCTTATTCTTGCTTATTTATGAACCGAAATTGATTTTTAAAAACTAGTTGGATAGATTATAGAGAATCGAAAACAAAATTACGAAAATATATACAGGGTGCTCATAAAATTTGAAAGATAGGGGATGCCACTAAGGGGTGTATATTTAGGGGATAATTTTTTCTACGTCATGTTGAAGTGTCTTAGGAATGGTATGCATTAATTTTTGTTTTATTCGAATATCTCTATTCGTTTATGAGATATAGCCTGGGTAAATTAGTCTGGGACACTCGGCATAAAGAAATCAGTTCGTACACAAACAATTCTAAATAATCTATCTGAATCAAATACACTTTCTCAGCTTACACGTTCATCTATAGATCTCTGCATTTAAAACCAAAAAAAACTGGTTATTTTCAACAGTTAAAGCCACGAGCAACCAATGTCTAGTTGCGAAATCTAGGATAAAGATGGAATTGTGAGGCTTTCTTAATGACATCTAGACACGTTCGTGTAAACCCCGGACGAAAAAGTTAGTAAACAACCAACAATGCCAACCCATTCCGGTAATCAGGGGGAGGGGGCATTGTGCAGTCTGTTGCGGTGTTTTTTTTACAGAATTTAAATTAATAAACGTGCTTGCGAGCTGGCGTATATATCAAATTACTACCGCATAACTACCCTTTGTTATTAAGAGACAATTCTGCGCGATTCAATCAATATCTCTTGATAACAACATAGTAACTTCTTGCAAGGCAATAAGCGATTTTCAATAGGTTACATCAGCTTGTTAGATTGCTTGCTGTGAGCTTTAATCTACAATCAAACACTTAACGAGTTAAGGTACGCGATTTAAACTCAAGATGGTGGCGATTATTTATAGATATGTTTTTACACGCCCACTTCGCTAAATAAAACCAGAACGATGTGATTATTTATCTATACGTTTGTTTACACGACCACTTTAGTTTTGTGAAAAAAGTACAAAACCAACACAAAAAAAAGAAAAGCACAAATTTGCGTTTTTAGTATTTACGCAGCAGAACGGTACGACTTAATTGAACCTCCAACTATAACTAACTGTTAAAATAAGAAAAACTTTTTAGAAATGCAGCTAACTCGACCGGGTTTGACTCTGCGTCGCTTGCGTCTTACGCGAGCGGTGCGGAATCAAATCTGGACGAGGTAGCTGTTTTCCTAAACAGAGAAAATACGAAAGCACTCCTTCAACGCAGATAGGATATCAAACTAAGTTCCGTGCCGATAGGATGTTTGACACGTTAAATACCCCTTACTAAAGGTTGAATTTCTGTAGTGGGACAAAATTATGGTGATGGGTAATGCTAATAACCACTAGTAGTTGATACACGTAGAGAGACGTGACATTACCGTTTAAGTCTAGAATTCGGCCCACAAATATCAGTACAAAAATAAAAGCGTTGATGAATGACAAATGCAGCCTGTAACACAAGTGGTGCACCCGAAGATGAACAAGCACGCATGATTATCCCAGCACACAAGAAAAAGACCTTTTACAGGGCGAATATGTTAACAAAAGAATAGAAATTAAATTTATTTAGAAAAGAATAAAAATATTTGTCGGAGTTCATAATGTTTTTCTTAAAATTTCAACCTTCCGAAACTTATTGCCACGGGACTTGGACATTCCGCCGAATCCTCAAAACTCCGGCTTTATATTTCAATGTTCCAAACCTCGATCAAAACGTCGATCCTTTCGCCGAATACGTCTATGTTACCGATTTTCTGTATTGACCATTACGCCGAATGAGGTCAAAACACCGATGATCATTGCATCGAATGCACCCATTATTTCGAATGTTTAACGCCACCAATGACAGAAACGCCGACGAAAGCTCCAAATGAAGAAAGGGCCGAATTCCCAAAACGCCAATACTATAATTTCATAGGCCTAAAGTGCCGAAACTTAAAATTCTAGGAACAGATGCACTTACAAGCTTTTTATAGTAACTTATAAATGTTAATGAAAATCGAAATTAATCAACTGAAATAAAAAGTTTAGAATTGTGCATTAGGCAACTGAATTTCATTACTTATGTATATATCATTTTGTATACTTAACGTATTTTACGTTATTATATGCAAGTGTTTATCTCATTTTTTTTTAGCAAGTTTATTAAAAATTTTAGAAATTAACAATTCATTTTTATATGCATATCACACTTAAAACTAAATATAATAATAAATGTGTATTGTGTTGTATTGGTGGTGCGCTGCTCAGGAATCTTCTTCCTCTTCAGCGCGTGGATTGCGAAGTTGTTGGGTTGCGTATCATGTGGATTGCCTGTTGACAGCGTTGTGCTTTGCATTGTTGGTGGTTCGGAAAAAAAGATGAGTTGTGTAGATGTGGTGATGTTGGAGTATGTTGTGTGGACTGTCCTGTTGTTGCTCGACTGTGGCTGGTTGCTGATGCCCTGCGTATCTGAAATAAATAGAAACATGTGTTAGTTGTGTGAAACATTGTTGGTTTTAACAGAACAGAATAGATTAAATTGCGATACTGTATACTTATCTGGGGCACCATACTTCGCTCCGAACCTTTGTATGATTACCCGAAAAGGGCAACCACCTCTGAACCGTGAGAGGATCACTCCCCACAGGTCCATCGCAGTTTGCGCCTGAACCAGCGCCCCTGCCATCTTACGGATGACAGGTAGGGCCTCCTCCATATCGAGACCTCCGAGGAGGCCCAATATGGCGTTGAACCCTAAGACGGGTTGGGCAGGCGGGGTAACGACAGCGGCGGGAGCCATTCGCGGTACTTCCGCCTGCTCAACCTTACCTGTTGTCGCTCGGGCGTAACTGACGCCGGTCCGGGTTGAAGAAGGCGCCGCCGTCGGCGGTGTCCTCTTCGGTCTCTGATGTCCTTCCGTCTTCTTCCGTTGCGGGGGACGCCCCTATAGCGGGCGAGGTGGTCCCCACCGCAGCTAACACACTTTGCCCGGTCTGTACAGGGTTTTGTGCATTCACTGCTGTGGTGATCGCAAATCCTCCACGGTGACTCGGAGGCGGGCGACGTGCTGCACCTCCCGGATCTTCTTCCTGTCGTCCTCGGACAGGAACTCTACCATCACGAGGGTGATCGGGCGTCCTCGCTGCTTCATCCTAAAAAACAGAGAGAGCATTAATACCTTGCGTTTTTAGCTCTGAGCTAACGTCGACCTCGGATAGCTCTACGGACACGCCGCGTATCACCACCTTTGCAAATCGCTCGCTCTTTGCCTGGTAGGTGTGATGCGGAGTACCACACCTATCCATATACCTAATCAGCCTGTCTCGGTTCTGGAGTGAGGTAGGCTGAATCCGGATTCCCTCCCTGAAGGCCTTGACCCTCGTGAAAGCGATCCGCTGTCGGTCCATTTTTCGGGAGAACGCGATCCAGTTATTCTTCTGACGAAGGATTACCGGAGGCACCTTCTCCTTGGTATCCTCTTGTGTCGTCTGCTCCATTGCTGCAGGGCTGTCAGTGTAGGGTTCCAGGGCCTGGAATCCGTTGTCTGTGGGCGGCGGCGTAGACGGACGAACCTTTGGGGTCTTCTTCGGCTTCTTCTTTTGCAACACGAAGTCGTCGGGGCTGGTAGATCCGGGGCGGGCCTCTTCTTCGGTGTTGTCGGTTCGGGCTGCGGTGGTGGAGGTGGACGGGGTGTCTTCTAGGGGAGTGATGCCTTCTAACGGTGGCGGTCGCGTCTTCTTTTGCCGCCTCCTCTTCTGTGCGGTGGTGGCAGGTGGCGCGTCGCTGCTCGCTCTCTCGAACGGTAGATCGAGCAGTGACGGTATCGCTGGCGGTATCCGGAACTTCTGGGACGTCGTCGGTGACAGCAGCTCTCCCCGAGCTGCCCGCTCCTCTAAGAACTGCTGGTATCAGCGCTTGTTGTACCCCGGCTCCAACATCGTGAAAACGACGTTATCTTTTTTTTTCAAATAGACTGGCCAGTCTTATCTAAAATTGACCTTTTCGGATCGAGATCTCAAGCTCGAATGATTTATCTCAATAACAGCGTTCATTATATACGAGAGTCGAGAGCGAGTGTGTAAAATATTTAAAAAACTGTAGATAATATTCATTAATACCTGATTAAAAAAATTTAAAGTTGCGTTGGGATTAGAAATATTCATATAAAATAATCGTATCGCCATTTTGGGTATTCAGCACATTGGTCATTCGGTGCTTTGATCAAATTGTCGTCGTAATGGTTCAACATTAAAATTCGGTAGAATGGGTGCATTCGGCGAAATGATCGTCGGCGTTTTGGTCACGTTCGGCGTTTGTTATTTTAAAAATATAGTGTATGCTTTTGGATATTCGGCGAAATGTTCTAAATCTCGTTCGGCGTTTTGGTCTTTGTGAGCGTAATGTCTTAACTCTAAAATTCGACAGAATGGGGGTAGTCGGTGAAATGGTCGTCGGCATTTTGGACTATTAAAATACAGAGATGGAATGTCCTAGACTCATTGCCACAACCTTTCTTATAGGCTAATTTACAATTCACAACTATACTTTAATTAAAATGCTTAGCTTTTGGGTGTGAATTCCTCTATTTTTTATTATTTTTTTACAAATTTAATCGTTTGGATAACAACCACACTTTCAGTAAATGATAGTTTATGAAAATTTCTAAAAAATAATAAAAAACATAGACGGTTTCATGCCCAAAAGCTAAGTATCTTCATTATAAGTGATAACCCCGAAAGTTTATATTTTCAAACTATAACGTAGTGCACAGCGACAAGACATAAAATTGAACATTTAATTTACTCAAATATAATATTTATAAGATATTTTTGCAACAAACTAACCATTTGAAGTGGTAAAAAGCTAGCCATTAGCTTGATATTATGTAAACTTTGGCATCTAATTCGACCTAAACAAATATTCAAATCCACATTATGGCTAATTTCCTGGTCGGTGTATCAACATAATTATAATAATATATTGTATATTTAAATTTTATGATTTTATTGAAATTAAGTCTATAAAACTTAAAGTAACATCATCTGGCTAAAATCCACATTTAAAATAGGGATTTTTACTACTATATATTTTTAAATAATTGCTTTTCTTTTAAAAAATTATATTAATTATTCTATATTCTTATGTTGCAGCAATGACGTTTATGTACTTCTTTGAGGCATCTTTCTTTTGGATGAATGTTATGTGCATTGATATTTATTTAACCTTTAGGTATGTATTTACTTTTTTTATGCCAGCATATGTTTAATTTTTTTCAGTGGCTCGAAAATAATACTCTCGGAGAGAAAACGAATAGAACTGAAACGTTTTATTTATTACAGTATATATGCATGGGGCATACCTATACTGTTAGTAGCCCTAACCCTTACAGTAAGTTACTTAGTTAAACCCAATGCTTGGTACAACCCAGGTATATTCGATCAAGAATGCTGGTTAAATGGTACGAACTCTACACTGAACAGAAGTATGAACAATAAATTTATGATTTTTAGATGGTATACCAACGTTTTTATACCTTTACTTGCCAATGGCAATTGTGATAATAGCAAACATTGTATTATTCTCTATAACAGCTCATAAAATAAGGACAGTACGAAAAGAAACTGCTATTTTTAAAGGACGTGATAGTGGTCGTTCGAAGGGTAATGATGATCGTATGAGATTTGGAGTATACGTTAAATTATTTTTGGTAATGGGTGTTAATTGGTCATTTGAAATTATTACTTGGGCTATTGATTGGCAAATTGAAAATGTACCATCAGCTGTTTGGTACGCAACTGATTTGTGTAATGCATTATTTGGATTATTAATCTTTATTATTTTTGTATGCAACAAGAAAGTATGGAAACTACTTAAGGCCAAGTCAGTTTTATATCTTAATTTTATTAGTGTAACAATTATTTTTGTAGGTGTTACAAGGTTACTGGAAAACCACCACCTACTGAGATTACATCTGAAGATGTTACTTTGGAAGATTTATCTTCGAAATGATTAATTAATATGCAAAAGGTGGATGTTTGTATTTTGGTGTAAAAACTGCACTGTTCTATATTCTAGTCGTCGAGAGAAAGGAGAAACTGTTGGTGAAGATTTCGTAATCACAAAATGCAATTGAGCACTGCTTACTTTGTACTGATTACTAAATAATACACTGTTTGGTGTCAGCTGTTTTATTTAACACTTAGTAAATTGTGTATATTCAGAAATATTATTTAAATTTCTTCAAGGACCTTAATTTAAAAAATATTAATGGTTTCGATCATCTAAATTATCCCAATGGAAGGATTGCCTATCTTGATTTTGATCTTAACAAATTTGGAGTTTAGTTTAAAATACTTCTAGTAAATAGGTGGTTATTTTTAATTATTATTATTAGGCAAATTAAACATGTGCCACCTTCAGATGATTTCTGTAAAGCGTTATTTGGATAATCCTATACGAAGGAGGTCCCATGATTTTTGTCATGTATACAATTTGGAGTATAGGTACACTAAACTATTTTTAATAATGGGTATTAATTGGCTTTTTGAAAATATTATTTTTGCCTTCGACTGACATTTGTACCACCTACAGCTGATTTGTGTACAGCATATTTGGATTATTATAATTTTATTTTTTGCATGCAGCAAAAAAAATATGGAAATTACTTAAAGCTGTCAGTTTGATTTTTTAATTTTTCTTAGTTGATGAAAATTTTATATGATATATATATATATATATATATATATATATATATATATATATATATATATATATATATATATATATATATATATATATATATATACAAGATTATGGGAAAAACTATTGAGATGTTAACGAAGTTGTCACAAAGGAAGATTTATCTTAAAAATGATTGTTATGAACAGGGTAAATAGAGGTGAGTTGACCCATCTTTTAAAAAACTGGAAAAAAAAATAACAAAAACGTAGAAAAACGTTTAAAGTAGAACTTAAAAGTTATACATTCCATGTAAGTTAACGTAGTAACATGCTGTAAAACAAATAAATAACTATTGTACTGGTCCAAGTATCCTCCCCACTGTCTTGGGTAGGAAAGTCAGACTTGACGGTCAGAATATTACTTTTTCCGCAGGTGTGACAAAGTGATTCGTAACTCGTACATCCTTCATGTAACCATCATTTACACAATACCCATTTAAGCCAGTCTTCTTTCTTTTCAGTCTTTCGGTAGTCCTCATCACGTCAGCACACTCATTTCACAGTCGCTTAATCGTACTTTGTCCTTTTAAGAATCATTCAGAACCACTTCTTCAGATTCTGACGATTCGAAGGGGCCTTCTTTTTCCTTCCACGTCGCTTTGCAGGGTTTTATTTTTTTTAATCGCCTTTTTTCCTCTTAGGGATTTTTCTTTTATTGGTGATATATTTTTCTAAAAAAACAATACCAGTTATTTGTCCCCGAACCTTCTTCACCGCACAAGTAACAACCGGCGTTGGAGAAAAACTACATCTTAACGTTTTTCGTGGGGACATCATTATGGATTTTTCAAGAGTTTAGTTCTGTTCATTTTGAAGTCCAGATGGTTCAGGTTCTGGCGATTCTGCTCTTCGCCGAGGTGCTAATTGTTTTTCATTATCTGGATCTGGCATCAAGGCAGCGAGTTCAGGAATAGCACTTGGACTAAACGGCATTATCCCGGTCGACCGAAAGCCTGACACTGTGTTCTGCTCGTAATACTGACCCGTTAAAGATTCAAGATCTAAGGATTGTAGAAAGTGTGTGGTGTGTAGTGGTAAACAGAAAAGTATTATTTCGTGTTCTTCTGCAAATTGCAGTCTCGATATCAGTAGTGTGAGGAGTATATCCATCTAAAATTAACACCACAGTTCCAGACGGTTTCATTTGGAAAAACGGGTCTTTAACCACTTGAGGAATATTTCTGAATTTACGTAGGCCGATTTTTACGACAGTCTTATGCGTGACCATCGCACTATTCATCTTTTCTGCTTGTAGCTTTAAAAATTCAGTATGGAGGTAAATATCCACCTTCAGCATTAAAGCATACTAAAATACTAATAGTTTCTCTTTTGTTCACGACTAATGCTAGGAAAACATTTTGATCGTTTTCCGGCAAGAACTTGACCTGATCTGGTATTCATCTGTTTCATCTCAATTAAATGTATTCCCAGGTTTGTCACATATTCGGTTACAACGTCAAGTTCCTCAAAATTATTTTGTACAATTTCCCTGGACATTCCTCTAGCACGGGGACAGATGAATTTTCTGCTTTTCGTACTGCAACAATAGATCTTCTGAGAAAGGAAGCCAATCATTTATGTCCTGCTATACCTAAAAATTAATAAGATTAAAATTTGCAAAAGGCAGTATTTAGTTTTTTACCTTCATTATTATTAAACGTATTGGATAGTCCTATCTTGACAGCCATTTTATATGTCATTTTTCTAACTTCTTCCCTTGTAGGCGAGAAACCATTCTTTTGGAGTTTTTATGTAATTTGCCACTTTTACTTCAGCGTTTGTACCGAGCTCAAAATCAGGGCCTAGGCACTTTTTCGTATTGTTGCTTTTTAATGTATGTTTTAACATAGACTGGGGAATACCAGTACTTCTATCTGCTTCATTGACACTCATATGGCGCAAAGAAACTGCGTCTGTCGCTGATTGCAAATCATTTTCGGACCAGAACCCCCTTGGTCGTGCATTTTCTTTGCGAAGGAAAAAAAGGAAAAGGCCACGTGTTTCATTCTCTCCCCAAGGAGGAGGGCGGGCCGCTCGAGCTTTCCGAGCTCATTCAGCCACAATCATGGATTCCCAGCATACATACATACATTACGTATGTATGCATGATGGGATTAGCATTCACCTAAGTAGACGCACATGGTGTGCATATATGCAGTGACCATGCCGCTACATATGTAGGAAATCCCCTTGAAAAAACCTCATACAAGGTAGACGGTAACGAAAATCGAACCCATTACCTCCCGAATGCTAAGCAGGTGGTGTCACCACTACGCTACTAGCTCGGTTCTTTGCAAATATACGTGCATTTTCTAGAAGGTAAAAACGACGTAAATACATAGGTCCATCTTGCTTCCATATCGATGGCCCAACTATCCTCATATGGGAGGATTCATGGACTATGAGTTTGCCCAGAAACCCACTACAATGGCGCCTATTGGGATTAGGGACAAAGATAAAGGCCTAATAAACTAGAATACATACAAATACCAAATAACACGTACGAACAAAGCTACTGTCTACTGCACGATTCCATTGTTGTCATATCTTGCATTTTATTACGAGCGGTCTATCCCTCCGCTGGTCCAACTCTTCTCCCTTTACCCTACGTCTATTTGAATGGTGTATGATTGTATTTTAATGTAAAACTGCATAATTTCATGAACTAGTCAAAGTATTGCAAAAGGATAAAAATCGAACACCGCTTACTTAGTACCTATTAATTACTAAATAATTCACTATTTTTGTGTCAGTTGATTTATTAAACACTTGTAGTAAATACTTATGGACCGAAATATTATTTAAATTTTTCTAAGGACCTAAATTTAAAAAACTTTGCCAGTATAGTTTATCTAAGTTTCCTCTCGGAAGGAAATCTGATGAAATTTGTAGTATAGGTAGGTACATTAAACTATTTTTGGTAATGGGTATTAATTTTTAAATTATTATTTGGGCCTTCGATTGGAACATCGAAAATGTGCCTTCAGCTGATCAGTAAAAATGGTTATTTGGACTGTTAGTATTTTGGTGTAAATTGCAGCACAGTTTAATAATGAAGTCGTGGAGGTATTGAGAAGGGAGGAACTATTAGTAAATATTTCGTAATCATAAAATGCAAATGAACACTTCTTACTTTGCACTGATTACTAAAAAACATTGATCTGTGCCAGTTGTTTTATTTAACATGCTTAGTGACTTGTATAAATGCAGGAATTATTAAATTTCTATAAGGACCTGAATTTAAAAAATTTTGATGGTAATAAATCATTTTTATAATCCCATTGGAATGATTTGCCAATTTCGTTTTGAGATTTTGAGTACACAAAAATATTTCTGATAAGTAATGAGTGTTATTTGGTCATTTGAAATTATTACTTGGCCTGTCAATTGCAAATTAAAAATGTACCACTCACTATTACATCTCCAAATGATTTGTGTTGTGTTTAGTTTTATTATTTTTGTATGCAGGTAATATGGAAATTATTTATAAGAGTTTTATTTTTTACTGTTTTTAATTATTGAATGATTTTTGTAGGTATTAGGTACAAGGCTTCTGGAATACCGATTGAGAAGTTACTGAAGATGTCACAATGGAGGATTTTTCTTCAGAATGATTAATGAATATGTGAAAGATGCATGATTATATTTTGGTATTTTATGATGCAGACAAAAGAAAAATTGTTGAAGATTTCGTAATCACAAAATATTATTTAACACTGGTTACTTCGTTCTGACTTCCTATAGTGGATACACTGTTTATTGTGTCGTTATGTCTTGTTTAAAAGTTTTAGTAAATTGTGTAAACACAAAAACATTTAAATGTAAATAAGGAACTTAATTAAGAAATCCCTCACCATATAAGTTATGTAATCCTATCGGAGTGATTTCCGATTTTGATTTTTATCTGAGCATACGAAACTATTTGTGGTAATCAGTGTTAATTGGGCATTTGATATCATAACTTAACGATTTTTGTCAAGCATCATTTGAATTATTCTTTTTTGTATTTTTGATTCGTAGGAAGGAAATATGAAAATTACTTCAGATTTCAGTTTTAATTTTTAAATATTTTTGTATGCAACAAGAAAGTGTGGAAATTGCTTAAGGCTGTCTGTTTTATTTTTCTAGCTAATGAATGAGTTTTGTAAATATTAGGTACAACGTTATGGAAAATTTATTAAGCTGTTACTGAATATGTCACAATGGAAAACTTCGAAATTATTAATGAATTTTTCAGTTTTATTAACTCTTTAGTAAGTGTTTTAAATACATAGTTTTTAAATTTGTTCATATTGTGTGTTCTCTAATCCCAATGTAACAATTTCCATTTTTTCATGTGATTATAAGCTCATATATATGATTTATTTATTTCTGGTATCAAAAGAAAAAGTTAAATTTTGCAGTACTAACTACTAATTGCCTCGCTCTTAAAAAAAGGATATTGAGAAAAGCAAGACTATTCTAAGAATTGGTTTCTCTTAGTCCAAAGGTTCTGCCATAGAAAAATGTTAATGTATATACAACAGTAATGTAATGTAATAATAGTAATGCAAAAATGAAATGGTGTAGGTATATGGACAGACTGCATTCAGTATTCTTAAATCCCACCATACCAAGTATGGGATATTGTACATACCCAGATACATCATCTTTCGCAGAGATACCATCTATGGAAATAAATAGAGATAAACAATGAAATGGCAAACAGCACAAAATCACGCAGGAATAAAAAAAAGAAATTTTGATATATTTGAACCGAATTAAGTCGAGTGTTGGAAAATGTTTCGCTTTATCCTTAATCTTGCTAAATTTCAACATAAAGCAATCATTCTATATTAATGTACAACTAAAATGATCCAGATTTATTTGAGTTTAAGTCTAAATTATGCTGAGTTGGAGTTACAATAAATTTACTTCTTTATATTTATTATTTCCAATGTAGATTTTCTGAATTAAAGAACCAATAAATTGGTGTATGATCTGCATACTTGATATTTAGATTTAGACAACGTACTTCAAATGTAGTTCGAATAGATAATAAAAAAACGGATAAAAGGCAGATCCCTGTGGTGCATCATAATGAATGTCAAGTAAGAAGAATGCAGTATGATTGACAACTATAGGTACTCTACCTCTTGTCAGACAGATATGAGGTTACTAGGCTGAGTAGAGTTAAATGGAAACCATTGTGATGGAGAATTGAAGCAAGCAATAACAAAGTTGAATGTATTCTGGAAATTGAACAACGTCAACAGTAATGACCTGACGTGTTTGGTCAATGAATTAAGACGAGTGTGATTTAAATCAGAATTAACTGTTTCGATGATTGCAGTTTTTAAAGTAGGTGGCAGCTTTAAACTTAACCCTAAGCTAGTTAGCAATGTTCTTAAAAATGTTTCACTATTACAATAGTAGGTAAGCTTAACGTATTGTACACAGTACTCATCAATATACTTCTGCTATCCTAAACAATTAGACATACTCAAATTTATCTCATGTCCTATATTGCGTGTGATTGTGTGTAACCTACGGTACTTTATACTCCTGTTAGAGAGCCGAACAGTCCAGTAGGAACAGCAAATTCTTAATCGAGGATTCCGTAGCTTTGTAACCTTATCGAATTTCGCGTGGTAGCAGACATAGCGTAGTACATTTTGCCAATTAAAAACATATTTTTAAAATGTGTACCGCCGGTACGCCACTGTAACACTACCTGCTTAGTATTCGGGAGGTAATAAGTTCGATTCCCTTTACCGTCAAACTGCGTGAGGTTTTTTCAGGGGACGTTACATATAGCAGCATTATCACTGCGTAAACTCATCATTTTGCTGCTATTTAGGCGAATGCTGGGGCAGTAACATCTCTCTCAGTACTTTACCCCCGTTACTTCTAGCCCTATTCTAACGGCACCTATCTGTAGTCACACGATGCATGTATAAGTAATGTATGTATGTTGGGAATCCATCACTGTGGCTGAAGGAGCTTGGAAAGCTTAAGCAGTCCGCCTACAACGTGGGGAGTGAGAAAGAGTGAAAGACGTTGTCTTGCCGCCTGTACCGACGCAACTGGTGGTTTGCAACACAATTCTATGGATTAACCGCTGAAGTAACAGATACAATGGTACAACCTACACTGGACATTGGAATGATAACCAGAAAACGAAAAACTGTCTTAAAGTTGGCCATGTCGGGAGAGTTCGTATCTCTTATGTAATTGATGGGAAATTTGGAGGTATTGGTAATTACAAAAATGTATATATTTATTGCAAAGTACATCTAGTACATCCCATTAGTGCACTGAGATCAAGTGAGCTAGAGGACGTTGCACATTATGTATACACTAAAATGCATTACTGAATGCAGAATTAGTGTTGACTAACAGTTTCATTTTACAAGTACGAGGTGGCCGACATAAATTCTGGACCAGATATAGAAAAAATAAACTTTGTAAAATAAAACAATTGTTATTTTTCAACGTAATAATCTCACCGAGGGGTCTCTCATTTACTACAAATTTATACTAGTATAGTAGAAAATAATTTATTATAGTAGTGTTGTGCAATGTATCGATACTGTACAGTAATGTCGAAATACTGTACAGCAATTTGCGAATACTGTACTGTTCAGGAGTTCTTAAACATTTTTATATTGAAGGCTTAACCTTAAGTTTGTTGTTTTATGTTATAAAACTTTATTCTTTATAAATTCATGTTTGTATTTATAACTGACATTTTCCACACAATTTGTAATTGTCCTTTGGAAATAAAAATATTATTATTAAGATTACTATTATTATTATTGTACACGTAAAATTAGTGCAATGCTGTGATGATAATACATATTTGATAAAATGATTACTTCAAGACTTCGAAAAAAAAGAGGAAAAGGCACAAAATCTACACATACCACAAAGTTAAGATATAACGAGGGTAAATCGAGGAAAGATGGCCATAGTTTCTTTATTTTCTCATAACTATGGTAATATCTCACCGAAATAAACAATTTTTTGTTGTACACCAACTGAGATATATTAGTATCAACAGCCTT
The DNA here is from genome assembly GCA_036346205.1 of Vesta saturnalis. Taxonomy (NCBI): domain Eukaryota; kingdom Metazoa; phylum Arthropoda; class Insecta; order Coleoptera; family Lampyridae; genus Vesta; species Vesta saturnalis. Next base: position 579,211 of record JARFJB010002134.1, read on the forward strand.
TAAATAAAATAAGAAATTTGTATTACAAACAGAAATATTACCTTCATAAAAATGTAACGAGGTGGCCAACGATCCTCACCTTCTAAGGAAAGTTGGCCATGGCAGTTGAGGATAAACCGCCATATATTTTATTTTGATATCGTGTGTTAACATTTTTTCCGAACTATCCGCATACGGCACATGTCTTCCTTCTCATCAGAAAGTTCTTCATACGGGATATCTTCATTAACATCCTCTTCCGGTAACTAGACGGTACGTGTCTTCTTTTCCTATTTTCTTTGGCGTTTTCATTTTCTAGATTTTTTAGTTCTTCCTTAATATTATGTTTAATCTTGGCATTTTCAATTTTATCTTAACAAACCTTAATATTTTTTGAAGAGGTCAATTCCACGTCTAGAGCTTTGGAAGAGGTGACAATTCAAGCAGTAGTTTTAGTAGGTGTTTCTTCTACTGAAGTACTAGAGCATGGTTGTGGTTGCAGATTGTTGTTTATTTTCTCTTTTGCATCCAAAGGATCTTGAATAATAATCTGTTCTTTAACTGTTTCCTGCTCTTGGCTATGACTAACTTTGCTTATTTCGCCCTCTGCTGTCACATGCTCTGGAAGACTGTTTGAGGGTTGGTTTTCTTTATCTGTATCCCTGTACGGTTCTCACTTATCTCAAATTCATAATCAGGGATACAATTGCAGTTATATGGATAAATTCCTGCTGCTTTAAATCCGGCCACCGCACTAGAAGATGTAGCCTTTCCCCAGGACTCTGACAACAAATTTCCAAACTGATATCGTGTTTATCGCCTTCCATGATGGTTGTTTACCCACAAGCGACAAGCTTCGTAAAAATAAGTTTTCAGCGATTTAAACACTGCAGCATCGAGGGGCTGCAGCTTACGTCTAGTGTGACTTGGATAACACATCATCGCTATATCATGCTGATCTGCATATTCTAGCACTGAAGTTGAATGACATACGTCCATCCAGAATAAGTAATGTTTTTCCCGGTGGTTTTCTGGGAACAAATATATCTTTCAGCGATTGCAAAAATATATCGGAGGTTATGTAGGCTGATTTCTGGTTCATGTAAACTATTGACCCTGGTGGCATTTTATCTTCAAATTATTTCTTTTTAAAAGTTAACTTTTGCATTCCAGTAAGTTACGACAGTGATAGTCTCACCTTTTTCAGCAGAAGTCACCGTAGACACACATTTTGACCTCTTAGCAGCTAAAACTTCCTTAGGGCGATTATTAAACTGTAAGTCGGATTCATCCATATTAAAGATGTTACCAGCTTATCGAATAATTTGCGCTTCTCCAGAAGGCTATTAGGTAACTTAAAATATTCCTCTATTTCGGTTTTGTTAATGGCCAATCATCTTGCTATTGAGAGCCCTTCTGATTTTCTTACCGTAATCTCTAAGAAATAATTATAATCACACATACCCTGCTGTTTCTGTATCGGTATTTAACTTGTGATTTAGTCCCAACTGAACTGCAAACTTATATGCCAAGTGAAGAATATCATCTCTTGCGAACGGAAATCCTCTTTATTGTGTGTTTTTAATGTGTTTGACAAATCTAGCCTCATTTTTCTCTCCCAAACAACTATCAGGTCCCATTTTTCCTTTTGTATCAATTTTAGTTTTTTAGGTCTTCGCTATAACGTTTTCCTTGGTATTTTAAAATCTATGGAAGCTTTTTAACAGAAAAATTGTTATTCTGCACCGGGTTCATTGCATCTTTCAAGTCTTGTTCTGTCCAATTTCCTCTTTGTACAGATTTTTACTATATTGGTTCGGCATCTGAAAAAAACCAATATTAACATACATAAAGCTTTTAGAGAATAGATGGCCTCATGGCAATCTCCCCTTAAAAAATATTGGCAATATCTCTTTTCACAGAGGAGATATGGCCTAATTAAAACATTTAAAGTAGATGTAAACTCGATTTGTAGCGAGGTTAGGTATCTAATACAGAGATTTCTCAGTCAAATAAATCAATCTTAGGCTATTTCTGAATATTGTTTCACTGCTTCACATTGTATAAAAAAAGGTGACTAAAAATATTTCACGGTAAGCAATAATGATATGCTGATTTTAGTTACTTTTTTCGTTCAAAATGTGCCGACACTTCTACACTTAATTACTACGTACCCATCAATATTCACGCTTGAACAACATGCGACATCTATTAAAAATAACTGAATTATCGCTGTTGTAATTCTCTCCTCTATGGCCATCTCTCCTCGATTTACCCTATGTTTTTAGTTACGACACGATTAAACCTATTTGATCTAGATTTTTCTTCTTTGATATTAAAGTTATTTGGTTGTTTATACATATCAAGTTCCCCGCTGTAAACGTATATGATAGTTGAATCTGTGTAAGAAATGTTCGGCTACTGTGGATCTTCATTAAACGTCTAGCGTCAAAGCTACGTTTTGTATTTCCAATGTATACTTTTATACAATAATAAAACAGGATACGTTTTTGAAGATGACAGTGGATTTGTAGCATCTTTTAGGAAATCTGAAATTTTTTCAATTGCGTTTATAATATGTACTTTATGACACTCAAACGGGTGTTTTAATGTTTGACTTTATGAATCCTAATCTTTTTTTATGTAGGTATGTAATCTAATGCAGTTCCTTGTGGATGCAAACATAACCTATTCTTATCTGTGTGTATATAATTTCAAGTCACAATTTAAACTAATAGAAGTTTAATGCTTGGTATTGAATTTTGAAAATCGGTACCAGTATCAGAGAATTTTGTTGTAAATGATGATTTGCTACTTTGATTTATATTTGAGGTAAGCTTTGTACACGGAACGATTAACTGTGCTCAACATGTTAATGATTTATTACATTTGCAGTAACCACCTGCCGCTTGTAAAGCAAATCAATCGAAGAATTCACATAATCAACGAACTTGTTTCACACATGAAAATACTGCCTTGTCAGCGGTGTAAAAGTTTTGAATTGAATGCAACAATAATCTTAAACCTGGACATTTAGTTGTATGTGGAACTATTGTGTTGAACTATTCATGGTGTAATGTTATGGTGCGGTGTTAATATGTTCTCAGATTATGCCGTTCACAATTTTTTCTGTAAAATACATTCTTCATTAATGCTGAGAAATTCTTTTCTGTTTTATTTGTTGACTTAGCTTGAGTGTATATATTGAGGTTATGTTCCTGAGACAAGCCTATTTTGGGATACGGAGATTCCAGATTTGGCATTTGCAATGTTACCAAATTTGCCGTTTCTCTGATATTATTAGTCACTTTGGTTTTTTAAATACATCGTCCTGTATATACAGTCATTATTGGAATCTCCTCTTCAATACGAGTTCAACCATGTCTAACACGTATGATTTTATATAGTCTAGAATGTCTTAAATACATAAAACATTGCAAAATGTGTAGATTTGGTGAAATTTAAATATAGAATGCTGTGATTTTGACATTTGTTCATCATTTACATTATTAAATAAAACTGACAGTACTTTGATGTATTTTGAAAAGTTCTGCAAAGTAAGTTGTTTCTTTAAAATGATTGTTAATGAAAAAGGACGAATTACTATTCTAATGATGAGAGGGTACGGCGACAGAAAAATATCTTATAGTGAAGTAGCCAACTTGTTCTTTCCCAAACCGTTCTCCTATCCATAAGACGACGTTACAAAAATTGTAAAGCTCTTTGAGGGCTCTGGAGGAGTAAAAGATAGATATCGATCAGGTAGATCAAAAACAGTTATAAATGACAACAAAACTTCAGATATAATGCAGAGTTTCGTTGAAGATCCACATACATCCTCACGCAGGGTTGCACAATTACATGATATAGGCCATTCTTGAGTCTTACGTGTATTACATAAGAATAAATTTCTACCATACAAAATTAATTTACTGCAGGAATTAAGCAAAGATGACTTCGACCGTAGATTAGAGTTTACTGAACTAATGATGGATAAAATTGAAAATGACGGAAATTTTGTTAACAACATATGTTTTTCCGACTAAGCAACCTTTACACTGCATGGGAGTGCAAATCGACATAATTTAAGGTACTGGAACGACGTAAATTCACACTGGATGCGTGAAACTTAATGCCAGATACGTACGAAATGCTACTTAGAAATGAAATTGTACCTATACTGAGATCTCCAGATCATTTTGCTGTAAACGTTCGGCGTTATGAGGTGATATTTCCGGGAGGATGGATTGGTAGACGAGATAGAATTGAATGATCTCGACGTTCACCTGATTTCAATCATGAAGATTATTTTTATTAAGGATACTCGAAAAATTCAGTTTACAAAACTAAACCGGCAAGTCTTGCAGAGCTAAGGCAATGAATTATCTATGAATCTCGATTAATTTCTAGACAATCATGGAGAAATGTGGTAGACGCATTCTGTCATCGATTAGGGTACTGTCAACTCACAAATGAAGCACATCTTCAACGTGTACTGAAGAGGAGATTTCAAGAATGACTGCATAAGGTGATGAATTTAAAAACCAAAGTGACTAATAATATTAGAGAAACGGCGAATCTGGCAATATTGCGAATGTAAAATCTGCAATCTCCGTATCCCAAAATAAGCTTATCCCAAATTTTGTATAATTCGGACTAACAATTTACGAGATAATTGGGCATTTCCAGACTTTTGGTCCACTATTTTATTCTGATTATAATAGTTATTTCATTTCTTATTGATTTTATATATTTAAGGTGGTTTGTAATGCTTTAGTAGGAAAACAAAAGTTTTAATAACCTATTTGAATCTAACCCACAGACAAATACCACCATTGCCAACATGTATTCGAAGTTATGAAACTTGACATACAAGTTGACAACCGAGCACGAGGTTGATGTTCATACTTTCGCAATAGTCCAGAAGAGCTTTAATAACCTCTACTGCAGAAACCTTATTCGTGTCTCTCGGAAGGTAGACCGACACCACTATGACCCCTGGCCCCCTCTGAAGGCGTCCTTATCATTTATAGCGGAGTAGGTGACCCACTAGGATTTACGCCTCCCTGAACGGATGGCGTTCTATTGGGAAAGCTTAGTACCGTCGTTGGTATCGTCCCTTTGACCCCCTTTTTTCTTTGCTGAAGGCCATAGAGCCAGGTTTGGTAACTTGAGGGCAAATAGTTTTTTTTCTGACGTGGCCACCTCTGGATTTTTCTTGAGGCTGTCTTTAGACTTGGGATATTAGACCTGATAGTAGCCTGTCCTTATTTATAGCTGGTTCTGAAGACTTTACGTCGTGAGAGTGAGATAATCATCGTTAAATAAACAGTGGTTCTCCCCTGTTACCTTGTGAGCTCACGCTATTCGTTCGTGTTTAACATGCGGTTTATACTCGTTTTAGGAAGCGCTCAGTTGGTTCATCCATGTTGTAGGGGAAGTAGGCGTTCTCAGTGATCGCGTTTGATATGTCCTACTCGACAGCACGCAACTAGCTGTAAAGATTGAACTAAAAAATTGAGGATGCATTGTACCATACTAGTACATATTCGAAAGGAAATTGGAACTAAAACAAAAATTATAATTACAGGAAGATTAACACTTCATAACTTCAAAGCAATAATTTTAGCCAAAAAGGTTTAATCGGAGTAATAATCTTAGAGGTAAGTGTATTGGTCAAAGCTATTATCAAGGTAGGTTATTATAATTTACTTCCGAAATTTCGCAATTAAAACAACGCCTTTATTTAATTACAACTATATTAGAAACGTAAATACTTCTAAAATTTCATAATAAATTCCAATTAAGCACAAAAAAAATGTCACCGTTAAAAATAATATACTCTGGAACGAAACAATATAGAGTTTATTCCTGCGGTACTTGCGTGGCGTTTTGCTACGTAAACGGTCGCATGGGATACTTTTGTATCCTACGATATTTGAAGTAAAATAGTAACACAATGTTAGGCAAAATAATAACACCATCATAATATACTGATAAATATATAATGAAAACCTAGTAACCACAAAAATGAAGAGATGGTAGGAACTAAGTGAAGAAACTTTTAAACTTTTGTGAACAAAAATATCTAGTGTGGAACATCACATGACCCTCCAACCTACAAAATGGAAATTAAATAATTTGTTTAACAATTAATAATTATGGAACCCCTTTTATAATAAGTTCGTTACGAAAATAGGCAACATTGTAAACTATAATCTATGTCAAACAGACGTTTACACCTTCATGTCAGATAGAGTTTTATAGACATCTACACGCTAACTTACAAAAAAATTCCAAAACCGACCGATTCTTTGAAAATATAGACAATACAGTTTAAGCACTTTCAATCCTATTTAAGTAATTTTTAGACTGATTTGGCTATGTATTAGGAAACTATAAAAACAGTTACGTATAATCAAATTTTCTTTAACACATTTCCTTATAATATTAATCATTATTCAGATATTGAAAAAATGTTAACTATCACTTAAATTCTACCTCATTAATTTTTTTGCCACAAAATTAGGAGTCGTATAAAAAAATTGCATAGAACATAATTAATCTACATGATTAAGGTCTATATATTGGTATTTTTATATCTTTGAAATATACAGCTGTTTCAGAAATATTTGATAAAAAATAGGTGGAAGGCATGTATATCCCATGTCGCCCGGTGCAATACCACTATCTTTACCATGGGTTCGTTAATGACGAGTTTTAAAACAGACACTATACCTCAGGTGAGTATGGAGAGACGCCCACATTCTCACATCGATTCGTAGACCCGTCCAAAGGATTCTGAGGGAAGGGGCAAAAATTCGTCAACATCAAAATCAAGGCTAAGAAGAGCAAGATCTGCCGGTAATAAAATCCTGCCCCATTTGGATGCCCGGGAGGGCCGGATTCTAGCGACCTCGGTTATCAAAAGTACCAACATTGGGATACATTAGTGCAACATACGTGGTATCAGGTCGAATCTTCCTACACCTTGAACAAGTGCAACCGGGAATTCTGTTACTATCAGAAACACAAGTCTCCCCTGAAAGCACTGATTCGTCTGATCTGCAGTTTCCCAGATACAACCTTCACTCTAACTTTGGGCCCCAATTTGTGAAATTCTATTGTTGTTTATACAGGTGATAATAACAATGATAATAACTTCCAAGATCGTTTTGATTACCTTAGCCTGAAAATAGATTACCTCTTATCACTCTTCCATCTTGCAATATCTCAATTCTGAGAGATTTTAATGTCCACAGCTCCAATTAGCTTCAATTTTCATCTACCAGTAATCCCGCTGGTCATAGTGCAGAAGCAGTTGCTGTATCTCACACCAATGGTTTGCCTAGCTATACTCCACATCTTTTCGACCTATTTCTAACCCACTTGTCTATAAAACAAGAGTCCTTTCCCCGCTTGGTCAGACCACTGTCGACTTCAAATAACTTGCTCTGTACCAAATCCCACACTTAATCCAAAAAATATATATAACTATGTGGTGATCTAAATCAAATAACTGGAGCAAGCTGCGAAATTTTTTTGCAACCTTCTCCTGGCGTGAGTATTGATTAAAACGGTCATCCTCTTCAAACATTATGCTTTCAACAACTGAAATTATATTAATGGGTATGGAGTTATACATTCCCAAGAAAACATAATCACGTAGGTCATTCCCGTTCCCAACCATGGTTTAATAGGGCTTGCACTGATGCATTATCGCAAAACCATAAACTATTACCAAATGGAAATCGAATAAATTTGTCGAAAATCCCGCCGACTATATTGCCGCAAAGGAATAGTCCCATCAGTAAAAACTTTAGTACTTATTTCCCCACATGACATCTCTTGACGGAGCGGTAGTAGCTGATTCTGCTGACAAAGCCAACCTCTTTGTCGATTACTTTGCATCAAATTCATGTCTCAATGATTCTGGTAATATTGTACCGTCCCTAGCCCAAATCTACCCCATACGCTATAAAACCAATCCACTTTCGATACAAGCTCTTAGAATCAATTATCAATCAACTTGAAACAAGGCTACTGGACCTGACGGTATTCCACATGTGGTCCTTAAAAACGCTCCCCGAGCTAGCACCTGTATTGTCTGAAGTCTTTTGATCTCGACCATTTCCATTCTATCCTCTAGTCGAATCAACCCCTCTGCGACTACCAGTATAGGTTGAGACAGTCATTTAACGGGTGATTTTCATATTTCACATAACTTTGGAATAACACATTAGTCAGGTCCGGTGAACCAGTCGTAGCACCTTTAGATATTTCAAAGGTTTTTCACAAGGTTTGATAAGTGCCTATTTGCTAAGCTCACCTTGTTCGGCTTTTCCGATGTGTTCATCAATTGGATTTCCAGCTTTCTTGACAAAAACATATACGTGTTGTCATTGATGGATTCTTTTGGAAAGAAAGTACTACTAAAGCGGGCGTACCCAAGGATCAGTGATAGCTATCACACTTTTCTTGCTATACAAAATGACTTCATTTTATCAACAAATAACACGATCCATTTCTTTGCAGAGGACAGCACTCTACATTGCAGTTCTTCTCAGTTTTGCCACAACAATAAGTCTAGTCAGGGCGGACGACGTTAAGATGAAAATGGCAGCCTCAATGAACAAAGATTTAGAACGTATCTTTGAATAGGGAAGGATAAATCTACTACCTTGAACGCCGATAACACCCAATGTTGCCTTGTGTCATCCAAATTGAACCTCTCATGGGTGACCACCTTTTGTCAGTCAGCAAAACAGCTGCCCATAAACTGGGCTTTCTATACGGATCTAAACAGTACTTCACTTCGCAAAACTACTTTTATTGTATAAGGCTCAAATTAGATCTCATCTGGAATACAATTCCGACCTCTTGATCAGTGCTCCCCAATACACCATTGATATGGTAAACCGCATCCAAAAAAGAGCTATAAGACTTATAAATGACCCACCTCTAACTTCTAACCTACAGTCTCTTGAGCATAGAAGAATTTTTTGTACTTTCCTTGTTCTATCGCTATTACAATGGTAAGTGTGCCTCCAAATAAACTCATTAACACCTTCGCAGGCCGTCTTCTAAGAACACTCGGTTTGTCCATTGACACCATAGTTACGCACAAAAAATAATTTCACGTAAGCATCATTCTCATTTGTCAATAGCGTGGGGTGGGGTTTACTGAAAATTTTAAATGGCACTTCCACTTGTGACCCATAATTGGAAAGCGGTTGTCATGGGAATACGCCGCACTTTTGTTTTATAAAATCTGATTACATTTCCCCTTCCATGATAATCCAATGCTTTTTACTAACAATTTTTTAACGAAATCTTAATTGCTTATGATAATCGGCTTCGGGTAGCCTACTTTGGAAAAGTGTTGTAAAACTTCGACAGCGAGTAATGTGCTTGAGTAAATCGTGTCTCTTAATTCTAAAGTTATGATCTACACTTTACAAAGAAGGATAGAAATTGTTCCTCTTTATTATGGGAACAATCATTCTGCTATTACTGCTGCTAGAATATTTAATAACAGAGGACGAAATGCATCTCATATGTACAAACGTGCGAAGAGAATGTGAAAGCAGAGTTTACTTCGGTATGGATGTTGGTGGTGAACATTTTGAACATTTGATAAAGCGATTAATTGTACTTTTAATACTTTAAGTTTATTTAAGTGGCTCAGATTTCGTTAAAAATTTATTAGATTTGGATGGTCATAGAAGGGGCAAATATCATCGGATTTTAAAAACAAACGTGGCGTATTTCCCATGACAACCGGTTTCCAATGATGGGTCACAAGTGGGATATTGCCATTTAAGGTTTTTAATTGACCCCCTCCCCTGACTAATGACAAACGAGAATTACGCTTACATGAAAATGTGTCCCTCTTGAAATAAAAATCGACTGTCCCGGCATTTTTCCGTAAAATCAGTTATGTGACAGATAATAGAATATGAGACCTTTCGCTGACTCACCCTGTATGTAGGTTGGAAGGTAATTTTCACAACTTAGCGGTAACATTTTTTGGTGCTCTTGACATATCCACTGATATAAGTACTGGTGCATTTGTGCTACCTGTATTCATCATGTTGAAAAACACTTAGCGGGCATCACGTATGAAAGTAAGGAACAGACGTTACTAAACGTAACTTCTGGTCTGTTTGCCACGTTTACTAATTCGGTCGGTATTTCTTTCTTAGGTTTCCAACATAGTGGGTTTCAAATCATATTTCACATCAATTGCGAGTTGAGAACCAGAAAACCAATTATCCATTGTTATGTTGTGATACGTACCGCTGAGAAATTCTACAAGATGTTTTACGACATCACCTGTTTGACATGCGAAATGTACCCTATGGCTGTATTTCAGCAGAAATCTCAAGGTTTTTGAGTATACAGCTTACTTGAATCAACCAAGGCAAACACTTTGATACCATATCGGTTTGTGAGCTTTTGTCGCGGGCGGCTTTATCGTTAAACCTCAGACAACGTAATAGAAATCGGTTATGTCATTGTGTAGTAAATAGCATTCATGCCAGTACTGTCTGTTTTCCAGAAATCCGTTATGTTCTGCCTACCGGGCTTACGAACACCTAGTAGGTATAACATTTCGAACAATGCTCTTACTTCGCAGGTATCAATCTGTTTTGAATCCCTATCGCGTTGATACTTTTCGTTTATTCCATCTATGTAAATGTTTGTTGATTGAGTACGGGCTTGAATAATGCTCTCAGTAAAAAATATTTCCAAACATTCTAAAACGGTCTTCGAATTTGCATCGTTATTTACTGGGCTTGGTTTTTTGTCAAATATATTGTGTACCTTCGTTCTGATTTTTGGTGCACACACTTTTTTCCATTGGGTTACCTTATCTTTCCCTAAATACTACGGGACTCCGTCATCGTTATCTGGGGTACGTTCATCGGTTTCGTCTTCTTCTTCTTCTGACTATGAGTTATGATTACCTTCTTCACAGTGATCACATTAATATTCATCAGGATCAATTTTTTCTAACACTTCTTCTTCCTCTTCAACTTTCTTAAGCCATTCCATTTATTTTTTAGGATCCTGGATTGTCAGGCACAAGCAACTAAAATTAAAAAATTAAAAACGAAAAATCAACAAATAACTTACCAAAATAAACCCAATAAAAGCTTAACGTGGGCGGTCGCGCGGGATACACTCGTATCCCAGTAACGAAAATCAGAAAAATCAGGACGAAAAAACAAAAACAGACAACCGCACGCTTGTAAGAGTGTAGTACTGAGTAGGATAGCCTAGAAACCGACGCGCGCCGGAACCGCTGCTATCAAGCATACGTATCTCCAGTACTGATGGGATACGCATATATCCCGTGTGAGTACCGCAGGGTTAAGTGTGTGTAAGTCAATAGCTGGGTCTTCTAAGAATACCAAATTTGATGAAATTGCCAATACAAGAAGGTTTTTTGTAAGTAAACTAAATGAATGTTAAAATATCCTTGAAATAAACTGGACTATGCGGTATAAAAGAACTACAAAAATACGAAAAAGGTATTCTTTTTGTATGATGGTGTCCCAAATAATCAGCCCCACTGTTAGAGATTTGAAACGATAAAGATCTATAGGTCTGAATATGGGTTGTAATGGGTTTTCAGTGGTGGCAAGTGAAGCTTGCCCTCAACGAGCACCAATACAAGAATTAAGACTCGTTTGGAAAAACTTTTATTTAAAATAGTTATAAGTTACGGTATTTATTTGCAAACGGATTCGGGCCCCATCCAAAGATAAGCTGCTGCCCAGGTGTTCTTTGGGGCCAGTCCCTATGACGGTGTTAATAATAACTTGTTTAAAACTCTCTTAATTATAGGATTTTAAATTCTATTTTTGGATGCTTCAGTTTACTTATCTCTACCTGATATTAATATAACAGGTTTTAAGCGAAATTTTCCATTTAAAATGTGCGTTTTACTACAAACTAAATTGTTATTTATCAAGCTTTAATTTCGGAACAAAAGAGAAAATTTCTATTTATAATTAACTACAATTTCTTAGATCTTTTCGATTTTTGTTGATCACAAATGATTTTATTCTGAACAACTAAACTTTAATATTATATTTATTCGACGTTCATCATGAATCACGGTATAATTATTTATAGTAATTAATTTAATTCTTGTCGACATGTAATGGTGCATAATTAATTGCTTGACGGACTTAATTACGGTTTGTTATCGGAGTAAAAAGGGAAAAAACTAACCTTCACAGGGTCCATTAGTTAAATGAAAAAATTATAAATTGTACAATTATAAAAATAACGAGTTATCCGTTAGTAGAGTATATAAGTTTTTAGATTTATTTAATACAAATAATTGTAGATAAGAAAAACTTGAGACAATACATGACATTTGTACAAAATATATAGATGTGTTTAATAGAGAACGGTAATTTTACAGTAACAAATGCGGACAAAAAAGTATTAAAGTAAAAGTTCATGTTTAGCTGACTTTAAATTTAAATATGGTAATTGTGTAATCATAATTGAAATCATTAAACCATCAGTTACGTACTTGTCGTGTGTGTAACCTTAGCGATATTCGGGCCACATGACAATAGTACACTTAGTAACTGTTACCATTTAAGTTAATACAATATCCCGTTTACAGATTATATAATATTAAGTTTCTATCAAATAAAATTTGTAACATTGTATCTCAGTTGGCAAAGCAATCGTCTAGTCAACGAGAGGACATGGGTTCGAATTCCATTCGGGGAAATCTTTCTATGTGTATAAAAATTTTCAATTTTACATTTATAAAAATCATGAATGCCAATTCATTTTAATGTCAAGGACACACACACACACACACACACACACACACACACACACACACACACACACACACACACACACACACACACACACACACACACACACACACACACACACACACACACACACACACACACACACACACACACACACACACACACACACACACACACACACACACACACACATATATATATATATATATATATATATATTGTCACGCTCGGTATTTTGGGGCGTAGGTAGGGCTTGACGTGCCATTATGGCATTTCAGGATTGTATGTTTTAGTTAGCAGGTAGACTCGGTACAAGTACAGTAAAAATAAGCGTAAAACAAAATGATATAATAATAAAAATACATCTTACACAATGCTGCTACTGGCCATCTTTGGAAAACACTTAACAAATAATACAATGTACTACAAAGAATTAAAATTCTATACAATACTAATAATGATAATAATCACACATGATACCTGATTACCATTTATAAGGAGATGAGTTGTGACGAGCTTCTTGTAGAACCAATCCTTAAGGATCGTGAAATAGGCTGCGCGTGTCAGGGTCTTGGGAAACCAATATCCGTTATTAGGTGAGAACCTTGAGTAATTCTACTAATATTGACAATTAAGATCACTATTGTGATATATATATATATATATATATATATATATATATATATATATATATATATATATATATATATATATATTGCAGTGATCTTTTACCTTTTTATTTTTATATACTACAGCATTCATCAAAAATTTTTATGGACTCTTGATGGGTCGAATGTGGGCTCTTCTGTTTGACTATAATTGGCATAATCAACAAAATAATCAACTAACCAAATAATGCTCCTTTATTACATACAAAAAAAGAAAAAAACACACATTAGACAATAAAAAAGAATGGTTCTTCCAATGCAACTTTTCGTCTATGCCCTAATTCTAACTTAGTAATAATCGTAACTTACCCACCCGTCAGAGCTCATAATTACTCACTGCACCCCAAATACTCCTGACCATATATTTTTGAGGAAATTAGAATGTTAATCTCTTCCCCAATTGGCTTTCCAAATTATCTTATAATCACCTTATTGCCAAGTGTATTTAGGTATTTGTATAGGACTCATCTTGTTCACATTAGTAGTTAACACTATATTTACTTTTTAAAAAACTTTTGAAATTAGTTTTCTATTTTGTTGTACTATCGCATTATTCACATTCGTTACAATTTCCACCACTTTTTTTACAAGACGTTATATTAATTTAAATATCCATTTTATAGCATAAAAATCTACATTACTATTCCGATAATCGTATCGAGTTATTTTCACCGTATTCTTTATACAAATACTCTATTGACCTTGTCAACTCAAATTATTCACATTTAGTTAATACTAGTTAATACTGCTGCGTATTAAAATGTTCCAGAACACTCATTTATTATTGCTTTGCTGACAATTTCCTTTTTTATCCTTTTAAGATGGGTGCGTTGCTATTATACCCCTACCTGGGTCATTCTTTTTAATCAACTTGATACTTTGTTTCTTATTAAAACCCAAAGCGTCAAGAACTTTCTGCCTTATCGAGCATACACTGTCGTTATCGCTGCTATTATCCTCCATCTTGCACAAGCATAGATGACTTTTTAGCACTTACATTTAATTTGATATACTTTAGATAATAATTTCTTTTAATTGTACTATGTCTCATGAATATTGTAAAATACAATTTATTTCAACAACCATAAATGGCCCCACGTTGGGTACCATTAAATGATTTTTTTTCTTTTTTGGGTATATAATAAAGGAACATTGTTTGGTTAATTGATTATTTTTTGTATTGGATTGTTGATTATACAGTCAAACGGAAGAGCCCACTTTCGACTCATCAAGAGTCTAACAATTTTTTGAAAAGAAATAAAAATAAAAAAGGGGAAAATATTATAGCAATATATATATATATATATATATATATATATATATATTGTATTAAACTGTGATCAGTTTAATAAATAAGAATTAGTGTAATCCATTACTAATAAAAAGTACATACAAATTAAGTTTAAATCGAATGAGATTTGCTCCCTGGATAGCGTATTAACAATACTGTGTGAGTTAACTCATTCAAAATAAAATAACGGTAATCTTCATTCACCCTGTAAAGAAAGTCACATATATTTTCCTTCGATTTCACCATTCCTCTACTGTGTTATTTGATAGAATTTTTCCAAATTACGTAACTTAGCAACCAGTACGCGCTTTATTAAACGACCGGAGAGCTACAAAACATGGAAAAATGATAACCCATGGTTTAAAGTGTTTTAGATACCCAAAGGATGGATATGAATAATGATTGAATTTCGTAATAAATTATTATAAGTTTTGTTATGAACAAATAAGTTCAAAAGTAAACATGTAATTAAAATTATTATTAATTTCACTAAATACTTGAATAAAAGTTTACCTCGAGTAGGATTTGAACCTACGACCTGTACTTTGCTAGAGTACCGCGCTAACCCACTGCGCCATCGAGATTCAAGCCCCAATCGATGTAAATTTTGTCTTTATGTATGTAGAACTGATGTAAATTCTAAATATAATGAGATAACAATTAAATTACTTACATTAATGGAATTTACATCAGTTCTACATACATAAAGACAAAATTTACATCGATAGGGGCTTGTACTTCGATAGCGCAGTTGGTTAGCGCGGTACTCTAGCAAAGTACAGGTCGTAGGTTCAAATCCTACTCGTGGTAAACTTTTTATTTGTGTATGTAATAAAATTAATAATAATTCTTAATAAATTGTTCCTGTTCTATTTAGAACTAGACGTAGGAGACATGTTTTACTTGAACAGCAGTTTATTAAGCTAGCCTTGACGTATTGCTTGTATTTTATTTTTATATTTTCAGTGTAAAATAAAGCAAAACACAGTATTATGTATTTTTTCTTTAATTAAATAAGGTTTTCATAGTGAAGGCTGTTGAATTTACAAGAAACTTGAAACCTAATTGATATTTTCTTACGAGTTATGTATTGTTAATTTAAAAATGCAAATACCACGTTAAAATTAAAACATTGTCATGAACGAGGTATAGTGTGTAATTAAATCAAGGTCGTTACTGTATCACTGGCGGCGTACATACGGATTAGTACTACTGACCAGAGTGTTGCTAAGTTTACCAAGCCTTAATTAAGAATTCTTCGAAAACTAATCTCGAGCTAACGGTTATCGAATTTTTCGCTCAGTTTTTTATACAGAATCAGGTGGTATGTATACTATCCGCCATTCAGGATTCGCCCTGTATAAATATAAATTGTAATTAATATGCGTGTATATTCGACTTGTGTTAATCCGCAGCAAACATTTTAGAAGCGCCCTATTATCGGCGTTGAGTCCTCCGTCGGCGTTAGAGTCCTTTGGCTTTGTGGCGTGGTCAGCGTTTTATCCCTCATAAACAATTCGCCGTAGTACGTATAGTTGGCGTAGTGTTGGTTCGACGTTGTGGGTATTCAGCGTACTGTCAAAGACCCAGTTTGATACTTATTATAGTTATTCCTTATTATTGTCATCGTTGTGTATAGTATTAAGGTAATTATTAATCACATAATTACATGGCAGTAGCAGTTATTGTAATAATTACTGTTACTTTGATACTGATTCTGATTCTTACGTTAGTATTTTGAACTGTTACGGTATAAACTGACAATAGAACATGGTAACAGATAAAGGGGAAGGTGCTCAGTGGTTGGGATGGGTGTATTTTTGACCTAATCTTGCATATTTTAGGATAGCTTGTTGTACATGTGTCACGATACGGGGTTGGCAGAAACCGGAAAGGGCGCCAAAGTATTTGAAATGATCACAATCGGGGTTGAAATGCCTAATTACGCAGGTTCACAGCTCGTGTAAATATTCAAATAACTCGTTTACCTGTTATCATAATTACAGACAGGTCCTGCAGAAGTTGCGTTACACCTGAAAGCCTACAAAGTTTCTATTTGCACGAAACCGTGCTTCAACTAATTCAATCGGTCGTTTTACTTTATCAGTACTTTACTTTAAATTATAAGTAAAAAAAAACAATTTAATCCAATTTATAACCAATTAAAATTTCACCAATCAACTCATTCCAAAAACAAACTATCGAAATCATGTACAACGCATCTTTAATTAAATGTTACGTTACGTTAAAAAAATAACATAACCGAACGATCAACTTAAGAGCGTTTTTTCACTTCAACTTTAATATTTTGATCAGAGATATTGACGTTAAAGAGATCATCGCATCTTAATAAAAAGAACAAACAACTAAAATGCAAGTATTTAAAATGCCGTAACAAGAAACGGGGTTTACAGTTGTATTCATATTCTCAAAGAAAACGCAAATAGTTCATTAACCTAGATATCTGTATTGTAATCCAAGAAACACAAGTATAATAAACAACCTGGTGTGTCATATAGCTCTCATCAATACTTAAATTACTTCGTGTGCTTAAATTGCGTAGATACTAGCTACTGTCAAATTTTCGGATATTTTAAATAATTTTAAATTTCGACACCAACTGGTCAGTTGAACAAATAAACTAACCTAATACAATTTAAATTATCTCCAGGATGAAGACGCTTTAGTTATTCAATGATAAACTGTCAAGTAAACTACCCAGGAAAAGGTGTTCGAAAGTTACAAATGAAATGAACACAGCACTTTATTAAAATTGTCAACCGCACAAATAAACGTACGACAGATACTAACTTAACATTTGATTAGACCTTTACATCAATTGGTGTTTCTAAATTGCCCCCTATTCTTTATACAGCAAACGATATGGACCCAGAGGATGGACTTTGTAAGCGATTCAATGCCGTGATCGTCGCCGCCTCAACGCTCGAAACTTCGGTAAACCACCCACTTTGCGGATATCGCACTACCTACTTAGATTCAATTATAACGTTTGATTAGAAAGTTGGTTATACGGCAGACTCACGTTTATATATGCACAATGCGTATAAAACTTCATCTTTTAGAACATATACAGTTAATTGAACGTAAATTACTTTACGCTAAACTTAATTTATTTACAGCGAGTCCTCTAGTTTTTGTTGAGCTGTGATCCTAAATGCCTTTACGTTTCGGAAGGGATGTTTGTATTAACACTTGACCCCCTTTTAAGGACGCTTGAACATGTCCCTCTGGACAACGACACTTTACTATATTCTAACCTCGGGTTGGGTGAAGCTACTCAATATCCCTCAGTAGGGTTGGTGGGGAAAACCGCCTTTAAAGAAAGTTCTATCAAGACTGATTTTATTAACACCATTCCTGCACAAACGTTACGTCAATTCGACTTGACACTACAGCATCAGAACTAGGACTGAACACTTCGCCACATTGGATTTTATCTCTATCAACCAATCATAACCATGTATTAAATTGCACCAGAAACGAATTGAACTTCGTGAGCCGAACTGGAAAATTGCATCACAAAAAAACAAGCTACCGGTTATCATTGTAATCGATATCCCAAACGTTGATGTTGTCTTCTCGATACTGAACCTTAAAATCTCGTATTTAAAGGCGAAACTTTGTTTAAAGAGCAACATTTTTCTGCACTATATTTGAATACAAAATAACAATTTTAATACGCGTATAATTTTACAATGACCCAATTAATCGACAAATATAACTAACAATATTTAAGAAAAATACTATTATTTACAACGAAACATTAATTCTCAACAAAGCTAGTAAAATGGTTCTTACTATTAAACTCCAATCCATTTCTAATGAACAATCCAAAAATTATATTTGCTTCTCAATATACGGATAGTAAATGCGATTACCATTTATGATAATTCGGGCATCCCCAAATGCGTAACTAAGAAACGTTCCAATATAAAAACTTCCCAAAAATTTATGCCTATCACGCTCAGGATTCCTGAACCATGCTACATTTCAGATGTCCGGTATTAATGAATAACTTATAATTTCGAAACGAATGACAAAAACCCTCTAAAATCAAGACCGCATGACAGAACATGATTGCTATTATGATCATTTTTAAAATAAGGAAAGGTGACTTCGAACACAACTTATGCAACACACAATGCACGAGTACATTTTTTTAAGTAAGTATCATTGCTATGATTATTATTGTATCATTGCGTAATGAATGATTGATTATTGCTTTCATGGCTATTAAGACCGCATGACAGAACATGATTGCTATTATGATCATTTTTAAAATAAGAAGGAAAGGTGACTTCGAACACAACTTATGCAACACGCAATGCACGAGTACATTTTTTTAAGTAAGTATTATTGCTATGATTATTGTTATATCATTGCGTAATGAATGATTGATTATTGCTTTTATGGCTATTATTAGAACAGTAATTACTATTTTTATACTTATTGCAATTATCATTCTAGTATTATGTGTCATCAGTTTAATCGTTATGGTGGTACATATGAGGTATTTGATAATGATTATTTTCTAATCAAAATTGATATTAATATCCTTTGTAGTTATCTAAAAATTAAATTAAAATATTTAATTTTTATGGATAAACATTGATTTATTTAAAATTAATGGTAATAATTACATTTTTATTAATTGACATTAACTTGTGGCTACTGTAAGGAAAAATACCTTCCCTGCTTTGATGCTACCCTCATTTTTATGATATGTATGATTATTTTGATTATTATTTTATTATAGTTCTTAAGTGCACTATTAATGTAAATATCAATTATTATTACTATAATCTTACGATTGTAGTGATTAGAATAATTACGATTGTTTTCATATTTATTGTAAATACTATTTTAGTGTTATCGTCATTGTAAATATTTTTATAGTAATGATCACTTGTTATATTATCTTCAACATTAATATTATAGTCATCGATATCATATTTATGGTCGTAGTTGGACCAATTTTGCTCATTTCGGTACATATGGTTATTATTATTTTAGTATTATCGTCATTCTGAATATCATTATAATCATTATCATTTTATCATTAACATTAATATTTTTATTAATAATCACTATATCAATGCAGTCACACTAAGTACAACTTTATGAACGATAGCTTCATTACAATACGGTTACTTTGATGCTTATTTGTATTACTACTATACTATTATCATTGTAACCATACCAGTATAATGAGGTCAGCATGAAGCAAAATGGAGTGGGGTAAGCCACGCCCCCGGTCCGCACGAGACAAAATGGATTAAGGGTGTGGTTGGGGCTAGGAGTGGGGGTCGATTTGAAACCCCTTGATGGAATTTTCACCCCTAATTAAGGTCCTTTTGGCTGTATTAAGAGCCTTTTTGGGAGTTCATCCACTGGAGGGTAGGAAAATTAGCGCGCAGGGGGCGGGTGGGGGTTAATACTAAGACTAGATAAGGCCCTTGTGGCTTCATTAAGGCAGAGCTGAGACTAGGCCACGCACATTCTTTTGACCTGATTTGATGTACGTGTATTAAGGCAGGGTTCAGACTAGGCCACACCCATCCTTTCACCTGATTGGTTGTGCTAGTGCCCGCCCCCTCTCGTTTCTGATTGGTCCTTAACTGCACTAGTCAGCAGCTGTGCTTTGATTGGAAGATTAATTCTATGCATTCTGATTAGTTGTGGCGGGAAATTTGAATTTGTATTTTAATAAGGGTGTCCCAATGCTACTTTGTAAGAAGTGATTGAATTTGCATTTAAGTCTCTGCACTCTGCTTGGTTATGGCTGGGGAATTTGAATTTATATTGTGGCCCCCATGCTCCAAAATTTGAATTTGTTTGTGGCGCTAAATTTGAGCTTCGCAACTTGCTCTCGGGACTTCGCCCCTGTCCTCTTGGCGGGAAATTTGAATTTTTATTTAAATTTCTACATTATGATTATTTATTGCGAGTAATTTGAACTTGCACTCTAATAAGGGGACCTAATGCTAACTTATAAGACAGGAATAGGACTTTATAACTTGTTTTTGGAGCATCGCCCCCTGACCCCTTGGCGGGAAATTTGAATTTGTATTCTAATAGGAGCCCATAAGTTGTAACACAGGTATAGGTTTTCGGAACTTGTTTTCTGTAATAGAAGTGGCCTCCACTTAGCGATACATTTTGAAACTACATACAGATCACTGTAATGGTTATGGAGGGAAATTTGAAATAAGAAGCCCTGACTCTAACTTAGGAGAATCTACACCCGTTTTCAGGGCTTAGTCCACTGTAAAGCACAACTTATCATGGCTTTAATTATGAGTCATAATTAAATCTATAAATAAAAAAGATAAAGGATTTTAATCATTTATTATAATTAATACTATTTTTTTAATTATGAGTCTTAATTAATTTTTGACACCCATTTTGTTTTGGCGGGAAATTTGAAATCGGCTTTGTGAAAAGGTAGAAACCAATCAATTAATCGATAGGCCAATATAGTCATCCTAAGCATATCAAATCAAATAAATCAAACTCGATCAAATCACTATAGATCAAAGCAAACAATCAGATCAATAATAATGAATCAAAGCAATTAAGCAAATCAGTCAAATCAATTAACCTCAATCAATTCAAACAAGAAGCTGTGTTAACAATTCTTCATAACCTTCAGGTAACGATTCTCCCACTGCATATACCTAGTTCCTATGAGCGACGACTTACTTTGTAGATAAGGCTAACCGATACTCAGGGCTGGTACTCTCCGTAAAACGTGAGGACACCGGTGTGGGAAAACAGTCGATCACCAGTAAATCAGTAAAATTCTATATTGTACGTGTATTGACCTAACCTAAAATTTTGTGTGTATAAACCTAACATAATACGCTCGTATTGACCTAACCTAAAAACCGTGCGATTATTAGTCTAACCTAATACTTACGTGCATTGAACTAACCTAGATACGAGAGAAATGGGATGGACGAAAGAGGCGAGAGAATCGTGAGAGTGAGATACGTGCGGGAAACGATGGAGACGAGGGAGAGGAAAGAGAGAGAGAGAGAGCAAGTCGTGGTAGCTGAGAAGCGTAAGAGGCAAGAGGGGAGAGAGGGACCGGAGTTACGAGAGAGACGTGAGAAACGAGCGAGGCAAAGGAAAAACGGTAGAGACGAGGGAAATGAGATAGACGAGGGACACTGTCTAATGATAATGATGAGCCTGGCTAAAATAAAACAACATCCTATAGCTGCCTTACGAAATGAAATCGATGTTAGCTCCATAACGCTTGTGCATTATCAAAATTGTAAGTTGTCGTACTAAATGAAATCGATGTTAGTTTCTTTATAAATCTAGGGCCCTTTTTACCAGAGGTATTTCCGAATTTGCGTGATATTATTATTATGGCTGTCTAATAATAATGATAAGCGTTGGGTAAAATAAATCAGAGAGTTTTATAGTTGTCTTACGAAATAAAATCGGTGTTAGATTCAAGTCACATGTGTATTATTAAAATTGGAAGTGAAAGCCAGCTTGTTTATTTATCCCCAGGAATTTGTAAGTTATGATTTGATTGATTGAGATTGATTTGCTGAGAGTACCAGCTCTGAGTGTCGGTTAGCCTTATCTACAAAGTAAGTGGTCACTCATAGGAACTAGGTACATACAGTGGAAGAATCGTTACCTGTAGGTTATGAAGAATTGTTAGCGCAGCGTCTTGTTTGATTTGATTGAGGTTGATTGATTTGACTGATTTGGTTAATTGCTTTGATTGATTATGATTGATCTGATTGTTTGATTTGATTTAGAGTGATTTGTTGAAATTGATTCGCGTAATTGATTTGTTTGATTTGATCGAGTTTGATTGATTTGGATTGATGTATTTCGCTGATTTTGTTGGCCTATAGATCGATTTTATTAGTTTTTGCCTTTTGACAAGGACGATTTCCAATTTCCCTCCGAAACAAAATCTCTGTCAAAATTTAATTAAGACATAATTAAAAAAATAGTATTACTTATGATAAATCATAAAAACCCTTTATCTTTTTTATTTATAAGTTTAATTATGACTGAAAGCCATGATAAGTTGTGCGTAACAATGAACTAAGCTCTGAAAACGGGTGTAGACGTCTTATACCTATCTCCCACGTTAGAGCTAGGGCCCTTTAATTAAAATTGCCTTCCATAACCATTACAGTGATCTGCATGTAGTTTTAAAATGTACCGCTAGGTGGAGACACTTCTATTACAGAAAACAGAAAAGATGGTGCCACAAACAAATTCAAATTTTGAAGCAAGTTTCGAATACCTATATCTGCCTTACAAGTTAGAATCAGGAAGCCCTTATTAGAATACAATTTCAAATTTCCCGCCACAACCAATCAGAATGCAGAGAACTAATCTTCCAATCAGAGCACAGCTGCTGAGTAGTGGGGCTAGGGACTAATTAGAAGCCAGAGGGGGCGGGTACTAGCACAACCAACCAGGTGAAAGGATGCGTGTGGCTTAGTCTTAGCCTCGCCTTAATACACGTACAACCAATCAGGTCAAGGGAATGGGCGTGACCTAGTCTTAGAGGCCACAAGGGCCTTATCTAGTCTTAGCGTCAACCCCCTGGTCCTCTGCGCGCTCATTTGCCTACTCTCTAGGGGCTGAACTGCGAAAAAAGGTTTCTTAATACAGCTAAAAGAGCCCTAATTAGGGGTGAAAATGCCGTCAAGGTGCTGAAAATTTCATCAAGGGGTTGAAAATCGCCCCGAAAGGCCTACTCTACGTCTAGCCCCATTCGCACCCCTACCCATTTTGCTCTGTACGGGCCGGGGGCGTGGCTTACCCCCACTCCATTTTGTCCCATGCTGACCTCATTCTACTCATTCCCATAGGTATGATTAACCATAACGTTAATAGCGTTTCATTTGCATTACTAGGATAATTAAGGTTATTTTGATTCTATTGTAATTATTCTTTTATTACTTTCGTTATGAAAACTATTATAATTAGGGTTATATAATAATTATTTTATCATTATGATTAATAGTAATAACAGCGTCATAGTTGTATACCGTCATTTTTAGGATATGTATGATTATTTTGATACTTTTTTTTAATTACTAGTTTAGTATAGTTCTTACGTACACTATTGCATGATTTTTAGAATAATTACGATTGTTTTCCTATTTTAGTATTATCGTCATTGTAAATATTTTCATAATAATAATCATTTGTTATATTACCTTCAACATTAATATTATAGTCACTATTATCATATTTATGGTCATAGAACAGTTTTGCTTATTTTGATACCTATGGTTATTATTTTAGTATTACCGTCATTCTGAATATCTTATAATCATTTGAATTTATTAACATTAATATTTTTACTGTATCATCACTAAATCAATATAGTCACACTAAGTACAACTTTATAACTTGATTCTTACAGGTATTGCCGTCTTATTACAGGGTGTAATTAAATAAACATTTTTAATATATCTTTAACCGTGTAAAAAGATTTTTGTGTTTTAGTTATCTATAATGATAGAACAATATCGGTTATATTGATATCTATTATTATTATTATTATTATTATTATCATAACTAGTACTATAGTTATAATTGATTATATTTGTTTCATTAACATTAATGATATTATCTATATATTTCCATAATCATGGCGACTATTAGGATAATCATGATTATCTTGATATTTGCTGTATTAATTATTGTATTATATTTTGCATACTAATATAATTATTATTTTCTGCATGTACACTATTAAAAAAAGTTCATTTGATAATTACATTATCGTCATAATTAATATTATTATCATTAACATCATTATCTTTAGGTGATAGTTATAACAATTTCAGTTATTTTGGTACTTATAACATTATTACTGTATAGTATCATCAGTATAACTAACAGTATAGCTTTACTGGCTGCCTCACGCATTCGGCACACATAATAAAGTGCACGATTTTGGAGGTATAGCAGGGACGGCACCTTCTCTCTTAACCTCTGCAAGTGCTAATTATTTTACTTTACCTTAATCGTTCGCCGGTGATATAACTCGAAAGCAACTCAATACCTCGCTTTTATATATATATATATATATATATATATATATATATATATATATATATATATATTAACACATTCCCCTGGGTAACTAGAATGTTTAATAAAACCTAAAATACATTGAAAGATAAACAATTTGATAACATAAAATGCAGGTGTTCCGTTTGAAAAAATTACAAATCTACATTTTGAATCACTCGATATGCAACTAGGATAATGTTAGTTTTTTACTCTTATATATTTTAATTTTTAATCTTGATAATTATAGAACCAAATTGAGGTCGATTTAGACCTAAAAATCACCGTAGCTCTTAGAATACCCAGTAGAATATATTAGTATATGTATCAAAAGGATGGTCACAACGAATAGAATCGAAAAACATAACAATATATATATATATATATATATATATATATATATATACATACATGGTTTTTTAGGTATCTTGCGCGTCGTGGTATCCGTCTCGGCGGATAGAAAAAAAACAGTTTGCGATATGCGGCATGGGCGCCGAATGCACTGGGTGTCGGATCGCGATAAAAGTTGACGTTTGGAGGTATCTAACGACGACACGCACGAAAATGCCACCATGCTTTCTTCGTCGCATTTTCCAATGGATTGATTGATTTTCAGTTGGGGAAGTGGGAGAGGGGTAGAGATGTTGTTTTCGACGGTTTGTGACGCCGGTAGGCAATACTCGCAACGAACGGTCTAAGGAGGAAGGAAGTGGGGACATTTAACGGAAGGCGTGTGCGGTAGGTCAGATATCAATTTTATCGAGATATGCGTCTTCAAAATTTTAGCTCTAGGTCTATACGATATCACTGAACCGTACGTCTAATTTCGAATAGAGAGCGTTTTTCGCTTCTGGATCTCCCAGAAGCATACAAAACTTGTGGGTGGTCGTGAAGAGGGGGGGGGAGACTTTTTACGTTAACCTGCACTATTAACCTTTGCAAGTTAATATTAATATTACTTTCATTACAGTT
Source organism: Vesta saturnalis (assembly GCA_036346205.1). Taxonomy (NCBI): domain Eukaryota; kingdom Metazoa; phylum Arthropoda; class Insecta; order Coleoptera; family Lampyridae; genus Vesta; species Vesta saturnalis. The sequence goes on from JARFJB010002134.1 coordinate 605,022, forward strand.
GTATCATTAAGGAACTATCAGCATAATTACGATTATTTTGCCGGCTGATTGTAATATTGTATCATAATCTACAAATTTTATCATCAATATTCATAGCGTTTTATTATAAGTAACGTTATAGTCATTATCATTATTTTAAGGCTTTGTGTAATTACCGTCATAAACATTATAATAAGTACCAGTAACGTTTGCGGTTTCCGGCAGGATGTAAACATCCTGGTGCTAGCGGGCACGACATCCTGTTGCTAGATATTCTATCCTGCTTGATACCAATTTCCTATGATAAGCGCCACTACATACTAGAAGGACGAAATTTACAGTTTCCAGTGAGATGTCACTCATATTTAATACCGGTGTTATGGTTTGGGGTGCGTCACGTTCTTAAATGTTGTCTTGGTCTTCCAGATCATCGACTTGATCATGTTTGGTACATAATAGTTCGAAGATTAAAAGTACTGTTAATGGCGCTTAGCCCCCTAACAATCTGGAGGGCATAGATCATCCGGTGCAAAACATGCCACTATACGGGTAAGTGCTAATACTGCTATTAGTATCTTATAGCACTTATTCGTTAAGTTTTGTTAGTGAAAACTGGATAGTTTCCTACACTAGTGATAGGCTCTAAACCGAATCCAAGTTTTGCAATATTTCCATGTTCATAAAATATATCAAAATTATAGCGTTATCGTAATCGGTGGTGTATTTGATATGGAAGTTTTGTGGATTAAAATGACTGTATTTAGATTAAGGGTTGATTTCCTCTAAACTAGCACTTACTCCTTAGTAGTATTACTGTAGACTTTAATTTATTTATCGTTAGCAGTATCATTACGCAGAGTCAATATGTGTATTTGATTTTGAGAATGTGTTAATATTAATGTATTGTAAAGTAATTAGATTTACAGAAATCTGTAACTTGTAACGGAAAAGCACGATGCTGTATCAAAATTTTAATAAAAACGTTTTTATGCAAATGAGTTGGTAATTATAAATTTAATAGTAATTAAATCAATTCCTCCCTTGTTGCGTCAGTAGTTTTAATTATGCTAGTGCTCCATACTGCGCCGTCTCTTTCTCCGTTCAAAGATAAACCTCTGAATCTCCTATTTTTCCACGAGATCTGTAGTTTTGTTTGTCGTAGACGAAGTTTTATAAATAGAGAACGTTAATACATAAAATGAATTTAGTACACGCGAGAGTTTATCACTGATAATTATGAAATGTAGCGTTTTATTTAAATATTTTTTATTTACACACTTATTTGTAAGTTCGGTTTTAAATTCTTGCGTAAACGAAACTAGAAATGAATCAATTAAAATTGCAAGTGATTTTAGTTGGTACGTGCCTACAACATTTAATAAAACAAATATAAATGAATGTGGCTGTGATACAAATGAGATTGTGTGTGTAAGAAAATGCTGTGATCTTAATTACATAGAAATAAATAAAACTTGCTCTTTTAATAATACACTCAAAATGGATTTGCCAATTTTTGAGCACCAGAACGTTCAGTTGGAAGGAGAAGATTTACCTATGATACGTTACATTACCGGGATTAATCAGTGTGTATTGGATGATGATATGTTTTATGAGGCGCTTAAAGATGAGTTTTATATACAAGATGATGGAAGGATATGGCTACCGGCTATGAATACTTATTTTGGCCAAGAGCACTACTGTTTGGATTATAATAGTGAAAATTTAATTGTTGCAACAATTTGTATTCTTGATTTTGATATTCAAGGTTTACTTATTTCAGAAAGATTAACTGTTGTCGGTAAGTTCTTGTTTTTTTTTTCTTGCTGCAGTATGTCAGTTTTATTGATTTTTCAAAGATAATGCGGTAGTTTTAGTTTTACAAGGAAATTTTAATTTAAACGGGTAAACGAGTAATCTAGAGTTGTTAAGTTAATTGTTATTTACTTAGGGATTGCTAGTTGTTGATAAGACAATTTAAATAATGTTTATGTACACGTGTATGTTTTCATGGTATAGTAGAATGTCCTTATAAACATTAAATTTGCATATTGAGATTGATAGTAATTATCAATATTGATCTTGTGAGGGATTTATGGATGAAAATTCACAGTTGGTGGTTTTTAGCTTTGTCAACAAAAAAGCTTTTAGTCGGTGAAAGATTAATCATTTTAGTGCGCATATAATTTCCCCCATTCTAATGGGAAATTCATATTATTAATCATATTGGGTGAGGTGGATTCGTATTTGTCATTTCTATCTTAACAACTAAACACCATATAACAATTTTGACAAATATGTAATTTATACAGTTATGTTAATAAGAATGTCGGTTATTGTCTGGAAATGTGAATTTTAGTAGATTCAGTGTTTTTGTATTACATTGTCATTTAATACTAATAATGACTCTGCTCGGCATTTGGCCTCGTTATTTTAAAATAATTTTGGGACGATCGGTCGTTTTCTTTCATTTACAAGCTTTGCTCTCACGGTAGTAAGTTCAACTTACCGCCCTTGAGAAAATAATAAAATACTTTTTCCATAATGAACATTTAAGAGCTCAAATTATTAATTATCAAACTTAAAATATACCTATAGAACAATTAGCACCATAATTATTAGAAATAAATGGTATTTTAATTTCTTCAAGTTCAGCTCCAGCTGATTTCGGGTAAAACAGTACCGTGTGTCTCGATTTCGGTGGTTTTGCGGGATATCTCAAGAACGGCTTGAGATAGGAGTTGCGGTTTTCGAGTTCCGGTGCTACTTTTTTAATTAAACGAAAGATGGACTAAACAACATTTCGTGTCTAATATACAGGGCAATCTTGAAGATTTGTCATTTTGGGACCTTTCCAAATCCATGTTAGCAAGTAACATAGAAATAAAGTGAGAGCTGATACTGGTAGATTTTTTACGTAGAATCAAGTGGCGTATAGTTTGATTCAGATAAAGTTGGGTATGAATCATTCTTAAAATAACACAACTTAGGATTTAGACCAAGTAAGTCTTCATTAAATCAGCAAAGTTTCTTTTAGTTAATATTTTTATCGGTAGATGTCTCCACATAAATTTCCATAAAATGTCCAAGAAAGTTGAAAATTATTGAATGTTTTGTATATTTTAAACTAGAAAAATTATCCATTTATTTTATTGATAGAGTCAAAAATATTTTGCTGCGACAGTGAATTGTTATAATGTAGGGCATGGTTTGATTATAATTACATACCATCATACATAACCTATACAGTGTGGGTGTCTACTGTGTGGACAGAGCATTTCTCTTTAACTATTAGTGATATCAAAACTAATTTTAGTGTGGAAATACACGATCATTGGACCTACATTCTAAACATATTTAGGTATATACAGGGTGGTTGACAAAAATATGCCAACCCAAAGTATAGAAACTTGTATCTGTATCACTAACCGTTCTGAAGATATCGTCACTTTAGTACCAAAATAGAGTTAACTTTGGAACCACGATGCGAGCGTTGTCACCACGATTTTGTAAATCTGTTTACACCACCGACTATTAATAATAGTCTACTAACAAACAAACTGGGAAATTTTTCGGAAACATGTAAAACTATGCAGAATGATTAACTTACGCGAAATGCAATTTTTCTCAATTTTTTCAAATGCAACACCCTGTATATTTTTTCACATTTCGATTCCCCGTCAAAAGTAGATATTAATTGATAATAGGTTTCATAGCTGTAAGAGATATTGACGCTTTATTTGAAAATACTCACATATACAGGAGAACAAATAAAACAAAATCCAGAGCAAATAAAAAAATACGAATGCCAAATAAATTCTTTAAGTGGTAGGAAAACTTAATTAATAACTAAATAAAATAATTCTCTACACTTAAAAATACGTTGAACAAGTAAGCATAAACGAATAAAACCATAAATTCAAATTAAATGTTCAAAATGCTGACACGCCTAGCTAAACACTTTGAAATTCGCTCGGTAAACGAAAGATTTACTCGCAACAACATCAGAGGCGAAATGGATTGAAACGCAGCTCTAATTCTATTTTAATATCTTCATGTGTGGTGGGAGGATGTTGGTAAACTTTTTCTTTAACGTAGCCCCAAAGAAGGAAATCAAGGGGCGTAAGATCCGGTGATCTGGCTGGCCAGTTTTGCACGCCACCTCGCCTTTCAAACTCATCGGATAATTTCTATGAAGATATTGTCTAACGTTGATTGCATAGTGTGGAGGGGCGCCATCCAGTCCAAATTACATCGTAGGAATATTTTCTACCTCGATATTTTCCAAAAGCTCGGATAAATCATTTCCCAAAAACTGTAAATATCTTTCTCCAGTAAGACTCCCAACAAAGAAAAAAGGACCAACCACATTAAAATAGATTATACCACCCCACACATTAACTGACCATCGATGCTGGTGATCAACAACTCTTAACATGTGTAGATTAGTATATGAATAGTGATGATAGTTATATGTGTTAATATTGCCATTATTGTGAAACGTTGCCTCATCCGTAAATAGAATGTTGTTAACAAAATTGGGTTCTTCATTAAGTTTAGTAGTGACCCATTGGCAGAAAGATTCATCATTTTGAAAATCTATTTCACTTAAAGCTTGATGTTGCACGATATACACTACGTTTCAAATGAAATGCTATGATCTTGAAAATATGGTAAAATGATGCTTTATTAACATGTATAATATGATGAAATTTTGAAGGCAAAATATTAACAGTTAACAAGAAAATGTTAATAGTGTGTAGCATCGCCACGCACAGCAATGCAGGCGTTCACTCTCCGAGGCATGCTTTCTATGAGATGGTCTATATCCTCCTGACGCATTTCATCCCAGGCTACCTGGAGATGGTGTCGTAATTCATCCGAGTTGTTTGAGAGCCTTAGTAGTTGCCTTATTCTTCGACCCACCATGTCCTATACATGTTCAATAGGCTAAAGATCTGGCGATCGCGCAGGCCACGGCAATACTGGTACCTGAACTTGATCCAGAAACCTTCTTGTAACATGTGTGGTATGTGGTCTAGCATTATCTTGTTACAAAATACCATTTGGCAACGTTTGCATTAACGGTACTACCACTGGCTCTAAAACATTATCAATGTAACGCTGAGCACTTAATGTGCCTAGAATGAACACAAGAGGAGATCTTCCACCAACACGTATGGCACCCCAAACCATGACTCCAGGTGTTAAGCCTGTGGATCGTCTTTCAACAAACTCTAAATTTCTACGTTCTCTTAGAAACCGCCGCACCTTCTGACGACCATCGTTTCGCCACAAACAAAAACGCGATTCGTTGCTGAAGACGATGTTATTCCATTGAAGGCCCCAGTCACGCCGCTTTTGACACCATGCCAGTCTAGCAGTCTTATGCTCTTGAGTTAACTGGGGTCAGACGATACGACTGTAAGCCAAAAGACTTAATTCTCCTGTAGATTGTTCACATTGATAGGTGACGACCTGTCACCGCGACAGACCTTGTTGACTGAAACCGATCTCTTGTGGCCATCCGTCTAAGAAGTCGTTCTTCACGATCATTGGTGTTGCGTAGCGGTTTTCGACTGGGACGAAGTCATTGAATACCTTCTTCATACCAAAAAGACCAAATGCGGGCCACCGTGGTGTGGTCTCGATTAAGACTTCTGTCGATTTCTCGAAATGACAAACCTGTTTCTTTCATGCCGATAATTCTACCTCTGTCAAAATCTGAAACTTGGGCAAAGTTTCGTCGTTGTCTTATTGGGGCATTTTTTCAGAATAAATGTGTCAGTTAAACAACAAACAATTGACACTAATCGACTAGATTTCTTAAAATGTATAAATAAAAATTGTTGATAATCGATGTTAACAGTGGTGCATAATGACTTGTTTTTTTTCATTGAAATTTCCATCGTTTTCTATATGATACTGAAACATTATTTTGCCAAAATTTCAAAATCATATCATTATTATTTCTAAGTGGTGCATTTCTTTTGAAACGTAGTGCAGTTTGTTCTTTTAATAAAGCTGCGAACTGTATTTCTATTTAGGTCTAGGTGTGTACTTAGCTCTTTGGTACTAATTTGCTAATTTTATATGAGATGCCAAAACTTGAAACTCAACTTCTTCATTTGGGCTTGTTTTTGCGCGCTTGAGATAACACACACTTCCAGAATTTATAAATCTATCAGCTGCATTCATAAACGAATCTTTCTGTGGCTGTCTTCCCTCTGGGTATACGTAGTATAAACGGGTAGCCAGCAAAGCATTTCTTTGAGCATCGCCGTAAATAAAGATCATATCGATCATTTCTTCTTTGGAAAAATTCATTTTATACAAAAATTGACAATTCAAAAACACAAATTAATGGAACAATATTTTAATGATTATACAAACGTTAAAATAATAGATGCAATTGATCCTCTTCATTACAAAAAATATACAGGGTGTCGCATTTGAAAAATTGAAAAAAATTACATTTCGCGCAAGTTAATAATTCTGTATAGTTTTATATGTTTTCGAAAAATTTCCCACTTTGTCTGTTAGTAGACTGTTATTAGTAGTCGGTGGTATAAACAGATTTACAAAATCGTGGTGATAGATACAGATTTATATACTTTCATTCTAAATATAACAGTGAACCCAAAAATGCAAAAATGTACAGTGTTCCATTTAAGAAAATACAGGTTTGGGTTGGCAACATATTTTTAGAATGTAGGTCCAATGATCGTGTATTACCACACCAAAATTGGTTTTGATATCTCTAACAGTTAAGGAGCAATACTCCGTCCACGCAGTAGACACCCACCCTGTATACTTTGAAGTAAGTGATTATAATTCGGGTGGAAAAATTGATAAAAGCTGCAATTAGTTTGTTATTCTCCAGATTTATAACAACCCTTCTAGAAGCATAATTATTGCTTTGTAATCGACATAATCCTTGTAGATACTTTACAATAACATAGATATCGATACATTTGTGATTATTTTATTCTTGTAGAAGAAAATTTGTACAGTGTAATGTAGTTCGAAGTTCAACGAAATTATAGATGTTTAATATTTTAATTTAGCACACAGTTTAAATAGATTTCATGTTGCTCCAAGTTAAATGAAAAGCAGTTTACATAAGTCAGTACATGTATTCAGCCCACCTATTGCAGAGTTATTAATATGTTATGGAAAAATTAGAATATTTATATGACATTGGAATTAAAACACTTAAATTAAAAAAAAAATTATTCAGTATCAGTATCCCTCTCAGAAGTGGAATCATTAACAGATATAATTAATGGTTGCACAACCTCAAAATGTTTTTTAATTTCCCACCACTCTAAAATAGACACTTTGGCATGTTTAATGCCAATATATCCCATCAATTTGTTGCAAGGATTCCATCCATACTTCTTTTACACGGCCATCGTTAAATTTGGAATTATGTCTCCCTATATTTTTGTTGTAGTGTTCCTTGCAGTTGGTTCACACCAGTTCAATTGAATTAAATTGACAGTGATATGGTGGTAACCGTAATACTCTATCCACACTCGTGTGCTATTTCATCCATTTTATACACCTTCTGTATCGCGTTATTTGCAACTAATTGCAGTAATTCTTTTTTAAACATGCTAGGTTCATAAGCTATGTTGTGCTTTAATAAAAAATTACATATTTCTTCCTTAGGTGAACTATTTGGAATTTTTTCTACAAGTTCCGAATGATGATAACTAGGATTGTCCATTACAATTAAAGATGGTTCTTTTAAGTTTGCAATTAAATTATTTTCAAACCATATTGTAAACAACTCCACACACATACAGTTATTTTATTGGGAGTTATAATGTAATAACTAAATTACAACAAACCTTTTTTCTTCACCTATTGGGTTCTTCTTCACGCATTGCTTAGATTTATCATGCCAGCCACTTTTGGGCGATCATCGACTGAAAATCCAAGTTTCATCTAAGAATACAGGATTATATAATTTTTCATCTTCATCTTTGAAATATTCTCTTAAGAACCGTACACGATTGGCATCAATATGTTATTGTTCTAGTAAACCTCTCCTACCATCAACTACTTTAGATGAAAAGCCAATGGAATGACAGAGACGTCTTAAACTTGATCTACTGAAATCGAAAACTTGACTATTGCTTAATTACTTTTGTAACGATGCCTGCGTAACATGTGTACCTACAAAAACAGGTATAGTACTAGATATGTCTTGCATGTTTGTATTTACATTTTGAATGCATTTCATAAATTTTTCATAATTCACATAGTCATCAACTTCGGTGGACTTTCGTACGTTTTCTCTGCTTAGCTAGTGACTGTAAAGATTTATTTTCATTTTAGGCTTCTGTAATCCTTTTTTTTACAGCACTAACTGCATTTATACTAACCCCACATGCGCTAAAGGTAGTCCTTCCAAGCATCATATTTTACACAGTAATGTACTACACACCTGCATAACAGATCCAAATGGAACGAGTGCCCCTTGATTGTCACGTTACCGTTCAAAATAATCAAGCACGTTTTCAGAACTACGAGCTACGCTTGAGATTTAAGGTGCTTACTACGTAACATATCTAGAATTTTGTAAATTTTATATAAATTATGGAAAAATGTTATCAAATTACCGATAATTCACTGTACAAGTTGTAAATAGTTTTGGAAAAAACTGTTTTTTTTATGAAAAGTAGAGCAAAAACGCATAAACAATAGTTTCAAAAAATGACAGTAGCGACAGGTGCCGCTTTTTAATCGCGACACACGTTATAGTGCGCTAATGGTAATTGTATAGCAGATTTATGTCTTATGGCCATCCTTCTCTCATACATTTAGTTGAAAGAGACAGAGAGATAAAAATATGTAATTTTATTATAAAGCTTTACATCGAGTCATACCCAACTTTAGTTGAATTAAAATTTACGCAACTTTTCTATAATTGTAGCCGGTTCTCCAAAAATAACCGAAACTTTCCCCTTTTTAAATGGAACACCCTGTATATTTTTTCAAAATTTGATTTCATTTGTCCTCAGATTCCCAAAAATATTAAAACTCTATAGTAACATTAAGCTCAAAATTTACGTTAATACAAATTAAAGTTTTCTAAGGTTGACCGGGTCGTAATAATAATTTTTTTTCACACTATGAAACTAGCTTAAAAAATGTTAAAATTGATCGCCATTGTACCTTAAACAAGTTTAACAGATTGCCTGATCCACCATTTAAAATAATAACGTGCCTCAACCGTAAAATAAAAAATCTTAAACGGCGCGGCGTTGCATGGAACCACCAGCTAGAGGTTGATATTGGATTCTAAAAATTTTATTTTTAAGGCATCCTTACAGAAAGAAATCTAGAACTGACAAATCTGGTGATCTGAGTGGCTATCTTACAGGTCCATTTGTACCTAACCCGTGGCCTTAAAAGTTGTTATCTAGATAGTTCCTAACAATTTCAACGTTGTGAGTAGGAGCACCGCCTTGTAAATACAATAGATTTAAACGTGCTAATGGCACATGACCTTCTATTTCGGGTGCACTAGTTTCCAAAATTTGTAAATATTTATTGACAGTAAGGTCTCCGTCGAAAAGCTTGATACATAATTTTACTACTCAATATGAAACAAGATACATGAAAGCCAAACCTTTCTGGTCGTTCTCGTGGAAACAATACATGTGTGTTATTCTCAGACCAAAATCTATTATTTTGGTGATTAAAAATACCAGTGCTGTCAAAGTGCACCTGGTCAGACCAAGCAACAAATGTTTCAAAATGAACATCTCTGTTCACATTTTGTAAATACCAATTACAAAATTGTCAGCATCACCCGGATGTAAGTTTTGGGCCATATGAAATTTATGTGGATGATGTTTGTGTTTTCTGAGAATTTTTTGAACACTTGTTTTAGGCACTCCCATACTGTAGGCTATCTCTCAGTAAGATGTATTTAGATTTGTTGCGGTTGACCATAATACAATTATTTCGTCATTTCGGCGATTAAAGAATTGTTGTAGAGTTTTGAACGAGGTTTATAAAAAGGGCCGTGTTCACTTAAATTCTTTTCTCTCGATATCTTTTGAATATATTATTTTATAAATTGTCAAAGTAACAAGACAGATAGGTAGATCTGTGAAATTACATTTCTAATGCTTGGTCTGCATTTTCGTTACAATTTATGTAACAACAATCATGTTATATTTTTCAGAGTTTCCAAATGTTATATTAACTGACATAATTAACAACGAATTAATTTCTAATTAAGATAAAAATATTAGACCAATCAAAGAAAATAGTCAGCCATAGACTGACAAACTTCTAAAATCTGACAGCCGAATTTATTTTCTTACTTTTAATTCCGCCACGGCCAACTATTAAAAAATGTATATTTGTAAAAACGTAAATGTTGAGTTTAATGTTAATAAGAACTGTAAAGTTTTGCACATGTTTCGAAAGCTGGGGACAAGTGTAATCAAAATGTGAAAAAATGTACAGGGGGTCTCATTTAAAAAAAGTAAGTTTGGATTATTTTGAAGAAACGGCAATAATTGTAGAAAAGTTACGTACGCCACTTAATTCTACGTAAAAATATCTATCTATCAGTATCTATCAGTATCAGTTCTCACATTATTTCTATGTTACTCGTAAACAAAGGTACGACGGGGGTCCCTATCAAAAAATTTGTCATTTTGGGACTCCTCCCGTATCGCTGTTAGCAAGAAACGTAAATAAAGTGAGACCTGATATTAGTAGATACTTTTACGTAGAATCATGTGGCGTACGTAACTTTTTTATAATTATTGCCGTTTCTTTAAAATAACGCAGACTCACCTTTTTTGAATGGAAGCCACTGTATATTTTTTCATAATTTGATTCCATTCATCCGCAATTTTCCAAAAATATAAAACTCTATAGTTTTTTCAAGATTAAGCTCAAAATTTACGTTATTACAAATTTAAATTCTGTAATGGTTGGCCTAGGCAGAAATAATATTCAATCTTTTTTTCAAAATTTTATAGGACAACTTAGCAATAAAACATTATAAAACTAGCTTATAGAAATGTTCAAATCAATCGCCGTTGTGCCTTAAACAAGTATTATACATCGGTCTGATCCGCCTTATTGTATTTGTAATAATAACAGGTCACAACTGTAGTCCCATAAAAGCCCTATCAACGGCGTTGCGTAGATCGTCCAGAGTTTTATTCTTAAGATATCCCCACAGAAAGAAATCTGGAACTGACAAATCTGGTGGTCTGGCGGCCTGGAAAGTTGTTATCTAGAACAATTTCAGCGTTGTGGGCAGGAGCACCGTCTTGTAAATATAATGTGCTAATGGTATTTTACGTTCTATTTCGGGTACACTATTTTCCAAAATTTGTAAACATCTATTGGCAGTAAGGCTTCCTTCAAAAGCTTGATTCATAGTTTTACTAGTAATATGAAACAAGATACATTAAAGCTACATCTTCCTTGACGTTATCGTGGAAACAATGCACGAGGGTTATTCTCAGACCAAAAACTATTATTTTGGTAACTAAAAATACCATCGCTGCTAAAGTGCACTTCGCTAGACCAAACGTCAAATCATTCAAAATAAAACATCTGTTTATATTTTGTAAATACTAATCACGAAATTCTCCATAGCGTTCTGCATCGCTCGGAAGTAAGTTTTGGATCATATGAAATTTATGTATTGTACGTATTTTCTGAGAATTTAGGCACTGTAATACCGCAAGCTATTTCTCTGGAAGAGGTATTTGGATCTGTTGCGGTTGACAATAATACATTTCGTGGGCTTACTGCAAAAGGTGACCAGTTGAAAATGTTAAGTTTTGCAAATGAATGTTGTAACCAGTGTCGTAACTGCAAAATTTAGGCCCAGGTGCAAAATTTTGTAAATGGCCCCTGTCTTTATAGGAAAGATAATAATACTAAAAAAGGTAATTCCTAAAAAAGATAAGGGACCCAGTAAGAAAACCCCTTGCAATTCAATACGGCGAAAAAAAAATTGGCCTTCAGGATCGATGGACCCCGACGCAATGCATCCTTTTGCGACCCCGTAATTACGCCACTGATTGTAACTATCTTTAAAAATCAGAATTGAAGCTTTTTGAGAAGCAGATGTTTGTAATAACTTCTTTAGTGACTTATTTAGCGATACCTTTGCACATGTAAAGTAAAATTAATGAAAACTCTGTTTTTTAAGTAACATGAGACTTGGACAAACTTTGCTGTATAATTTTTCAACGTTATTTAGACTTGTCAAACCTTTTTTTTTTACTATACAAGATTAGTAAGAAAGTACTTTGTAGATTTTATTTAATAATACAACGAAACAAATTTAAAATAATTAGATTACAATAAATAATAATGTATACCATTTAAACGTCACTATCTTACGAGTCAGGGGAATTAACTTCGTCTTCGGAAATAAACGAAAGGAAAGGTCACGTATTTTATTCCCTCACCAAGGGGGAGGGCGGGCTATTCGAGCTCCTTCAGCCTCAATCATGGATTCCCAGCATATATACATTACGTATATATGTATGGTGGGATTAAAGATGGGTGTGGTCAGGATAGGATCGGAAGGAACGGAGTTAAGGTTCTGAGGGGGTAAATACTACCCCAGCATTCTCCTAAGTAGCCACACATGGTGTGCATATACGCAGTGACCATGCCGCTACATGTGTATGAGGAAAACCCCCTGAAAAAACTTATACAAGGTAGACGGTAACGGGAATCGAACCCATTACCTCCCTAATGCTAGGAAGGTCGTGTCACCACTACGCTACCAGCTCGGTTTCGTCTTCGGAGTCGGACTGCCAATGGGGTTCTGGTGCAAGTTCACCTCTTTTCTTCACCACAGGAAGTGATTTGTACCACTGTTGGTATTCGACGGGTTTACACACAGTCAGCAAGGTTTCTTTTCCGCGATTTCAAGCATGTATGAAGAATATCAAGATGCCTCGGCATTTTCAAAGGTCTTCCGCGGCCACATATTCGAATTAATCTATAATTAGCGTCACCGTAGTTGTAATTAAATTTTATTATACCAGGCTCACTGTTCTCGTAGTGCACTCCTCTCTTTAAATCCAGTTAGCGTTGGTGCCTTCATCGTCTTCCTTTATATTCTTTAAACATGCTGTAGATAGATTTTTAAAATCAAAAAAATTTCCATACCTCATTTCTTTAACATTATGGGGATTCTTACCATTTGTGGACCGTGCCAAGCCAAAAATGTTAAGTTAGTAATTCATTGTAAATATACGAACATTTTTTTGCTCTCTCGATCGCATTATGTATCGAATCTACTTCTATGTACGAATTTTCCTGCTCCATAAAGTTGTGTTGCACAGTTTCAATATGCGTATACGTAGAAACATGGCTGTTATGAACTGGTTGCGGTTCTGACCGTCACAAGTATCAGAAAATAAACTTACTTTAGAGACACTTTCAGGAAATATCTTTATCCATTCCAAGAGACACGTACCAATTTCACAACTACCCTTTTGACCGTTTAACACCGTCCACGCATAGTAAAATGCAGTATTGGGAGGAGCTAACTCGTATACCGGCAGATCAGAAGCGCAAATTTTTGTAGTGTAATACATAGAGCTTACTTCTGAAGAAGGAATTTGAAGCACGCATTCTAGATCGAACGCTACGCTTATTAGATGCCCTAAGTTTGTCTAAACTTTCAGCTGAATTTGCTTCATCCCGACACGGCAAAGATCTGCAGTGTATTCTTCTTCAGAAACTCTACCGTCTTTGTGTCTTTCACAAATTAAATACTGGTCCTTCTTTAGCTTGAGAATGACAAAGTATAATTTCGACAGAAAATGTGACGGTAAGTAATTTGGGAGACTGGTACTTCTTGGTTGTCATTACATTGCTGCTTGTATAACTCGTGCAGATTTGAATCTAGGTAGTCGTGTCGAGTTGATTTGCTACAGTAGTGGGATTCCATTTTTGGAAACTTTCGATCTGTTCTTTCACTTTCTGCACTATACGAGGAACAGTATTGTTTGGTGGAATTTTACGGCCGCGCTTGTTAGTTGCCAAAAACATTCATACTCATTAACGTTAGCTAATGCTTTGTCTATCGGTCCGTGACTAATGCAAAGAGTTTTTAGAAAAAACAAATTTATTAATCCTGCTTCTTTTCCCGCCCTTACTAAAGTAATACGCCCTACTACAAAGGTTTTTATGACCCGTACCACTTTGACTTCTACGACATTTTGCTTCTGCACATATTACAGACGCTGAAATGAAACCTCTCTGGCGGCTATAATCAAATTGGGAGTGTAATAACTGCTTTTCACATCTGTCGCAGTTTATATCTTTGGGCGCTTCTGCCGATTTTTTACCTTCCTTTAAAACATTCTTTTTCTACTGATTTTCATTTTATTTTCTCCACCAACTTCTTCTAGGCTTAAAGTCCTTTTCAACACCAGTTGACTCACCTCTTTGACTCGAGGGTATAAATTCGTCGCCGCTGTCCTCGTAGGGACGGTTCCTTTAAATCGTCCAAGTCAATCTGTGTAACATTTGAGCGTCCTTGTTCTAAAGTCAAAGTTAAAAGTTCCGATTCTTTAGTGTTTCAATGCCAAATCTTGCAGAAAAATTGTCACACGGTTGTACAGGTCCTTCATCTATAAAACAATAAAGAAGTACAAAATTTTCTTAAGCTACGCGAACTAATTTAACTTTTAGTACACCTTTGCTAGAAAGGCTGTATAAAGATTATCTTTATGTAAATACACATCTTATACAGCTAAAACTGATCAAGTCAACTTAGAATAATTACGGAAGTAAAGTCAATATTGCACAGCTAAAAGTGACCAAGTTTGCATGGTCACTTTTAGCCTTTATAACATAGTCATATTTACACACTCTCTCGGTGGTCATTTGGGTGGAGATAAGAACTTGCACGCTTTTACATGTACACATATATCTTTATTTTGATGTACTTGGTCATATTAGTTGAAATTCGACAAATATCGACTTAGTTACTTTTTGCAGTAAGCACACGGTTTATTAGGTCACTTTCCCGATTGTCTTTATTATAGACCTTTGAACGAGGTTTATTAAAAGAGCTGTGTTCAATTAGATTTGATCTTATTCTTGAAAATATTTTTTTTTCTGGCTGTCGTCTTTCTGGATATTTATGAAATATATATTTTTGGAAATTGTCAATCAAAGTAACAAGATAAATAGACAATATGCTGAAAACAAGAGGACGTGAGCAAAGAAAAAGAAAATATCGCTAAAACACTCAAAGAAAATGGCTACTTCGAGCTAACACCTAACCAAAACAGGGAAAGGGTAACCGAAAACGAAGAACCTAAATATACAGCGATAATACCATATATACAAGGTACCTCAGACAAAATACAAAGGATAGACAGCATCCACAATCAAACCACACAATGAAGATCAGAACTCCAAGAGTTGTGTATACAACCATGCGAATGCGGCAGATCATACGTAGGAGAGAACAGTAGGCCACTCAAAGTGAGAACACAGCAACATCAGAACAACGTCCGCAAGGGCGAAACAGAAAAATCAAGGATCGCCGAACATGTCTGGAACGAAGACCACCGCATCCAATGGGATAAACAGATAACGGTAAAATACATTTCTAATGCTTTGTCTGCATTTTAGTTACAATTTATGTAACAAACAATCATGTTACATTTTTCTGCGTTTCCGAATGTTATATTAACTGCCATAATTAATAACGAATTTACAACAACTAAGTTAAAAATATTAGACAGATCAAAGAAAATAGTCAGAATAACAGACATAAACTGACAAAACTCCTAAAATCTGAGAGCTGAATTATTTTCTTACTTCAAATTCCGCCGCGGCCAACTGCTAAAAAACTTGTAATAACGTAAACTTTGCGCTTAATGTTGAAAAGAACTATAGAGGTTTTATGAAATAGTAAAAAAATTTACAGGATGTATTCCATTTAAGAAAAAAGTAAGTTTGGATAATTTTGAAGAAACAGCAATAATTATAAAAAAGTTACGTACGCCACATGATCAGGTAACACTTTATTTATGTTTCTTGCTAACAGTTTTACGAGAGGAGTCCCAAAATGCTAAATTTTTTAAATCGCTCTGTATATCAGAACCGAAGGGTGGCATGGAAATTTTGTTTATACCATCTTTCGTTTTGTAGAAAGTAGCACAGAAATGTGGAAACCGCAACTTCCTATCTGAAACGGTTCTTAAAGATACCCCGCAAAACCATCAAAATTGGGACACACGGTACAATATGGCCCACTTGGAAATAAAAACTAATTTACGATATACTAAAAAAGTTACATTTATTTGGTTTTTCATATGTAAAATTAACAAAAAACATATAATGTGTGGTGTTTTGGCGACATTTCGGCCGATGATAAGCCTCGATAATTTTACAAACCGCTTCGACCAATATATTTAAACAATTTAGTGATAGCGAAAAAAAATTAGATTGCATAACCTTCTATACATACGTATGTACCGGGTGGGTAAATAAGCGAGGTGAGGGGCTGTATCTCAGGACTTATCAATCTGACAACAATGGGAGAAATTTTTTTATCATGAATGTGGCCTTGAGAAAACGCTGAACATTATTTTGAGGTTCCATATTTCACCGCCAGGGGGCGCAATTAAAAATTAAATGAAATTATAAATTTCTCTCAAAATTCCAATATAAAGATATACCTTTTCTTACAAGGTTAGGAAGTCTAGACAATTGTAAATAATTTTGGTTTAAGATTCATTGGCGTACTGACCGCAATAAGAGTGGGGAAAGCTATTGAAAGTGTAATCATTAAAATTGTCGTAAATTCTTACCCACTTATTCAATTTGAGTAAAATAAAGCTTGTTTGGAAGACAACTGTAGGTATTATAAGTTGCTGTTCCATTGTTACCCAATAGTTCCCAATAAAAATGCTAGAGGGCACAATTTGTTACGAATATCACATGGTATAATTTTGATATCGCTTTGAACACTTTAATTGACGTAGTTTGGTTTTGGTTAGCCAAATTGGATAAATATTGGTCTCGTAGTAAAAACATAGTTGTTGTTAATCGAATTAAGGACTAACAGTGATTTTTAATGTCTATCACCGTCGCTAGGTGTTAAGAATAAGAAAATAAGTCTTTTATTTAAAATTTTAATTGCAATGATTTAGGTATTTATTATGTCAAAATCGAAAAGTAAATTAATTTTTCCATAAAATGATACAAGGTTTATCTTAACATTGTTGTTACTTTTAGAGTTATGTAGAAATTAAAGTTTAATTTTAATATGGCACACCCCGTAAAGTTCAAATAAAATAAAAAATCCGATTTTAAACCCAAAAATGTTAGGTATTTAATGCCTTGATGAATGTTCAAACTGTCCTCCGTCACATTCCAAACAGTCTTCCAATCTTATTCGGGTGTATAAAACTGCTGCTTCGATTTCCGATTATTAATCCCTTACCTTAAACTAATTTTATTAATTTTACACGTAGTAGGTAGAAAATATTACATTTTACATGTTCTTTTAAACAGAACGCACCCAATCACTACTTCTGTTAATAAATACCGCCATCTAGCGCTTTGTTATGGAATGTGTAATCAATGTTTAGTAGTAGGCCACTGAAACAAAAAACAAGCTTTTAAATAACATGGTCTAGAAACGTCAAATTTTTATTAGACGTAGTTTAATTCTTGTTAATTTGGTTTGTGAAAATTGTTGAAGATACCTTTCATTAGTGATGAAGCCGTTGGTATGATTGCGGTCTATTTCGAGTGCTTTCAAAATGCAGTAATGTTAAAATAAATATTGTATCATTTTTACGGCAAATTTTATTTACTTTTTGATTTTGATATAATAGATTGCAATTAAAATTTTAAAGAAAAAGCGTTAAAAGCGGTACTTCATTTGGAAACGTTTGTCGTTTCTATAATATTCAAGTACTGAGTAATTGGGTTAATAACACTTAAAACGTTAAGCTAAGCAAAGTTACTCTGAACACAACAGACGTCAAACCAGATTAACACATTCCCATGGGTAACTAGAATGTTTAATAAAACTTAAAATGCATTGAAAGATAAACAATTTGATAACATAATGTGCAGGTGTTCCATTTGAAAAAATTTACAAATCTACATTTTGAATCACCCGGTATGCAACTAGGAGTGGGACTCGAACCCACGATCACTTACAGTTGGGATCTTAACCATCTGAGCTATCGGGTTCCACTCGAGTCAATCCTACATTTTATGTACCTTATTAGTTTTGATGTTATATATGAATTGGATTGAAAGAACGCCTTGACAGGTGTACACGACAGCTGGATTCAGTGCTTACAGACATGGCATATTCACTTTCTGCGTTTTGTTTATAAGTGGACAGTATAGTGTACTTAACGGTTTCCTATAATTATTAATATAAAGTTATGTAATTACAATAACAACCATTCACTAAATTCACTAAAACCGCGCGTTTATTAATCTAACCTAATGTTGCACTTGTATTGACCTAACCCAAAACTTTGTGTTCGCTCCAGTATTTTTGATTTGAAAGTGTGTTTTTCAAACTGCAACTTAAATTAAAGCAGTATTTTTGAATTGGAAGTTGTTTTTAGCAAGCTGTAAGTTAAATTTCTGAATTAAAGGTTGGTCTTGCAAGCTGTAAATCAAATCAAGTAGGTATTTTTGAATTGTAGGTTGAATAAGTTTGGTATGACGTGTATTATCAAAATTATAAATGAAAGTCGACTTGCCTGTCTGTCTTTTATGTAATTAGCTAATTTTTTTCAAACACGTTAGAGATATTTGAATAGTGAAAGGTTGCTATTGTTGGTTATATAACTGGGAAATCCCCACTCCGTACACACAAACGAACGTGAACATCATAATTGTATGTTAAAGGTCTGTTTGCCTTCCACGTAATTAGTGAATCAGTGGGTTTTTCCAAAAAAAAAAACACTAGAGGTATTTGAATAGTGAAAGGTTGTTATTGTGGTTACATAACTGGTAAATCCAGAAAATAATTATTTTATATTAATGATTGTAGGAAACCGTTAAGTACTTTATATTGTCCATTTATAAACAAAATTCAGAAAGCGAATATGCCATTGCCGTAAGCAACAAAGCCAGCTGTTATACACGCTCGTGCCCACCTGTCGGGCGTTCTTTCAATACGATTATCAACAACAACACTGGTAAGTGATCGTTTTTGATTTTAACCCTTACACCTTATTTTATTTACTTTATTTAATTACTTGTACAAATTTTAATGTTATGATTCATCACCACCACCAACTCATCTCGGTCTAAACGTGTCGTAATCCTTCACGCGATCAACACACCTTAATCCGTACGTCTACAGTGTTATATAATTATTATTACAGTTGTGTAATGATGATGATGAACATAACATAATAACCATCTTAGACTTGAATTTTACGTCTTGTCTTGAATCAAATCCATAAACAGATTTTTCATTACAACTCAATTTTAAATTGACAAATAATATACAAACAAATCTAAGATTCTGATCTGAAATCAAATTCTATCAAAACGTCTTCATACTAAGCTGATTTCAAATTAGTATCTTAGACTTACATCTTGTTTTGTTGTTGTATTAAATAGAATAAGGTTGGCAGAAGCTGATTTCAAATCAACATCTTAGACTTGCATCCAAATCAGTATCTTACACTTCAATTTTTCTTTGCATGATTGATTGATTGGTTTGATTGATTGACTTATGAGGTAATATGCGGGATCCATACTATTTCAAATTCCCCGCCATACCAGTTAAATCTACTTTTAAAATATACTACCACTACTAGACGGAGCAATAATCAACCTCTATTACAGAAAATATCCGTTAGTTTTAAACATACACCACTTGATGGCACTAAAAACAATTAGGGGGCCCGACGAAGGGCAAAGACCTGAGAAAAAGTTCCCTTATCAGATAGTATGCGGGTCTCTTATTAGAATACTATTTCAAATTTCAAGTTTTCCTGGCCGACAAGGGAGCGAGGCTTGGATTGAGATTGATTTGCGGATGATCGACTGTTTCCCACGCCGGTTCCCTCACGTCTAGGGATAGTGCCAACTTTGAGAGTCGGTTATCCTTATCTACAAAGTAAGTGGTCGCTCATAGGAGTTAGGTGTATACAGTGGAAGAATCGTTATCTGAAGGTTATGAAGAGTTGTTAGCTCAGATTCTTGATTGATTTGATTGAGATTGCTTTGATTCAGATTGATTTAATTGAGATCGATTTGATCAAATGATTATTTGATTTGATTAATGGATTTGATTGATATGATTAATTGATTGATTTTACCCACTACTTTTGATTATGACTCAATTAAATTGTCTGCCAGACAAAACAAAAATGGCCGCCAAAACAAAAATGGCCATCGCCAAACGGAAACTAGGGGGCGTAGCCTACCCTTAGGCTATGTCTCTTAATATGTCCAAAAGGGCAATAATTAAAATAACCACCAAAACGGAAATAGACGCCTACCAAGAAAATGATCGCCGAAAATGGCCGATACCCTTTGGCGTGTGCACGAAACCCACAAATTCACAACACCGACGTCCAGAGAGAGAAAGAGAGAGAGAGAGAGAGAGAGAGAGAGAGAGAGAGAAAGAGAGACACCGACGCCGAGAGGGAGAGAAAGAGAGCCATTTTCGATCTCACTCCCACTCACTGAACTTATAAGAAAATTTAGCCCATGCTGGGCTCATTCTGCTGAAGTTTCTTTAATTAAATTTTAGTTCTTTAACCTTGCCTCGTAGATGGTAATTGAGAAGATAATTAAGAATGCTCAAAGAAGATGGCTTAACCCCCCGATCGGTGAGAACGTTCGCAGGGACTTTTTACTACTTTTATGAGTTCTTAATTGCTTCTTATCATGCGCTACAAGGGTGTCGCTACATGTATTCTATAAAACGACGTTCTGAATCGCCTAAAGTAGGTTTCAGATCGGTTCGACCACTCGTTCGCGGTTTGTTATTTTTTTTAATGGCATTTCTACGTAAACGCAGGTAGAACGTCCCTGCGGACCTGTATATAAAAGAGCGGAAATAGTGGGAGATAATAATGAAATGTGTTTTTGAGCCACCCGCTAGCCAGTCTGAAACTACCGTTTGACAAGTGAAACGTTACCTTTGTGCTTCTGCGTGTTTCATTTTTTCAAGTGTACAATTTTGTTTTTTGAATATTTTAGTTCGGTTTATAAGCTAATTCGTGTTTGTTTTTGTGTATTTACTATAGAACAATGATAGACGATGGTTGGGATCTTGTAAATATGGTTGTCAATAACAAAACACGCTACCAACGTTTGACCGCTGAGGAGAAACGCGAGGTCGACGCAAAATTTCAGGCTTATATGGGAGATGAAATGAGCGACAATGACGATCCTTTTGACGATGGTGATGATGATACTGACCTTACATATCGACCAGAATATGATAGAGATGTGCCCGATGTAGAAGACGAAGCAAATGTGGAAATCAATGACGACCAATTCGATAAAGACGACGATGATCAAGTGGATGTGATTCGTGAAGAAGATACTGCTGCCATTTCTGCTCTTCCTCAAGTAAAGCTTGATGCTGCTCACTTTATGTCCAAAAATGAGACGAAATGGTACAAAGATGACCCACCAAGTAGCCGTATACGGGCTCATAACATCATCGTCTACAAACAAAACAAACCAGGGCCATCGAAGAAGATGATTTATGATCCACTGTCAATTTTTCGTTCCCTGAAGTCAGAAGATATCGCTCGCATCATCATACGCGAAACGAATCGCAAGGCCAATCAGGTAGCTGCTACATGGAACCAAGAAAATCCAACGAAGCAGAAACAATGGAAAGCTTTGACTCTGAAAGTGTTTGACGCATTTGTGGCGATCATTGTGTATGCTGGGTTGACAAAATCCAACACCGAACCTGCGAAGGAAGTATGGGACTCAACTCCTGCCCCAATATTCAAAGCTGGTTTATCGCATGATCGTTTTGTGTCGATTACAAAATTGATTTGTTTTGATAATGCGAATTTACGACCGCAGAGATTACTCACCAGCAAAACTGCTGCCATTGCTGATATTTGGCTAATCTTACAGGCAAATTTGAGAGCAGCTTATACTCCGCACAGTTCACTAACTGTGGATGAACAATTATTTCCTTATCGAGGCCGCACACGTTTTATGCAACATATTCTTTCTAAACGTGCCAAATATGGAATAAAGGTGGTTATGTGACTCCAAATCATTCTACCCCCTCAAAGGTGTGATTTATGGTGGGAAGGTGCCAGGTCGCGAACGCGAGATCAATCAATGTCAGAAAATCGTGCTTGATTTGGTTGCAAACTACCTCGGTGTCGGTCGCACAGTTTATGTCGACAATTTCTTTTCAACGTTAGAAGTGGCAACATTATTGATGGCTCAAAAAACTGCGTTTGTTGGAACGGTGCGAGCAAACAAAACTTTCGTTCCACCAGAATTTTTGAAAAGTCCTGCGCGTCCTGTGTTGAGCTCATTGTTTGGTTTCCACAATGGCAATGTTTCATTGTGTTCATATGTGCCGAAGAAGAATAAATCGGTATTATTGCTCTGTACTATGCATTACACTTCTGAGGTAGATAATCTAAATAAGCAAAAACCAATGGCTATTCTGGACTACAATTCACATAAATCGGGGGTGGATACAATGGATCAAATGCTTGGCACTTATGCTTGCAAACGTTCGACAAATCGTTGGCCACTTGCAATGTTCTACAACATGGTTTATATTGCTGCACTGGCTTCCCTCATAATATACAATAAAATGAATCCACTCCGAAAGTCAGATAAACGGCGTTCGTTTTTGCAACTGTTGACAAAGCAATTAGCAGTGCCAAACATTGACACAAAGAATCAGAAATAAATTAGAACAATTCACCCAAGATTCATTCACGTGCCAAATGTTCAATTTAATAATAAAGAAACAGAATTCCTTAACGAAGGTTTCAAGTATTTCCTTTCTTCTATATTGAATAACAAATTAAATGATCACAACAATTATGCCACATTTCTAATTGTTAATCTACTTCATGGGTTTACTTTGAAAAAAGACAAAACTTATAACAAGCGATTGTGTAACTTTTTATATAGATCAGTTAAGAATAATAAAATACTTTTTTGTGTTTTTTTAATGGTGTATTTTAAATTATACAATCTAAACGTTAATTAAAACATATGTTTAAATTTTTCAAATTTGACAAAATTGTTTACATCTTTAACAATTTTTAACAAACATTACTACTGACGAAGATAACTGTAAGTGTTATCGAAACGTTTAGATTGTATAATTTAAAGTACACCACTAAAAAAACCCAAAAAAGATAAGTATTTTATTATGAGTGTTAATGGTGAAAGTTGACATTTTCATATTTCAGTTAAGAATAAAATTGACGAAAACAATCTTATTCCTTTTAAAGCAGATGAAGGTAACACTAGTCATTATTTCGAAAGTTAATAATTTTATTATTAACGAAAATTTAGAAATTTTAAATGGAGATCCTGCAACGAAAGATGTGCAATAAAACTGCGTTATCTGATTTATAGATTTACAGAAACAACACATTTTAAATGAGAACCCACAAACACCAAAACGATACGGTCTCATAAAAATTCACAAACCAAATATGCCCATTAGATCAGTAGTTTCTTGCATCCAAGTACCTAATCATATCTTAGCAAATAAGCTAAACCACATAATAACTAATAATTTAAAATACAAATCACAACATTCCATTAACAATTCTTTAGATTTAATAAACTACAAAATCATAATATTACCACTACATAATAAACTTGTAAGTTTTGATGTTACTAGTTTGTTTTCTAAAATGCCTCCTCAAGAAGGTATGTGTTTATTAGATAATTCTTTATTTAATAATAATGATGAATTATTTACAAGAATGGAGTTGACTCAAATATTTGATTCTTGCGTTAATCAAAATTACAACAATAACGCTGTATTTAGGTTTCGTTGTGTTGATGATATTTTAACATGTTTTGATAGTTCATCAGATTTTCTTGATGAGTTTTTAATTAATATTACAAATTTACATCCTACCCTAAAATTTACACTATAGAACAAAAAATAGAATAATTAATATTCTAAATTTAAATATAAACATTACTATGCGGAACAAGTTTGAATTCGCCATATTCAGAAAACCTACACATACACACATTACAATTCGAAACGATTCATAAACTACATATGTTAGCTGCATATAGATCATTAATATATAAAACTATGTCATTACCATTAAACTAAACAAACTTTAATAAATAAATACCAATTATAAAACAAACAGCACAAGCAAACTGTTACATTTCGAATATAATCGATACGTTAAAGATCGAGAGTGCAAATTATCTATCAAAAGCATTTACCACGTTAACACGGAAATGACAGAAAATAAATACATATCAGTTTCATATTTGGAAAAATATCAGAACAAGTAGCTTGAATATTACAAAAAAAAACAGAATTACTGAATACCTTTCAAAACTAATATCAATGTTTTTAAACATTTATTTAGTGCCAAAGATTCAACTAACGATATTTTGAAGTCAGGTATTTATAACATGAACTGCGCATTCTATAATTCTGTTTCTATTAGGCAAACACTTAGAAACTTGATATGTTACGAAGAACACAGTGGAGGTTACAAAAATATTAACACACAAACAAATCAAATGGTGCCAAACATTTACAACGCAATATTAGTAGTAAACAAGGGAAAATTCCATGTTTTGAAAGCATTTAAAATTTACAAACTTAAACAGAAAGCACCTTTAAGAATGAACAGGTCGATCTTATAGAGTCACCTTTAACAGACAATTTAAATATATAATTACAATTTAAATCAAATTTGCTGTTTTATTTTAACGATTTGTTACCACAACTACTTATCGTTGTACTTACACATTCTCTCTTTATATTTGTACATATTGTATTGAAACAGATTGAGAAATAAATATTTGTATAAAAGATTATGGATTTATATTTTGAAGAATTAGTGCTACTAATCATGGAATTCTACGAAGTAAAATGAAAGAATATAAATACAATTTATTACCCTGATATTTTTCATTATAAACAACTCATGTTCAATTCAATTCAATTCAACAACACTTTTAGAAATAAAATATTGTAAAACACGAGTGGCATTATTAATAATTAAAGAAAACCTATAAACTAAATGCATCTGAGTGCTAATTAATCAAAAAGTCATAACCTTATAATTGTGAATTATTAAAACCACCAACGTACACACAGTAAAAGGTTGTCTCGAGTGGGACTCGAACCCACGACCACTACTTGTCTAGAGTAGGGCTCTTAACCATCTGAGCTATCGAGGGAGCTAGTTCCACTCGGTTCAATCCTACACTGTATGTACCCTACTTGTTTTGGTGTGATATAAATAATTCATACACATTTAAGTAACCAGTCTTTTTTGTGGCAAGGTGTCTGTATCTTGAATTTTCCCAAGTATAAAGATAAGTAATGGTCGTGGGTTCGAGTCCCACTCGAGGCAATCTTTTACTGTGAGTACGTTGGTGGTTTCAATAATTCACAATTATAAGTTTATTAATAATTCAATTTATTATGATGAATACCTGTGAATATCACCTGCTGGCGTTTCACTATACCGCTTCTACCACTGTACGAACGATGCTATTCTTCATACACTTTAATAAATGAAATAGATTTAAACAATGACTGATGATTACTGACATAACTTATCATACTAATATGGTACAGATGCTTTTCTTCATATATTATACCCTCACTTAAACTAACTCAATGTATGCCACCAATGATATAGGAATAATATAGACATACCCCGAGCCAGAATTTTGTTATAATCAAGTAAAGTCAGCATTGGAGTCCGAAGTTGCAAGGTTATTTATTTTGCGATTTTGCATTTTATATAACCGATTCTGTAATTTTTTATATGGTGATCTATATAGGCTTTGACTAATTATGCACTAAAAAATTTTGATATGTGCAGGCAAATATGCACTAGTAGCAGAACTGGCAAACTTTTTATTGCTTTGTTTATGTTTGGTGCAACGTCGGTTCACACCACTAACACTTTTTCGTAACAAATCCCTGTCGACCATAAGAGACTTAAAAAGAATCGCTGTAAAAATGTAGAAGTTGTCGAATGATTCACTTTTTGTAATAGCCACATTGTTAGCAAATATGGTTTGTTTCTTTCTTCTTTAACTCCCAACAAATCAAACACAAAATATGCGATCACTACCCAAATATTTTTGTTTTTGTTTTTCTGCCTTAATTTTTCTAGAGTAGCAATGTACAGTTGTGGAACATAACCTTTTCGCAACATTGACTCATCCGGTACATTCTGTTTGGTATACTTTTCCAAAAAAACTTTTCAAAACTTTATTTTTTAGTTTGGCCAATAGTACATTAACGAATTGAAAACTTTACACTAATTTTCGTTAAACGTTGAATACATAGGCCCAGATTTTGATAGCGCGTTAATTACATATGTTCTTGTTTGCCTTCTGTTTTTCATATTTTATTACTTTTATTACTTAAATTTTTTTTTAGCCGACACACTTATATCACAATACAATAGTAGATTACGTACTGAGATGGTAACGTTATTCATTACTAGCGCCAAGGGCGAAGGTAACTCACTGACTATGCGCAGCGAGGAAGTGACGTATAAGATCGAGGTTGGTCTGATGAAACACGTTATCATCAAGGTTGGTATACTATTTTATTCAAAATCACACTCATCACACGTAATAAATTGACTGAACACGGTTTTATGTTTCATTGTTGATAAAATCATGAGTGTAGTAGGCTGTGAGACAAACAACAACTTCTACTCAATCGACAAACCAGAGTTGCGTCGCTCGTGTTGATCTGCTTGTGATCGAGCTTGAAAACGAGTTTCTCCGCAGATGATGAGCAAGTTTGTACCGCTCCTGAAATGCGGAAGGCAGGAGTAAAGGTAGAAGAGAACTTATTGCCGGAAACAAGCAAGGCGAGGTACGAAAAGTCGTATCACACGTACACAGAATGGTGTACTGCTACGCCAGTTTGGCACATTGCTTCGGGGAACTTGTTGCTAGTCTACTTCTAAGGGCTATCTGCTAACAAAAAAGCCTCAACTATATGGTCAGTCTACTCAATGATGAGAGCTAAGCTGAAAATTCGGTGTAAAATCGAAATTGCCGGTTTCAATTGACTGCATTCTTTTCTGAAAGAACAGAATGTAGGTTATAAAGCAAAGCATTCTAATGTATTCATGAAAGAATATGTGGAAATGTTTTTAACTGGTGCTCTATTCGAATTTGTTCTGCTGAATGCATTTATAATTAATCTTATCAACCAAATCATTCGTTAATTTATGTGTTATGTGTCTGTGTGTCTACTTGTCTGCGTGTCTGCGTGTCTGCGTGTCTGTGTGTCTGTGTGTCTGTGTGTCTGTGTGTCTGTGTGTCTGAGTGTCTGTGTGTCTGTGTGTCTGTGTGTCTGTGTGTCTGTGTGTCTGTGTGTCTGTGTGTCTGTGTGTCTGTGTGTCTGTGTGTCTGTGTGTCTGTGTGTCTGTGTGTCTGTGTGTCTGTGTGTCTGTGTGTCTGTGTGTCTGTGTGTCTGTGTGTCTGTGTATCTGTGTCTCTGTGTCTCTGTGTCTGTGTGCCTGTGTGCCTGTGTGCCTGTGTGCCTGTGTGTCTGTGTGTTTGTGTGTCGGTGTCTGTGTGTCTGTGTGTCTGTGTGTCTGTGTCTATCTGTGTGTGTGTGTGTGTGTGTGTGCGTGTGTGTGTGATGTGTGTGTGTGTGTGTGTGTGTTGTGTGTGTATGTATATATATATATATATATATATATATATACTATATATATATATATATATGTATATATATATATATATATATATATATATATATATATATATATATATATATATATTGTGTGTGTGTGTGTGTGTGTGTGTGTGTGTGTGTCTGTGTGTGTGTGTGTCTGTGTGTGTATGTGTGCGTGTGTGCACGTGTGTGTAGGTGAGCGAATGTGTGATTTTATGTTAGTTTACACGATAACTCCAGAACACCGACGTACTCAATTTCTAATTACGCCTGTTGTCATTTTTCCTGGGGCTGCGCACACCCCCACGCACGCACACACACACACACAAATGGTGTCACACAAAGACACGGGGTTACATGCGGGTTCGGATACGGATACAGACATGGACGCGGACACACTGACATACGTCCACGGATGCGGACACGGACACGGAATGGATACGGACACGGACACGGACACAGACACGGACACGGACATGCACACGGACACGGACACGGACGCGGACACGGACACGGACATGAACATGGACCCGGACACGGGCACGGACACGGGCACGGACATGGATACAACTCGGAGACGAATACGGACACGGGCACGGACCCGGGCACCTACTCGGCACCTACACGGACACGGACACGGACACGGACAGGGACAGGAACACGTACACGGACCCGGCCACGGATACGGATATGGACACGGACACGGACACGGACACGGACACGGACACGGACACGGACACGGACACGGACACGGACACGGAGACGGACACGGACACGGACACGGGCACGGACACGGACACGAACACGGACACGGACACGAGCACGGGCACGGTCACGGACACGGACGCCAACGCGGACACACACACACACACACATGGAGACGGACTCCGACTCTAACACGGACACGGACACAGATGCGTGAAAGAACACAGACACATACAGAGATCGGCGAATTTTTGTCAATCGTCATAAAGTGTGCTAATTAGTCTATTGAAAAAATGGCGATTGCATAATCTTCTATACTTTTATATGTATATGTACTGATAAACAAATATTAAGAATAAAAAAAAAGGAATATCTTTTTAAGCCTTACTTGTTTAGTGTTTTTTTTTTTGTTTCAACTTCTTTTGAAATATTATTTTTCTTCCCCTGTTTCCTTCGTACTATTTCTCGACCCATATTTTTATCTTCTTCTTTCATATCGTACCTTCTTTATGAACCAATTCTTGGCACTGCTGTTTGATTTTTATGGCTCGTTTTTATCGACTTCAACGGTGGCGATTTTTTCAACCCTACGATCCCTTTTTTGCTTCCCATTTTTCAACTCCTATTTTTATCATGTTCTTTTCTGACTAGATTTTTATTTTCTTTTACGGGTGTTGCATATCGCAAAGGGTGCAGCCGTTGTATATCTCCATATTGCTTTTAGGATTCGCCGCCATCTTGGTTTCGTATGCCTTTTATTCTTTTCAAAATTTTCTTTGCGTGTGCCCTAGTGGTTTAAGATCCGAAATTGTTCTCTTTTATGGTGGATTATTCATCTTTCTTTATTCATGTTATCACCCCGACCTTTTGAATTTCGCCAGCTTGATTACGTGGGAATTTTTGACATCCCGCGATCTTGTTTTCGTGTTCCAGCATATTATTTCCATCAGCTTGTTTACGTATTCGCCCATTTTGCTTTTATGTGCTTTTTTGGCATGCTGCCATCTTGTTTCAGACACATTGTTTTGTTGTGCCTTTTGGTTATCTGAGATCTCGTTTTCCCCATTTTGTGTTTGTGCGCCTTTTTGGATTAAGTTTTGCACGTAAGGTTCTTTTAGCAAAAGTTCGTTTTGACATTTTGAAATAAGTATCCATTAGCACAATTCGTTTTTCACAGGTTTCAACATCTCCCTCTGTCTCTCTTTCTCTTTCTTGTCTCTTCTAAATGAGTCAATTCGCCATCTCTCCTTTTTTTTACTTGAGGTTAGAAGTAACGACATACTGTAGGTTAGTCTACAGTTTGGGACGTCATCTTGTATCGTAAATGTAAAACAAATAAAAGCGGTATCTTTAAAGGTTAAGTATAAGATTAAATCTAGCACTTTTTTGCAGTTTAACATTCACATATAACTTAGCAGTATTATTACTTATTACGCAACTTTTACCTCACCATCGCAAGATCAAGGTGCCTCACAGAGATTACGTAACCATTTTCAATTATCACTCATTATTGCACTTTTTATGTTAGACGAAGACAAAGGTCCGTATAACTCAATAGCTAGATATCTTACAAAAAAACATGAAGGTTGGCAAAAACAGATAGTGTGTAGGGCTTTCTCTCGCTCCCTTTTATGGGACAAAGGGTAATTCGCCCTCTTATGGTATTAGAAGTAAATGAAGTGTCCTTTATTAGTCTAATTTAAAAGTAATTAGCATTATAATTGCAGTATAATTTTAAATAAGTATACTGTTTGCAGTACACTCTTGTCATGTAATTAGAATTTATTATACAGCTTTTAACGTGATTCTGTGGTATATTTTAAAAGCTTTCAGTACTATCTTGCGGGATAAATTTAACGTTAGTACATAGCTTGTAACGCCATTCTATGGTGTATTTGCAAAACTGGTATCGTCATAGAAGTTAACATACAGTTTGTAACAATATCTGCTGGTATATTTTAAAACCCACTAGTACCATCTTGTGATATAATTAAAAGTTATCATACAGTTTGGAACTCTATCTTGCGGTATAGTTAGAAGTTGGCACAGTTTTCACCGCTATCATGTGGTATAATTTAAAAGTTGTTAGCACTATGTGGTGGTATAATTAGAAATTGGTATACTGTTCGACACACCACCGATTCCTGGGCGCTATTCTTAACACTAGACTCCTACTTCTAATACCAGGTACTTCGTCAGGGTTCAATTTTTAGTGGTTAGGGCTTTGTGGCGACTTCATTTCCAACAGCAGGTTTCTATTTCCCATTTACAGTTGGGGTTTTCGTATAGTGTAATTAGTGGTTAGCATGCGGATTGCGTCGCCAACTCGGATATGGTTAACAGCCATTTGTACCATCTTGCGGTATAATCAGAAGCAACCTTTACTTTCTCGCTCATGTGTTTACTGAGGTTGAAGCAAATTTTACTTGAGGTGTATCTAAAATCGCCTCAGAATTATTTATTGAGGGTCAATAAGGAAATAAGATAACAGGACGTCAAAAAGGCACACGAAGGCAAAGTAGTGGTTATGAAGTGGCGGCAACAAAATGTTGGAAAACAGGGCGGCGAACAACAAAATGTCGTAAACACAATGGCGGCATAAAGTGGCCGAAACAGGATAGCGGCGGTTTAAAGCTGTACTTTTTTGAGATGTTCCACCCGCAGCAGGGGATTAAAAAAATGGCAAATAGACGGCCAAAGAAGCATTGAAAGTAAAAGCTTAAACATACACCGCAAAAGAAGTCGATGAAAAAGGGTCATTCCAAGACACACAGATGTGCAATTTGAAGAAAGGGATGAAAATCTAGTGTAAAAAGACACACTCCAGTGTGATCACTACACTTTTTGAAATTTTGTTCTAATTATCGTGTGAATCCGACTAACAGTATTACCGCATAAATGACTATTATCATACTCTTCTATAACTTTCCCAATGACATCTTGACACCTTTTACCTTCTTTGAGAGGATGAGGGTTAGTCAGAATTTCGAAACATTTTTCTTTGCGAAAATACTCTTTTTTACAAAACACTATTTCTTTACGGCTCCCAATTTTTAATGTATTCACCGCTTTAAATTAGTTGATATGAATATTAACATAGCAGGCTTTAACAACGTCTTTGGAGGTAGTCTTGGATGTCTTCCTCAGAAGTTGTCTGAGTATTATCTTTAGAGGTGATCTTGTATGTCATTTTAAAAGGTGACCTAGCTGTCGTCTTTAATGGTGATGTTGGAGATCATCTTCAGATAAGGACGTGGAGATTATTTTCAGTGGTTGTTATTTTAGGGTTGTTTTGGAGATCATCTTTAGCGTTAGTTTTGGATGTTATTTTTAGAGTTGGCCTTTGAAAACGTCTTTGGAGATGATCTTGGATGTCGTCTTCAGAGCTGATAAAGAGTGTCGTCTTTAGAAGAGGTTTGGTGATCATCTTCAGAGGCGGCTTTGGATGTCATTCTCATAAGTACAACTGCATACGGAAATAACCCTTATCATGTATTTGATTCTTACAACTATCTTTATTTGAACAGGTTGAAAGTTTTCAACTTGCAACCTTCATCTCTTTTCCGATCTAGTTCTTATTTCTTGAAATTCATTATGTTCATCATTTTCATTACTCAGATGTGAATCACACCTTTAGCGTGGGGATTTTAACTTAGAATCCAAATCTGTTAAAACTGAATTTCTTAGTGTAGCTTTAATCGGACGTAAACTATACCAATACCAGGGTAAGGAGCTTTTAGTACAGGTGCATTAAGAGGCATAAAACTGCACTTAGTGCAGATACGAATGTTTACAGCAGACCTAAAATTTTAGGCGGAGTTGCACTTAGTTGAGGTATGAAACACTTAGTCTATAAACAAACAGTCTACCTTAGCCTATATATTGATCTCTAAACGGAGACGTACTTATCTGAGACAAGACCTCTCTAACTTAGTATAGAATATGTTCACATTAATCCAACTACCATACATACTCTCACTTTAGTAGAATGTTGATCTTGGCTACATTTTAGTTGAAAAATAAAACTTAATCACATTCTAAATCATGATTGCTTTCCCTCCAACTTGGCCTTTTGAAAATATTAGTATCGGTATAGTAGGATACACCTTTAAGGCCCACTACATTTTAAAATCATGTGCGCTAGAGATAACATTTGATAAATTAGTTTCATATTTTGGTCATCAATACCTTTGTGTTTACGATTATTGTCCATATGTTGATTATTGTGACCATTGATCACTAGAAATACGTGAAACATGTGACAGTTAATCAATTCCACGATTTTACGAATTAAGTGATGTTTCTATTCATTTCATTTCTAACCATTGTTTAAGTTTCGTTCAAGAGTAATTAGAAAATGCAAAGTTAATGCTAAGTTTGTTTACTTCCACTATAGTGTTTATATTATGTGCATTTAATAATTAAGAGTTAAATCGTGTGTTGTCTGTTTGGTTTGTGACGTATTTTGAGTGATACAAAATAAAAATATAAAAAAATCCGCAATAACAGAATGTTGTAGATTTTTTCTTGGGTATTTTTTAAAAAATTTTTAACCAATTGGCGGGGTTAATTAGCTATAAAATAGCAAAAAGAATTAGCGTTAGCAGTGTTGCAAGCATCCTGTTTTGGAGATATTCAATGAGGTGTGTAATGAAAAAATGTAGTACGTTTTCATCACAATACTAAGCAGGAATTTAACAATTTGCAAAATATTTACTTATTTCCCTTTCCCTACAAAATACAAAAACGTTTGCCTTGCACAACAAAACGTTCATAATATGTCAAGTTTTAGTCTAAAAAGGATTTTGGTGCTAGTTTAGTTACAGTCTACCTTGACAATTTGAATTTAATGTGCAGTCTACCATGTTACACTAGGAAGTATTTAACAATTACAAATAAAAACAAACGCTAATTGAAAGAGGACAATAGAAACATTTACTACTATTATTTAAAATAAAAGATCCACCTTTGAATGGGAATTCCTCTAATATTTAAATGTTTACATATATATATATATATATATATATATATATATATATATATATATATATATATATATACATGTATACAGAGTGACACAGAAAAAGTGCTATGCATAGTTCCACGCGATAGAGGACACTAAAATAAAAAAAAAGTTCCCATGAACTTAGGTCCGCAACGCCTTCGTTTAAAAGGGTTAATAGGGTGTTGAAGTTTAATTATTTTGTTGTTTTTTTTTAATATCTTTTTGTTATGATGTAATAAGCAGACGAAATTTTGTGTACAGGGGCTTTTTGTCAAACAGAATTCAAATATGACCTTAGTTCTTTTATTACTGATAGAGGGCGCCACAGGTTTCCATCTTGTTTGAATCGGTCCTAACTTTTTTGCCTTACACTGTATGTCATTTTCGACTGAAAAATTTTTTTCCCATCTTTTCTGCTTCAGAAAGGTGTACCTTATTGAAGTCGCTAGGACTAACGGTTTACGAGAAAAATGCATCCGATGCATGCAAATTATCCAAAAGCGCCAAAGCAACTTATTTGCAAAAACAACGACATAACACTTCAACAATTAAATTTTAATAGCAACAATGAAGGGCAGTGATTAAAAAAAAAGATGTTCAAATTGTTGTCCTTGTACTTGAATACATTTTTCAATTGTTTTTCCTAAGGATTGATGGCATCTTTGAAATATTCCTGGGTTATTACGGAATCTATCTGCGGATTCCATAATTCTTATCCACAGTTGCTCTTCATTATGTATTTCTACAGAATAAACATCATTTTTCATGAATCCCTAAAATAAAAAATCGAGAGGATTAAGGTCGGGACTACGAGCTGGCCAGGGTACAGGTCCCCCTCTACCACCTACGTATTTTTAAATCTCCTATCCAAAAAGTCCCTTGCCAATCGAGAAAAGTGAGTTGGGGCGCCATCATGCATGTAACGCATTCTACCTCTAACAAGACAATCATATTTTGACAAGTGTCATAGATTTCGTTTTTTTTCGTAAATTTCCATCGCCTGTTATTTTCATCACTCCAATGGTACATATTATTTTGTGTTCCTAAAATGGTTCACTATACTTTTGAAGAATACAGGGACATGATTATGTGCTACGGAGAAGCTCGGTCAAATTTCTCCAAAGCTCAACGTATCTATCGAGAATGATATCCTTTCGGACAGATTCCTAATGTTCGAACATTTATTGACGTGCATAGGCGTTTGGATGAAGACGGGTGGTGAAGATGTCTCTTTAAAAAAAAAGTTAATAGTGGGAGTTTCCAGAACTCGCCGCAGCGTTGAAAAGGAATAACAGGAACACATTATTAGAAGATGTTTCATTAGACATTGTTGCAAGAGTGGACTTTATGCTTGATGGTAAGCTAGCTCACTTTTCTTGAGTGGTAAGGAAATATTTTGAAAGAAGGTTTGAAAATAGGTGGATTCGTCGTGGGGGGCTTGTAATATAATCACTGCTCTTCAGTAATAAAAGAACTAAGCTCATATCTGAATTCTGCGTCATAAAAAGCCCCTGTATACAAAATTTCGTCCGCTTATTACATCATTGTAAAAGATATTAAGAAAAAAACCAAAAAATAAGTAATCTTCAACACCCTATATCTTTTAAACGAAGGCGTTGTGGACCTAAGTTCATAGGAACTTTTTTTCTTATTTTAGTGTCCTCTATCG
Source organism: Vesta saturnalis (assembly GCA_036346205.1). NCBI lineage: Eukaryota > Metazoa > Arthropoda > Insecta > Coleoptera > Lampyridae > Vesta > Vesta saturnalis. The sequence continues at coordinate 640,284 of JARFJB010002134.1, forward strand.
CGTGGCATTATGCATGGCACTTTTTCTATGTCACCCTGTATATATATATATATATATATATATATATATATATATATATATATATATATATATATATATATATATATATATATACGTTTAGACAGTAAATGGAAACGTATTGCTAATACATATAAAACATGCTAACGCAATGAATTATCTATAATAATTACAGGGTGAATCATATCTAATCCGCCAAAATTAAAGGAGTACTAGAACTCATCATTCTAAGCAAAAAGTTCATGTGTACATAGGTCCGGAAATGCTTCGTTTCCGAGATACAGGGTGTCAAAGTTGAAAAAAGAAATCGCGTTTTTTTCAATATCTTTTGACTGTTTCGACATAATTTCATGAAATTTCGTAGACGGGGGTTTTTTGAGATAACAAATTCAAATTTGTGGTCCATTTAGTTGTGGTTTCTAGGAAACGCCAGCGGAAACCATTTCGACCCCTTTAAATCGTTGCAATTTTTTTGTATTACACAGTACGCCATTTTGGACTTGAAAAATCGATTCTCCTATCCTTTCTGCTAACAAAAGGTATATCTTAGTGAAGTCGCTAGGATCAACCGTTCCGAGAAAAACTCATTTAAAACTCACAATGTTTATTTATTTAAAACTAACTTTTGTAAGGAGCGCTAAAACATCCAACATTAAAAAGAAAAAGAAAAGAAATTAATATTAAAAGTAAACATGTTCTTTTGATAAATGTTCAAACAACTGTCCCAAAAAACCCCCGTACACGAAATTTCATGAAATTATTTCGAAACAGCCGAAAGATGTTGAAGAAATCGCGATTTCTTTTTTCAACTTTGACACCCTGTATCTCGGAAACGAAGCATTTCCGGACCCATGTACAGGTTGTCCCATTTTGGTTGTCCTCGCAGGGTATCTCAGTTATTAGCAAAGATACAGAGATGCGGTTTTCGCGAACGTTGGCTACTTTTTTGTGAAACGAAAGATGACACAAACAGAATTACTCTAGCTCTTCTCATTTTTGAGATACAGGGCGTTTTTGAAAAAGTTTCATTTTGAGACAGCCCCCGTATCTCAGCTATACGATAACATATAGAAAAAGTGAAAAGTGTTCTTTATATAATTTTTTCCGTAGAATGCAGTGCTGTTTTCAGAATGAGTATACGGGGTCAGGTCAAAAAGTTATCGGGATCAACTTCATTTTTTTTAAATGGGACACCCTGTCTATTTTCTCATAATTAAATTTCTCTTGTTCTAAGCACTTCAAATATATATAACAATTATCACTTATTTTGATAAATAGCGTGGTATTTTGTATTATTAACTGAATTTCTTAGTAGGCTTTGAATTCGTAATCTTCTATTGTTTTTTTTTTGTGCCTAATATAGAAAACCATCATTATGTAATTATATGTCATTGAAGAAGATACAAATTTCGGCAAAATAATTTATTTTATTTCCAGAATTGTTGATTTGAAACTCATATAAATATTGGATGTATTTATTTATAAATTTAGAGACAAACGAAAATAAGAAGAATTAAAATTTTATAAATATTGCTCAATGTGCAGACCATTATGGTCAAGACAAATCCTACATCTCCGAAGAATTTCTTGAATGGATCTTCATAAAAATAGGGTCTTAAACGTAGTTCTTCAAAGGCTTCTCTTGTAGCATTCATCAAAGCTTCTTGAGTTTCATACCGTCTTTGATGAATTTTATTTTAAGGTAGCCCCACAAAAAATCTAAAATTGATAGGTCTGGGGACCTTGCTGGCCAATTAACTGGTCCATTGTTACCAATCCAATGGTTTTGAAACATTGTATTGAGGTAATCTCTTACTAGTCTTGCATTGTGGCAAGGTGCCCCGTCTTGCTGAAAATAAACCTCTCTTAGCTGGGCTAACGGAATATTATCAAACAATTCTGGAAGGCAAATGTCCAAAATTTCCAAATATCGTTGATGGTTCAAATTGCCTTCAAACATGTAAAATGTTAATCTGCCTCCTAAAATGAAACAGGACACATTGAACCCAAACCTGCCTTGCTGCTGACGGATCACGGTAACATGCCGATTTTCGTTAGACCAGAAACGATTCGTTGCACGATTGTAAATTCCGGCGGAGCTTATATGGCTTTCATCCGACCATATAACTAAACGACCAAAATTACCATTTTCTTCACTTTTCTGAATATACCATCTACAGAAATCGATACGCAATTGAGCATCACCCGGATGCAAGTGGTGGATGACTTGAGGTATATATGGTTTATAATGGTATTTTTAAATATTTTGATACTTTCGTTTTTGAAATGCCCACCGATTCTTCTATTTTTCTGCAAGACGTATAATTTTCGTTAACAGTGACCTCTGCAAGGACATTTATTTCATTATTTTCTTCGTTTTCTTTTCTATATGTTTTGGCGCGTGGCCTTTCAAACGATCCGTGATTTTCCAAATTTTGTTTTAACCTAATGAATGTTTTTTACACGGTTACCTTCTTTCCGGAAATCTATAATATTCACATTTTATTTAACTCAAATGATGACTAACATTCCAGTAAATATAAATACCTTTCAAAATATATTTCCTTCGCTTGCTCTGCATTAAAATTTGTTTGGCAATAAACCCCAATCATATCTAATTTCTCATAGTTCTCGTACCTAAATTATTCGCCATGGTTTGAAACTTTGTAAAAATTCAAAATAACGAAAAGAATATTGAAAACTTTACTAACAATAAGGATCTCAACAATCAACAAATTTGCAAATATTGACAAATGTCAAAAAAATGAAGTTGCCATGGTAAAACAATTGCAGTACCAAAGGCCACTAACCAATCCAGTTAATAATTTGAAATACTGCGCTATTTGTATAAAAAATGATGGATGCTATACATATTTGAAATGCTTAGAACAAGGAAAATTTAATTATGAGAAAATAGACAGGGTGTCCCATTTAAAAAAAATGAAGTTGATCCCGATAACTTTTGGACCTGACCCCGTATACTCATTCAGAAAACAGCACTGCATTCTACGGAAAAAATTATATAAAGAACACTTTTCACTTTTTCTATAAGTTATCGTATAGCTGAGATACGGGGCTGTCTCAAATGCAACTTTTTCAAAACGCCCTGTATCTCAAAAATGAGAAGAGCTAGAGTAATTCTGTTTGTGTCATCTTTCGTTTCACAAAAAAGTAGCCAACGTTCGCGAAAACCGCATCTCTGTATCTTTGCTAATAACTGAGATACCCTGCGAGGACAACCAAAATGGGACAACCTGTACATATGAACTTTTTTGCTTAGAATGATGAGTTCTATTACTCCTTTAATTTTGGCGGATTAGATAAGATTCACCCTGTATATGCCCTTGTAATTAAAAATTATTAATTTTATTTAATACATAAATAAAAAGTTTACCTACGACATCTACTTTACTAGCGCTCTAACCAACTGAGCTATCGAGATACAGGCCGCAATCGATGTAAATTTTGTCTTTATGTAATAATAAAATGTCCTTGTGGTCTAAAATCCCACAGTAAAATTCTGCATTTATAATCTATTTTTTTTATTTGCCCCCTAGATTTGCATTAAATTTCACACAATAGTTTGAACTAAAACACATTTATTTTTAACAATATTAAAAACTAAACAAAAATAAATAAAGGAACCACACTGCTTTGTCGTTTACCGTTCTTCATGTAGTTTAAAAATATTTAATAACCGCCAATTGAATCGTGAGTTGAAGTTTTTCAAGAGATTGTGAGTCAAAAGTATGTAAATCCAAGTCTTTGTTCTATCTCCAGTATTTCTACATCTGAATTAGGTTCATCATTTTCAGAAGAATGTTCTGATTCTGAATCCGATTCCTCGAGAGAAATAATGAATGGTGGTGTATTTTCTACAGAAATTGACCCCATTAGTTTTGCCCAGTCTTCCAAAATTATTTTTTCGCAATGATTTACATAACCTTGCCACATGTCGGACGTATATTTTGAAAGAGCTACCTGCCATAAATTTGCAACCCTATCTTTTGATTTAGGTTGCGAATTTAAGTGCTTATTATAGAAGGTCTTTCAATAACCCCATGCAAACTCAATTGGATTGTATTGACAATGGTATGGGGATAAACGAAGGACTTCATGACCATGCTTCTTTAAAATGTCGTTTAGTATGATATTCTCTAAATGGTTTAATCAACTCCCAGAATTATTTTTTTGTTGAACTGTCGTTAATTTACTGCGGTTAATCAAAAGAGATTTCCTGCTAGAGAAGGTTGGAGGTTTTCTCCACTCCGCCGAGTGATAAGGTGCATTGTCCATTACCACCACACATTTTGATTGCCATCTATCCAAAGCAGGAATTGATTGATTAACCACTCAATTTTGAAAAAGTCCTGCTGTCATTGTCTTGTGATAGTCACGGTCATTATTTTGTGAGTTGAATAAGTGGTCGCACCCCTCTAAGAAGCCAAACTTTCAACCTGCGTGTGATATTGTAAAACGTTTGTCTTCGGATTTAATTGTGGGAGGATTACTACTTAAATCAGTATCATGCAACCAGCGATGAATATTACTCCCATTTTGGTAAATCCACGTTTCATCCAAATACACGAATATCACATTCTCAATTGAATTTAGAAATTGTATCAACTTCCTGAGTGATTTTTAATTCAATGCCATGTTTTTCTTTCGCATAGTTGTTTACGTCCATTAAAAATTTTGTATTTGTACCTCAGCAATTTTATAATTTTGAATAACATTGATCTACTACCCTTAAAATCCAAATGTTCGCGACTGTCGGCCAGAAGTTTGTCGATCGTCACTAGAAGTAGTCGGTCGACCAAATTTAGCAAAATTTGTCTGTTCGTCATGTACGATCATAATTTTATTGATGCTCCTTACAGGAACTTGAAAAATATTAATTTAATATATTAAACTATTTCATATAAACTTAAATCACTCACATCAAATATTTTTCCCGTTTCAAACAAAGCTTTTGCACCAGGAACTTTATAAAACTGTGAAAGGTTTTTTTTAAATAAATTATATTGTTATCTAATTTTTGAAGTTTTTAAAGTGCCAATATTAATCAATTGCAAACTTTCAAACTGCTCAGTACGTTGCTATGGAAACGGATATTTAAATAAAATCCTAATTTTTACCTTCCCAACTACATATACATATGTAGGTATAGAAGGTTATGCAATCGACTTTTGTTTCACTATCGGTAAATCGACTTACAGCTTTTGGCCAAGATCGGCAATTGGTGTGTGCGTGTGTATGTGTGTGTATGTGTGCGTGTGCGTGTGTGTGTGGTGTCGTGTGCGTGTGCGTGTCCGTGTTCGTGTCCGTGTCTGTGTCCGAGTGTGTGTCCGTGTCCGGGTCCGCCTCCGTGTGTCTGTGTCTGTGTCTGTGTCTGTGCCTGTGTCAGTGTCTGTGTCTGTGCCTGTGTCTGTGTCTGTGTCCGTGTCCGGGTCCGCCTCCGTGTGTCTGTGTCTGTGTCTGTGTCTGTGTCTGTGTCTGTGTCTGTGTCTGTGTCTGTGTCTGTGTCTGCGTCTGCGTCTGCGTCTGCGTCTGCGTCTGCGTCTGCGTCTGCGTCTGCGTCTGCGTCTGCGTCTGCGTCTGCGTCTGCGTCTGCGTCTGCGTCTGCGTCTGCGTCTGCGTCTGCGTCTGCGTCTGCGTCTGCGTCTGCGTCTGCGTCTGCGTCTGCGTCTGTGCCTGTGTCTGTGTCTGTGTCTGTGTCTGTGTCTGTGTCTGTGTCTGTGTCTGTGTCTGTGTCTGTGTCTGTGTCTGTGTCTGTGTCTGTGTCTGTGTCTGTGTCTGTGTCTGTGTCCTGTGTGTCCGTGTCCGTGTCCGTGTCCGTGTCCGTGTCCGTGTCCGTGTCCGTGTCCGTGTCCGTGTCCGTGTCCGTGTCCGTGTCCGTGTCCGTGTCCGTGTCCGTGTCCGTGTCCGTGTCCGTGTCCGTGTCCGTGTCCGTGCCGTGTCCGTGTCCGTGTCCGTGTCCGTGTCCGTGTCCGTGTCGTGTCGTGCGCGTCGCGCTGGCGTCGGCGTCCGTGTCCGTGTCCGTGTCCTTGTCCGTGTCCGTGTCCGTGTCCGTGTCCGTGTTCGTGTTCGTGTCCGTGTCCGTGTCCGTATCCGTGTCCGTGACCGTGTACGTGTCGGTGTCCGTGTCTGCGTCCACGTCCGCTTCCACGCCGGCGTCGTTGTCCGTGTCCGTGTCCGTGACCATGTCTATGCAGTCCGTAGAGCTGTTTAGATTTTAGGAGAAATCCGTTGGCGGAGAACTTAAATGTATGGATTAATAATGTTCTATGCAATTTTTTGATATGACGCGTTATCTAGCGGTAAAGAAATCCCCAATGTAAAATCTAAGTGTTTGTTCAAATTTTTTCATTATCTGAATAATGGTCAATTTTATAAGAAAATTTAATTTTACATAAATTTTCTTTATAAAGTTTTTTAATGTAAAGTGAAATAAATCTAAAAATTAAATAAATATGAATGAATATGTAATTAAAAATTATTATTAACTTTATTAATAATAATAAATTCGGTTGAAAGAAAAAAAAAAAAAAAATAATATTTACCTTTGAACATTTTCGTTCATAATAATAACTTATAATAAATGTGGATGAAAATGCTGAAATTGTATTATCGATATTTTTATAGAAGCTGACAGCTTTGGAATTTTTTTTATACGTTAACATGTATTTATGTCTATGAATCTCTATCTGACTTGACGTTTTAAACGTCATTCTGACATAGATTGTTGCTTTTGTTTTTTACAATGTTGCCTGTCTTCGTTATGAACGTATAAAAAAGAGGTCGCGTTGTTATCATCAAAAAATTGAAATTAAAATAATTTCATTTCTTTTAATTTAAGTTAGCATTTAGATGTCCTCTGCCTGTCATAAAGCTTAAACGTCTGTTTGACATAGATTACTGTTATTGCGATTACAGTGTTGCCTACTTTCGCAAAGAACTTATAAAAGGGGTGCAAAATTATCCTTAAAAATATGTTATTAAAATTAGTTCATTTCTTTGACTTTCCATTTTGTAAGTTGGAAGGTCGTGTGGTGATCCACACCAGATATTTATTACTTAAAAGAAAGGCAACATATAAATCAAGTGAAAATAAATTAATCAAATTTGACGTTAGTGAAAAATTTATACCAACTTTGTAAAAATAACTTCCAAATCTAGGGGAATAATTAAAAAAAATATTATACCTGTTATTTGATCGAAATGTGGTTTAAATAAAAGCTTGCACGTGGGTTTGTACAATGCCACGAAATCTTGCCGCAAGTACCTTTACTACAACTATTTGTGATACCTGTTTTTTAACAATTGCACTCATTTGTTTGGAAAGTAAATGAATTACTATAGGAAAGAGACCGATTTAAATAACTGGAAAAAATAGGTTGCCACCTCTTAGTCTGTCACAACTCTTGGGTTTCCAGGTGCTGAGATGTGATTTTTAAACGATTAACGCATCTATCGTATATCGACCTAAATTTTACATCAACTTGAAGCTATTATCTTCTCCAACACGGTGACATCAGGTTGCCTACGTAAAAGCTACTGCAAGTTGTGGTTGCCAGCATTTAAATGGTACAGCGAGTAAGAAGGATTGCCCGCGCTACTATTTGTGGAAGCGAAAAAAAGACTGCGGTCACAACCCCTAGCTTCGCGAGCTCGTCACCGCACAATTAGTATGCGTCCGCCTGCCAAACATACAACTAGACTCCACGCCACGCGGACATATTTTTATAAAATATATTTGACAGGCACCAAACCTCATCCATCAAAGATTGCGAACGTCAAAGTCGACATGAGTTTAATATTCCGTACATGATTCTGAGTCCACTTCAGCCCAGACTTAGAGATTTTTCGAGAAGTCGCAAAAATTGTCGTTTCAAAGAGGCTCGGGTACAATTCTTGGTTGAACGATTCCTTTATTTCAATATTGAAAGGTAGGAAAGCTTTCATTACAGTTAGGGAGCAGTGCATTTGATATCGTGTCGTATTCAGTAGGACACCGTGTTGTTCAGTCCGTAGAAATGGTTTTGCGATGTCAACATGTTGAGGGTGACATTCGAATTATATTTCATATAAGTAAAGCGCGTCCAAAATCAAATATTTTCGTAAAGGCTACAGATGCCTTCGTCCTGGTAATTGTGCTGGGCGATATACACAACATTCTAATTACAGATTTGGTTGGATGGTACCACGTCAAAGAGGGGCGATAAAAGAGATCTAATTTCCATAAATTATACGGAATTGGCGTCCAAGTTAGGTCACTCTCTATGTCTCGCTCAGCCAGCATTTCACGTATTTACCGGATGAGATTATATTGCAGCGTTTTACAGTAAGGAAAAAGTGAGGCACTTCAAAATCTTTTCAAAGAGTCAGATCTTCGAAAGGCAGTGAGGGATCAAATATTCCACAAAATGTACGCAAGGACGACGAAAGAGAAAAGTGAATGGCTTTCACTCCAGTCAGATCCCATCATGCTGGAAATCAATGAAGCAGAAAATATTACGTACGATTTTTGTAAATTCCATGTGGCAGAATGCTATATATTATTGGGTGTTTTATTGATACCAAAGTGGTTTATTGCGGACCCGACGTCCTTGCAAGTCTAAGATATAATTCGCATCTCGCGGAGAGTTACGAGGACGCGAATGATAATTCAGATGATTCGGATTATGACGTTGCTAGTTCAGATAGCGCAGTTGGTTAGCGCGGTAGCAAAGTACAGGTCGTAGGTTCAAATCTTACTCGAGATAAACTTTTTGTTTATGTATCTAATAATATTAATAATCATTTTTAATTACATATTTACTTTTGCACTTACTCGTTCATAACAAAACTTATAATGATTTAATTGTTTATGTGCAGCATGTTTTTAAAGTAGTCACATAAAGACCAAAATTGTTAATGTACAGGAAAGTAAAAATATTATAACACTAAAGCCAATCAGGCATTTTCAAGTACGTCACACCGACGTCACAAGCTCCGCCTCTAACAGCTGATCTTGGATAACTTATGTTAGCGTTTCATAGGAACCTACGTGTTGTTCTGTGATTTTTGAGTGTTTTCTACAGATAAAATCGTGATAATTGGCTTATTTTATTGTTATCATAGCCAAAAGAGCCTTATCTTGAATGTAATTCTTTAATTTGATGAGTTTCATGATAACTAACCTAAAAATCTTTTCAATATTATGTAGGATAACTGTCCACTTGTTAGTGTTAGCATAGAAACATTTATACCGCCTACGATTTTCGATAATATCGTCAGAAAACAATCACATCCCATAAGAACGTGCGTTAAAGTTGTCCAACATCAGGCAAGGTCACACATTGTGACGTCACTTGAAAATGCCTAATAACGATTAGACAAACTAACACTAAAAATTCAGTCAAACAAAATCATCAAAAATGTAATTTAATAGACCCATATCCTGTACGAACTACCCAAATAAACAATATATGCTATTCCTTTGCAACCTAGCTACAGCAGCCATAGGCACAAGAAAATGACTGTTTTTAATGCCAAGCACTTCTTAGTACCTTCCTTTATTGCTCAATTACATAACGCCCGATAAATTGTTGCTAAGAACCTGCGTACTTCTCAATTGTTGATGTATACCTAATAAAAATTGGATCACTACTTGTCCACTATACATTACACTGTATTTAAGTATTAATGTACAAAACAAAACAGCCGATTTATTCATTTAAGTATTTAAATCTAATCTTTATTACTAAAACATTCAAAAATTATCAAGTTTACTTTAAATATTTGAAAACTAGCAAACAATAACAGGAAACGGGGAATAACATTTGGGATGAATGAACGTTAAACAATTTCAAACCACACAGTACCGTATTTTGTTGAAATTAATTAACACTTTAAAACCTTGAAACCCAATGAATTAGTTTCAAAATGTAATTAAAAGAAGATATCACTCAATTAAAAATTTTAATCATCCCAGAGGGTCCATCTATAAGACAGCTGATATGAAACATGGGGATTTAAGTCTTAACGAGACTGTTTGTTACGAACCCAATACTTAGGGCCTCGATGATTTGGCGGGATAAGAATAATTTGGAAATGGAGAATTTAAAAACAAAAGGAATATGATTGATCTTAAAATATACCTTTTTAAAAGCTAGGAATTAAAGCGAAAAGGGGCCAAAGCCAACCGGTGATAGGGCTAATTAGAAGTTTTGGAAAGATCAATATCAACCGGACATTATGTTTGTTTCAATGCTTTTAGCCAACTTTCAAGGTAATATTTTGAGAAATGTAAAGGAATCTTACGTAAATTAAAAAGATGAATTTCCAATACCGAATGACCGAAATATGGTTTAATGCCGGGCGACTTGCTGCTTTCAACCAGTCGGCATCCTGCACTTCGGTTTTTAATTAGTTTTTTTTAATTTAGGCGTGTTTGTGTGAGTTAATGTGCGGTGTGTAGGTGGAATAACACTTACAAGAATATGGGCAAATACCTGTTGCGCTGTTTAATTGATACCCCGGGGATTGGCAGAATCTAGACGAGACCTTGCTATCCAATGGAGTAAGTAAAAGACTACATCGGGTGTTTTACCCGACGTGAAGTCCTTCACTGGTGCCAGTGTGGTGTTATATGGTCTCGAAAGGGACCCATCAGAATGAGAGTGAACAGAAAGGTAAGGGCCTAGGCTTTCCAAAGAGCCCCGTCGGAATGAGAGCATCTGTATTTGTTTTTGTTAGGATACTCACGCTTATGGTTAGTTTCTTATCTATTCTTATTAGATTTATTTGATTATAATTCGATTCGTTTGCCGGTATCATGCTAGGTCGTCATCGAATAGACGGGAGGATGCGGAGGTCATATGGATTGTTGTCTAGGGATTCTTCTATCTCCTCGGGGAGGTCGTCAAGGAGTTGTGTTAGGATCGCGGGGGGGTTTGAATTTTAATTTGGGTTTTTTCCGTAGGAATTGAGTAAATCAGTAGTTGTAGGGAGTGGTAAGGATCTCTCTGGTTGGGATAGTGTCGCCAAAAATTCTTTTGTGCTCAAAGTTTCCTTGTAATGTTGGTATTCTGTATGTTTCCGTGTTGTATAGTGAGGTAGTTAGGGTACCTCCAAGGTAACCTAAATATGCTGAGTATTCGGCGTTTACAAGAAGCGATAGAGGAGAGGTAATTAAGATTTATGTTAGTGTATATGGGTGCTCGGAAATCCATAACAGGGCATATATATGCTTTCTGGACGTGTTGTAGTGTTTTATGGTGGCAATCCCGAGTCACCCCGGAGGGCGCCCAGTAGGTTTTCGCGGCTTCTTATCCTATTTAGTGTTCTTTGTACATCGGGGAGCCAATTGAGGAATCTGGTGAAAAAGATTCCTAAGTATGTGACTTGTTGTTGGAGAAGGAGTCTTTCTTGATTCAGGATGAGGGAAACATTGCTGTTGGATAGGCTTGGGAACTTATCATCGGTGTAGTTTGGATGTCGGAAGAGGATTGTTTGGGTTTTGGTGAGATTTACGGAGACTCCACCGGTTCGCCCAGTTGGAGAAGTTTCGGAGGGTTTTGGATATGAGGCGGGGAGGCCGTTTCGCCAGGTTGAGTAACTTCGGGAATGTCGGATGCGAAGACAGTGGAAGGGATCAGGGCTAAAGCAGAACCTTGCAGTACGCCTGCTGTAGGTTGAAATGGATCGGAGGAGGTGTTTCCTACTTTGACTCGAACTGACCGATTAGTGAGGTACGATAGTAGGAGTTTGGAGAAGGGGTCGGGTATGTTGAGGTTTTGGATCTTGTGTAAGAGATCCGAGTGCCAGACACTGTCGAATAAATGTCCAGAAATACACCCAGATTTTATTGCTTATGATTGAATGTTCTGGTGGGAGAGATTAGGTTGCACTGTGGGTCGGTTAGGTGGGATTTAGGGTTTACTTTCCTTCTGGTCAGTCTATCGAACTGTTACCAGAAGAGTTTCCCGTTTCTATAGTCTAGCAAGGAGGTGGCTTTGGCCCTGGAGTCTTCGGCGTGTTTGTTTCCTTCTCACCTGATTAAGGCGCTAAGGCTATTGTATTCCGTTTTGAGAGCTGGGCCCTGGATCGCAGGAATTTATAATAAATTCGTCTTTTCTCCTTGATCCAGTTCAAGATATGCCGTTGGAGCAGTTTGCGCGAAATGTCGATGTTTTCCAAAGGGTCTGACATATCGCTTCCATAATTACGGAAGTTGGTCTCTAATGGCTCTCTCGAGATCTTGGGTCGTTAGAAGATTGGGTGTTGGAAAGTTGTTGGAGATGTGTTCAGAGAACACATTCCAGTCTGCTTTCGAAAAGTCTTTAGTGACTGTATTGAGGAGGTGCTGGGGGAGCTGGATAAAATGAGGTTTTGACCAGTAGAGGTAAATGGTCTGAAGTGATCGTGGTACCTAGAAAGTACTAACGATCAAAATAGTGTGCTATGGGTTCTGACGCAATGATATGGTCTATTATTGAGGCACCTAGATGCTCAAAATATGTAGACTGCGTGTAAGTGACTCGCAAAACGGCAACTGTAACAAAGCTGATGATAACCTGATACAGTTGTGATGATAACCTGATACAGTTGCTCTTACTTCTGGAATCACCGAATTGGGTGTGGCCGATATTGAAATCACCTAGGATGACTGCATTAGGGAGGATGGAGGCGTAAATTAAAAGATCATCGGATAGCGTGTTGTGGCCTGGCGGGTTGTAATATGAAAAGAAGACGATCCGAGTGGGAAAGTGCACCGTCACAGTAACGCATTCGAGACGCTGTAGGTGCGCAGGAAGTTGGAATGGAATAGATGGGAAGCAAATTTTAATTACGAGGGCGGTTTCGTGATCGCTGTTTTTTAGAAAGGTGTGATGTGTGTTAAAGCCAAGCGTGTATCTGTTCGTGAGTATCGTTTCCGTGATGGACAGAATGTGTATGTTGTGTTCATGTAAGAGATTTTTAAGTAAGGAGCGTTCCAACGAACGCCCCTGGCATTAACGGTCCCTGGTAGGATATCCATTTTGGAGGAATTTAAGTATTGGATGCTCGGATTACGGAAACTGCCGTCCCCGTGCCGCATACGCAGGCGCCGGTACTCCGTTGAAAGTAGGACGCGATAGCGAATCTAGGACACGAATGACCCTATTTCGCCGATCGGAAAACATACTAAGAAGGGTGTTGGTGAGGACATGTAGGAAGTGTTTAATGGAGAGCGTCTGTAGCGCATCTAGCAGTTTTATTTATTTTCTGCCGAGGGTGGAGACGGCTTCTGGTCAAGCTTCTAATGGCGTGATTGGTGGGAATTTGACATTTTCGAAATTCACGGCGGAGGTAAATCTTAATTAAACAGGATAATTAGCAAATAATTAATTCAATAAACATTTGGTAAAGGCGGCTTGCTCTTTACAACATAACCATAAAGAATAATCAGTGCTTAATGTTGGTACTGCATTTTTTCTTGTACAGCTAATGTTACAAATGAAATTGAAAAAATCCTTATTAGTCATGGCATTTGGACTGTTTTTAAACCTACAACAAAAATTAAAGAAGATCTGTGGTCACCTTAAGATGTTTCAAACATACTATCACCTTCTGGAGTGTATAAGTTATCTTGTTCATTCGGAAAAGCATACAATGGGACCAAAATACGTAGCTTTGACACCACACGAGATTTTGTCGATTAGGTCAACAAGAGAAATCTGCGGTAGCTGAGCATGCTTTAAATAATTTAAATTATGACATTCAATTTGATAATATGGAAATATTGTCAAGACAAGCTTATTATTATGTTCGCTTACAACGTGAAGCTGTTGAGATATATAAACGTCCTAATAGGTTCAATGGCAAAGAAGAATATCTCCTTTTAAATAGGTTTTGGCATCTCATAATTAAAGAAGGCACAATGGTACGTCTTAATTTTGGTGTGTCTAGGTTCTTTGCTGTGTTCTTTCCTAGTCCTGGCAGTAAATGCTTTACCAATTATATGTTAAATTACGACATCACTATAATTAACATGTGCAGTTGAAATTTAAATTAAAACTCAAAATTATATAAACCGTACTATATTGTTTATTCCACTGTAAAAGAACACTTACATTTATTAACAAAACTATTTCTCTGTTAGATTTGACTTGATTTTGAATTGATGTCAAGTTTCTATTTGTGAATGATTTTATTAATTTCAAATTAAAGTTATCCACAACTTTACACTTATAATTTGATTAAATTTTGTTAAATTTGCTCTTTGATTATAACATTTTTCACTGTTAACTTTCTGCCATTAGAGGATGTTCTGACTTGTCATCTTTATGGCAGTTTTACCAATATTTAATTTTTTAAAGATCTAGTTATCCTTATTATAATTGTATTCCATAGTTGGCTTTATACGTTTATCAAACTGTTATATTAATAGCAGGCCTATGTTTGCGTTTTCAGTTTTTCGAATTTCATGAATTCGTTTTAACATCTTAAAGAATTCGGAAAAATGGTATTACTACTGACGAAGATAACTATAAGTGGTATCGAAACGTTTAGATTTGTATAACACAAGTACAAATATACACCATTAAAAAACAGAAAAAGCTAAGTATTTTAAATATAAAATTAAGCTTTATTGAAATCTGTTTTAAGGTCCATGACTTTTAGTCAATATTTATTTACAGATCACAGACTAGCAATTTGTGTTTGAGCTTTATCTCGCTTTAAGCTCCTGTGAATTTGTTCAAATTTCTAAACACTGACTCAATTTAATTAACCGCTTCACATGGTTCCTCGAATCTTGTTTTAGAAGAGTTGCAAAGCTTTCTGACTTAAGCGCTCCTTTACTGTAGGAACATCAGTGCTGTTATTATAGCTTTTCAGAACCTGTGGCACCCTTTTATGTCAATTGCGTAAGTAACACAAACTTATCCAGAAAAGGGTTAACTCCAACATTCTTCTAGAGTTGTACATTTTGGTTTGGTTGATAAGTGTACTTCTGTGTTAATTTCAGCGATTTTATTGGAGTCTTTACACAACGCTGTGACTTGTGCTGTTTAACTCAACTCTTTTATTTGCACTTGACTGATGTTCTACAGTTTATGCTTGAAAGTAGTTCACAATCGAAAATCTACAGTCGACCTTAAATTACGGTTTTGCAAGTTTTCCACTTAGATGGACAGTGATCTTGAAGGGAACAACAAGGGTTGACATAACTACTGTACTCTTTTATTTTCTAGACTAGTTCTATAAAAAGATGTTGTTACCAGAGTAGTAATGCTGCTAATGAATACAACATAACACTTTTCCTTAAGTTTTTTTAAGATATGTGCTCAAGCACACAAGGATAAGTGCTATTTTACATCATGATTCACAAAACTACACCTAGCACCTAGGATTTGTTTTATTTATCATATGTATGGGGTATGAAACGGAGTTTACCATTTACGTTGGTTGACTGTGCGGTTGACGTATTTTAAACTAAAATAAGAGAGTTAAGGTATGAAAACTGAAGGCATACGAGCGATGTATAGTATTTAATGTCCCTAGCATAGAATGCAGTATTATTTTTCAACATAACCCTTGAATGTGAAGTCACTTATTCCACTTATGTTCAAGCATAGCCTTTCTTGAAAAACTTGGAGTCTTGATCAAAGAAGAAGTCATGCACAGCTGCATAATTGCGTCATCGCTTTAAAACTTTGTTCCCTCAAGATCTTTTTAGCTTTGGAAATAAATAAAAATCACTGTGAGCTAAGTCAGGGGAGTAGGGTGAATGTTCCATAACATCAAACCCAGGGTCATCAATTGCATTAATAAAAATAAGGCTCTTATGAACTGGGGCATTGTCTTGTTGAAGGAGAATTCCGCGTGACAGTTTTTCTCTTCTTTTTTTCTTTAATGTAATAACGAAGTTTTGTAACTAATGCTGCATAATATTGCCAGTGATTGTGTAGCCACGTTCCAAAAAAATTCCTTCTAAACCATGAAAAACTGGAGCCATTATCTTGCCCGCTGAAGCCTGTACACGAAATTTGCGTAGAGAGGGAGATGCTGGATGACACCACTCCATCCTTTGTTGTTTGTACTCAGGATCGAAGTGATGATCCCACGTTTCATCAACCGTAACATAGCGATCGAGGAAACATTTAGGATTACGGTTAAACAAGGCTAAATTGGCTATTGAAGAAGTGACTCTCAAAGTCTTTTGTTCGGGCGTCAACATTCAGAGCACCCATTTTGCTGATACCTTGTGAGGTCCTAAATAGCCATTTATTACGGTTCCAACCGTACTATTTGAAAGGTCTGTTATATCCGCTACACGTCTTGTTGCCAATCGACGATCTTCTCTGATCATGTTATTCACAAGATCAATGTTTTCTTAAGTACACGCAGAATGCGGCCGACTAGCACGTTTTGCATGTTCGCAGGATTTTCTGCCATATTTCAACCTTCTAGACCAAGCAGAATCTCCAAGCACGACAACCATATCTGTCTGAATTTCTTTAGGTGTTAAACCTTTCTCTTGTAAGTACTTGATGACAGCATGAAGCTCACTTTTTTCCATTTCCCAAAATCTTCGGGCAACCACTACTTTCAACTTGCACAACTTTGACACTACTAAAGCTCGACTAACCAAATTTGGCAGTTTGTCAATAAAACAACAAAACAAGTGTGGTTACTAGGAGCAACATATTTCAAAGCCATCTATGCTAGGGACAACAAATACTGCACATCCCTCGTACGTGTTTTGACAATAAATGATGTTTTACGTTAGAGTTAAGTTAGAGGGGGGGGGGGGGTGGTTAGGGCTGATCTACTGCTGAAAATTGCTTTGCCCCTTGAAGGATTTCTGTATCCTTGCGATGGCAAAACTTAACGTTATTTTGTACTTTTTGGGGTGCTAGCAGTAGAATTAGGATCAAGACGTTTAATTTACTGAGTTACAAAATAACCTGTATTCACATTATAATTTTTTTTCGCAGCACAAGCGCAGTTCTGTTAGTCTGCATCATTTGTGCAGTTATTCGTAGCGCATTTATCAAATTTTTGTGTAATAGTTCCTAGCTCTATATTGACAGTCATTTGGTTTAGACCAAATTGTTTTTTTCCCGGACGTTTTCCAAGCAGGTTTAACGTTTTTTTTTCCTTGTGTGAGTCTGTCTTAAGTTCAAGCTTCTCGAAGCGCTAATTTCGACCATACCAAATGTCTAATTCTGAATTGTTTTAATAAGCGTGGTTTATCCATTAAGTGTTCGTGTGGCCTTACTTGCACTGATTGTATTTTTAAATAGGTTGCGTTTCAGGGGCTGGACTGTCCTCTTCACATTATTTTACCCCCGAGATACGGATCATACAATTACATAGCTTTTAACTTACATTATTTATGCATGATACCTGCATTTCGTAAAGCTGAAAGTAACAATGAGTTACGCCATCTTAAAGGGACAAATTGCCTGAAGGCATAGTTAGGATAATCTGACCGAAAAGTGGCGTACTAAAAAAATTTCATTGCCTACAAAAAGCTCAATTAAAAATGATGAATAAATCATGCGTTTTAAAGATATTAACACTACTGAGGACGATAACTGTAATTGCTATCAAAGCGTATAGATTCACATAAAATATAAATATAAAGATACACCATTAAGAACCCAAACGATTAGTATTTTAATTATGTGGAATAATGGTGAAAGCTTAAATTTGCATAGAACAAAGGGTTTTACATTGTGATTAAGTTGAGTGGGGAGGGGGGAGTTAAATTACTTCCTTATGCGTGAAGCACATAAGTATTGTACGTGGAAAGGTCGACATCGGATTTCAACAGTTTTACCGTTTCAGAATTTTTTGATGAAATAAATATACGCAAATTAATAAAACTACTCAGTTAGAATTATTACTGAAATATGTCGGTCCTACTTTTTTGAAATAAACTATAGGGTCCTCTTTGAAAGGGAATTAGATTTTGGATAAGGCTTCCTAATGAAAGTGTTTTATAAGGTAATAAATATCTTAAAAATATTAACCTTATAGCAAAAAGTATATACACCTTTTAAAGGTAATTCAATTATAGACAAGTTCTTTGTAGATGTTCTTGTGGATAAAAACTTAATAATCCTTACAAAATGATTGAAGTAATTAAATAATTCGATGTGCGTCGTAAGTTTTCATTTCATTAATGCCATGCTTTTCTTATTTCACAAATGTATAATAACAGTCCTTTATTAATAATTTATCTTGCGAGATTGACTGCCTATGTAATGTTTTCATAACTTTTAACTTGATTAGGTTAATATAAGTGTACATTTCATATGAGATGAAAGATGAATAACTTAAAAATAACCCTATTCCGACTTTTTGCCTTATGCATTCTTTTCTAATGCATTATCAGAAATGAAAGTCATGTATTGACCACATCAGAATTTTTACGAGTAATAAAACATTTTAAGACTGAAAAACACATGCATTGAAAGTACCTAAACGGTATTGATAATAATAAAGAAAGTAATTAACAGATTCTGTACATAAGTAGGCGTCAGATTATTTTCTAGATAAAAACATTTACTCGAAGGTCGAAACAGAACCATTTAATCTTGTTTTATCAAGCATTTCATGAGGCAGTCTAAAAACACACGTGGCGTCAATATTGAACCCTGAGGAACTCCACAGTCTATTTTCGTTTGTAGACAAAACTATTTTGAACATGAACTATTTATACTTGATCAGCAGGTGTTTTGCTATTTTAGAGCAGATGTTCTGATAATGTAAATATTTTTTTAAATGTAATAAATGTATAAAACGCATCGCAATTTTTTAATTCACAATACCATCCTAAACTTACAACTATTAAATAAATGGTAGATCTATTATGATTTAATGCAGTGAGATCATCTTTGTTTAAAATTAATGCGATTTTGTTCTATTTTGTAGTAATTAGAAAATTGTCCTTTGCGCTAACATAATTAAACAAATTTTACAATATGTTTATTAAATTTAGTATTAAAAAAAGTAAAAATAGTTGTTTCCAATTTTTAAATGAATAATTTTTTTTAACACGTGCTCTTTAGTGTTAATTGTTTAACAGCCTATTAAGTAAAGAGATGAAAGTTAAAATTATTTAATTAAAGGTTAAACATCAGAAAAAATCTCGAAACGATCCATTACTCGAGATCATTTTGTTGTATGTCAGATCATACATTTCATGTTAATTTATCAATACGTAACTTGTATTCGTTTATAATTTTTATTTTGAACTAAAGCAATTTTGGCACAATAATAAATCCTGTCTGCCCTTGATCAATTTAAAATATGGAACGAGTTGTGTATTTCACGTTAAAGAAACCGAGCTAGTCCTAATTAATTGAATTAATCTACAAGTCTTGCAAAGTCTGTACTGACGTTCTCGTACTAGTGTTATAACAACGGAGGCAGAAGGTAATTAAGCCCCGCATTCTCAGAGGGTAGATATCACACTAGATTACATTCACCTTTACCTTGACATTGACTGTCACTCTCACATTTGCGTTATTTAAAATTAATCACCTTTTACACTCAAAAGTGATGTAAAAATATTAAAACAAAAATCTATTTTAATTATTAAAAATTATTATTAATTTTATGAAATACATAAATTAAAGTATACCTCGAGTAGGATTTGAACCTACGACATGTACTTTGATAGAGTACCGCTCTAACTAACTGAGCCACCAATCGATGTAAATTTTGTTTTTATATACGTAGAAGTGATTTAAATTCTAAATATAATGAGATTACAGTTAAATTACTTATATTAATGGAATGTGAGCTTGCAATATCGCAAGGCTTCACACATACCACAGCAACTTGGCTAATTATTAATTATTTTAATTATGTTTCACATCGTAAGTAATAATACATTTACACATACATATTAGGCTTAGACTCACTTTTACCTCATCATTTCCTTCACCTTTGCCTTTACATTACAGTCCCCTATATGTTTGCGTTTACCGCTTCCAGTGTTAGTTTGACTTCTACTGTCCCATAGGCTTGTACCTTCAATTTTACATGCGTTTATACTTCATCTCAACCCCTTTATAGCCAATTTCACTGCTAACGTTACCTTCACCTTTACCATTGCATTCACCCTATTTCACCTTTACATTTACTTACTTTCACACGCTTGTAAATAATTTAATGCATATAATTAGTTCATGTGGAATAAATTCCTTTTTTTAATGAAATAAAGGTTTTAATGAACTTCATCTTCACCTTCACCGGCACTCTTACGTTTATCTTCACTATCGCCTCCAATCTGTGCTGTTCGTGTGAGTGTGCGTATGCGTTCACACGCGCGTATGTATAAGCTTTCACCTTCAAATTGGCCTTCAGTAGTATCTTCATCTCCTAACTTCCCTTTTATATCTACTTTCACTTTTAGCTTTGCATTCACTTTTACCTTTACATGGGCCATACTGTTCCTTTCACATTTATTTACAGTTATTTATATTAATAATAATAATGTCTATTGCCCAACAGAACATATATATTAATTACAGGACAACATGTAAAATCTGTGTGTGTGTGTGTGTGTGTGTGTGTGTGTGTGTGTGTGTGTGTGTGTGTGTGCGTGCGTGCGTGCGTGCGTGCGTGCGTGCGTGCGTGCGTGCGTGCGTGCGTGCGTGCGTGCGTGCGTGCGTGCGTGCGTGCGTGCGTGCGTGCGTGCGTGCGTGCGTGCGTGCGTGCGTGCGTGCGTGCGTGCTGTGTGCGTGCGTGCGTGCGTGCGTGCGTGCGTGCGTGCGTGTGTATATATATATATATATATATATATATATATATATATATATATATATATATATATATACAGTGTGTCCAAGATTCATCATGCATGTATTGCTATATTTCTTAATATTGAAGATAGAATGTCGGTTAAATGGGAAATTTTAGAGAATTTTATGGCTATCATCATGGTAACGTCAGATTTGAAGTAACTTTTTTTGGTTTTGAAATAATTGAAAAAAACGAAAATTTTGCATTTTCTACTACTCCCTGTAGCTCTTTTATTTGAAGTCTGACAACATTTTGATTTGTACATTATTATGACACTTTTAATAGACAATTTTAAAAAAAGTACCAAAATTTATCTACAGTCATTTGTTTTTGAAATACATACACTAACTATTGTTTTTCATATGGACGCCATCTTGGATTTTTACATTATCGAATAGTATTTTTTATCACCTTTTCAGCGATGTATCACATGATACGAGAATTTACTTCCAACTATCAAAAATTTAAAAAATATAAAATTGAAATAGTAGGCCTTGAGAAGGCGTGGATTAATGAAAAAATTATACAAATAGATTCCTAATTATTGTAATTTCTAATAACTAAAATAAAAACAAAACCGATAATAGTAACTATCATAAAACTTGCTCGATATGCCCCCTCTACACTTCACACATTTTCTACATTTTCATATCATGTAATACATTGTAGAAGAGGTGTTAAAATCCACTAAATGTATTAAATTTTGTAAGTAAAGACAGATAAATTAGCAAGGGTTTAAATTTTTGATAGTTCTCGTATCATGTGATACATCGCTGAAAAGGTGATACTATTCGATAATGTAAAAATCCAAGATGGCGTCCATATGAAAAACAATAGTTAGTGTATGTATTTCAAAAACAAATGACTGTAGATAAATTTTGGTACTTTTTTTAAAATTGTCTCAAAATGTTGTCAGACTTCAAATAAAAAAGCTACAGGGGGTAGTAGAAAATGCACAATTTTTGTTTTCTTCAATTATTTCAAAAACAAAAAAAGTTACTTCAAATCTGACTTTACCGTGATGATAGCCATAAAATTCTCTAAAACTTTCCCCATTTAACCGACATTCTATCTTCAATATTAACGAATATAGCAATACATGCATGCTGAATCTCGGACACACTGTGATATATATATATATATATATATATATATATATATATATATATATGTATATATGTATATATATATAATATATATATATATATATATATATATATATATATATATATATATATATAGCTTTATTTATTTATCTCAGTATTCAAATTAAGTTGACAATTATTTACGTTTGACTTTGTATTTTATTACTACGCCATCTAGCGGTAATAAATAGATCGTACGAGATTTTCTAAAAGAAGGAATCGGAAAACACATGCATGGACATTTCTACGTTTAATATTGATTAAATAGCCCAAATGAATTGGGAATATACTCCAACGCACTATTTATTGAATAAGGACTACTATATATTACTTTTTCAAAGAATTTGTCTCAGAAGCAGATGATTTATTACATTTTCTTTAAGTGCGTGCATTATTAGACAACTACGTGACAAGTAAAAAGCAAGTTTTTTCGTAAAAAGTATTTTATTCTTCAATGTAGTCTTTCTTGCTCGCTTATCATACTTATCACAACGATATTCCAAATCATCCATGCCTTTAGCGTAGGTCGATGAGTCCCAGTCCTCAAAATAGCTATTTACAGTAGCGATTACCTCGGTATTAGGCGAAAATCTTGTACTGCCGAGCCATTATTTAAGTTTGGAAAAAGATGATAAGCGCTAGGAGCTAAATCAGGTGGATAAGGCAAAAAAGGCAAAATGCTATAGCAGATCGCAAACTTGTGGGCAGATGAGTTATCCTGAGAGAAAAGCACATTATTCTTTTTTAAATGGTTGATTGTGTCACTAAGTAGGTGCAACAAATTTGCTTAATACCTTCTCACTTATCTTTTTCTCTTTTAAGTAGTCGACCAAGATAATTTCATGAGAATCCCAAAAAACAGTTACGACAACCGTTCCTGCTGACCAAAGCGTGTTTACCTTTTATGGTGGCTGAGAACCTTTCAATGTCCATTTGTACTATTCTTTGGTTTTGAAAGTATAATGGTGGAACCATCGACGGTAATAAAACGGCACAAAAAATACTTAGGATTGTGGTGAAAATATATCTAAATAGCACGAGAAATAGTCAAACCGTTTGGTTTTTGCACCAATGTGAGCAACCGCGGCACCCAACGCGCCGCATATTTTTGATTTTCAATTCTTAGGTTAAAATTCTTTCTACACTATCATTTTAGATACCCACTATGCCTGCTACCTCGCGCACTTTTAATTGACGTTAGTCCAATACGATACGGTGGATTTTTTCAACACGTGGAAGTAACAGTTTCCGATCGTTCACTGCGGGATTTCCCATTTATGGTCACACTACCAGTCCTAATTTCGGTAACCCAGTTTTTAACCATTGAGTGGGCGAGTGTGAGTGTGTGCGTGTGCGTGTGTACGTGTGTGCGTGTGTGTGCGTGTGTGCGTGTGTGTGTGCGTGTGTGCGTGTGTGCGTGCGTGCGTGTGTGCGTGTGTGCGTGTGTGCGTGTGTGATTGTGTGCGTGTGTGCGTGTGTGCGTCTGTGCGTGTGTGCGTCTGTGCGTGCGTGCGTGTGAGCGTGTGTGCATGTGTACGTGTGTGCGTGTGTGCGTGTGTGCGGGTGTGCGTGTGTGCGTGTGTGCATGTGTGCGTGTGTGCGTGTGTGCTTGTGTGCGTGTGTGCGTGTGTGCGTGTGTGCGTGTGTGCGTGTGTGCGTGTGTGCGTGCGTGCGTGTGAGCGTGTGTGCATGTGTGCGTGTGTGCGTGTGTGCGTGTGTGCGTGTGTGTGAGTGTGCGTATGCGTGTGTGCGTGTGTGCGTGTGTATACGTGTGCATCTGCGCGTGTGCGCGTGTGCGCGTGAGTGCGTACATGCGTGCGTGTGTGTCTGTGTGGATGTGTGTTAGTTTCCACGACAACTCCCGAACGAAAACAACTACGTACCTAAGATTTTGTGTTTAACTTGTTTTTATTTCCCTTGTAGCTGGTTATGTTTTGGGAGAAATCCAGTGACGAAGAGGTGGAAAATTTACTTTTAAGTAACTTTTCTTTATGAAGTGTTTTAATGTAAAGCGAAATAAATGTAAAATTAAATACATATGATTTAAAGCGTTTAATCTGTGTTATCTATATTTTTATAGAAGTGTTCGGCTTTGGAATTATATTAAATGTCACGTGTCTATTAACCTTTATCTGAATTGAAGCTTTAAAACTTCTGTTTGACATAGATGATTTCATTCATTTTTACAATGTTGCCTATTTTCGTAATGAACTTATTATAAAATAGGTTCCATAATTATCTGAAGATTATTTTATTTCTTCTAATTTTCATTTTGTGGATTGGAAGGTCGTGTGGTGGTTCACACCAGATATTATTTAAACGTTCACTGAATAAACGAATTATTATTTACTTGGTCCCTAATTTGATGTTTTGATTCTTATTATGCCTTTGCATATATGCTGACTGAAATTTTCTCTTTAAGTCTCTATTTACTTCCTTTTTGTATATTTACGGTCATATTTTATAAAATTCACTACTAAAAAGGCTTATAAATCCCAATATATATATACTTGTCTAGTACAAGGCTGAGCACGTATCTATTCTGCTCTAATTTCGTTAGCTACTGGGTAATACTTACTAAATTGTGCTGGGTTGAAGCCTTCCAGTTACTGTCGTTGTAGGGTACGGTAAAGGAGTCACGTTTTTATTTCATTTGCTCTTTGATCTCCAGTTTTACATTATATCCACTTCCACCTTTACTGCACAATTTCATATTCATCGACATTTCAGCAAGTCCTAAACAGATCGAAATAACATTGACTAATTTGAGCGGTTTGCTCCCAGGTGCTTTCATGCAGAAGGTTCTGTTTGAATGATTTTGTAATGGAAAACTGAAACCATAGTTCTGAATTCGATGTATTTGCTGTACATCTCTTCAGATATGCTAACTTTGTCCTGATTTACAATTATTATAGGTTAAAATAAAAAATACATTGCATCAAACAAGTAAATATAAGTACGTTACTTAAAAAGCGCAAATTTAGTTCAATACGCAAACTGCTAATTGATTGGGTTCTTCTTTAACGTCTTCTAAATCTCAATTTTTATCTCATTTATACAGTTACTTTACATTTATGTTTGCCACTGATTTATCTTTATCTTAAATCCTACATTTATCTAAATTTAGGTATACCTTCACATAAAGCTTAAATTATAGTCATTTTTATCTTTATGGAACAGTACACTTATTCTAAAATACTAAATCATTCTAATATTTCATGGCAAAGATGCTTATGGAATATTGTAATCTGTGCTTTAGTGAGATTAAATGCGTTCTAAATTGTTACTTATTGACGGATTAACGTCTTCCATCACTTTTATTTTTACTTACAATTTCTCATTAAACTGAAACTGCTTTAACATAATCTGCATTTTTTCCTTTATTACATTTATTTTTACCTTTATAGTCCCCTACACGATCAGGCCTGCGTTGACGTTGACGCTTACATGTATACTCAGGCCTATTTGTATTCACGCTGACATTGTCATTGACATTGACATTGACATCGCCATAACATTTGAAATTGACATTGACATAGTCATTGACATTGACATTGACATTGAGATTGACATTGACATTGACATTGACATTGACATTGACATTGACATTGACATTGACATTGACATTGACATTGACATTGACATTGACATTGACATTGACATTGACATTGACCTTGACATAGACATTGATATTTATATGAACATTGACATAGATATGGACATTGACCTTGAAATTAAAATTGACATTGATTTTGGCATTCAATGCAACATAACATTAACTATGACATTCACATTTACATTCACATTTACATTCACATTTACATTCACATTTACATTCACATTTACATTCATATTTACATTCACATTTACATTCACATTTACATTCACATTTACATTCACATTTACATTCATATTTACATTCACATTTACATTCACATTTACATTCACATTTACATTCACATTTACACTCACATTTACAATCACATTTACATACACATTTACATTCACATTTACATTCACATTTACATTCACATTTACATTCACATCTACATTCACATTTACATTCACATTTACATTCACATTTACATTCACATTTACATTCACATTTACATTCACATTTAAATTCACATTTACATTCACATTTACATTCACATTTACATTCATATTTGCATTCACATTTACATTCACATTTACATTCACATTTACATTCACATTTACATTCACATTTACATTCACATTTACGTTCACATTTACGTTCACATTTACATTCACATTTACATTCACATTTACATTCACATTTACATTCACATTTACATTCATATTTACATTCACATTTACATTTACATTTACTTTCACATTTACATTCACATTTACATACACATTTGCATTCACATTTACATTCACATTTACATTCACATTTACATTCACATTTACATTTACATTTACATTTACATTTACATTTACATTTACATTTACATTTACATTTACATTTACATTTACATTTACATTTAACATTTACATTTATTTACATTTACATTTACATTTACATTTTACATTTACATTTACATTTACATTTACTTATTTACATTTACATTTACATTTACATTTACATTTATTTACATTACATTTACATTTACATTTATTTACATTTACATTTACTTATTTACATTTACATTTACATTTACATTTACATTTACATTTACATTTACATTTACATTTACATTACATTTACATTTACATTTACATTACATTTACATTTACATTTACATTTTACATTTACATTTACATTTACATTTACATTTACACATTTACATTTACATTTACATTACATTACATTTACATTTTACATTTACATTTCATTTACATTTACATTTACATTTACATTTACATTTACTTATTTTACATTTACATTTACATTTACATTTACATTTACATTTACATTTACATTTACATTTACATTTACATTTACATTTACTCATTTACATTTACATTTACATTTACATTTACATTTACATTTACATTTACATTTACATTTTACATTTACATTTACTATTTCACATTTACACATTTACATTTACATTTACATTACATTTACATTTACATTTACATTTACATTTACATTTACCACATTTACATTTACATTTACATTTCACATTTACATTTACATTTACATTTACATTTACATTTACATTTACATTTACATTTACATTTACATTTACATTTACATTTACATTACATTTACATTTACATTTACATTTACATTTACATTTACATTTACATTTACATTTACATTTACATTACATTTACATTTACATTTACATTTACATTTACATTTACATTTACATTTACATTTACATTTACATTTACATTTACATATACATTTACATTTACATTTACATTTACATTTACATTTACTTTTACATTTACATTTACATTTACATTTACATTTACTTTTACATTTACATTTACATTTACATTTACATTTACATTTACATTTACATTTACATTTACATTTACATTTACATTTACATTTACATTTACATTCAGATTTACATTCACATTCACATTCCCATTTGCATTCACATTTACATTGACATTTACATTCGCATTTACATTCGCATTTACATTTACATTCAGATTTACATTCACATTCCCATTTGCATTCACATTTACATTCACATTTACATTCGCATTTACATTCACATTTACATTCACATTTGCATTCAAATTTACATTCACATTGACATTCACATTTACATTCACATTTACATTCACATTTGCATTCACATTTACATTCACATTTACATTCGCATTTAAATTCACATTTACATTCACATTCACATTCATATTCACATTCACATTCACATTCGCATTCACATTCACATTCGCATTCATATGCACATTCAAATTCACATTTGCATTCACATTCACATTCACACTTACATTCACATTCACATTCACATTCGCATTCACATTCACCTTCACATTCACATTCACATTCACAGTCACTCTCACATTCACATTCACATTCACATTCACATTCACACTCACATTCACATTCACATTCTTATTCACATCCACATTCACATTCACATTCACATTCACATTTACATTCGCATTCACATTCACATTCACATTCACATTCACATTCACATTCACATTCACATTCACATTCACATTCGCATTTACATTCACCTTCACCTTCACATTCACATTCTCATTCACATTCACACTCACCCTCACATTCACATTCACATTCACACTCACATTCACATTCACATTCTTATTTACATCCACATTCACATTCACATTCACAGTCACATTCACATTCACATTCACATTCACATTCACATTCACATTCACATTCACATTCACGTTCACATTCACGTTCACATTCACATTCTCATTCACATTCACATTCCCATTTGCATTCACATTTACATTGACATTTACATTCGCATTTACATTCGCATTTACATTTACATTCAGATTTACATTCACATTCACATTCCCATTTGCATTCACATTTACATTGACATTTACATTCGCATTTACATTCGCATTTACATTCACATTTACATTCACATTTGCATTCAAATTTACATTCACATTTACATTCGCATTTAAATTCACATTTACATTCACATTCACATTCATATTCACATTCACATTCACATTCGCATTCACATTCACATTCGCATTCATATGCACATTCAAATTCACATTTACATTCACATTCACATTCACACTTACATTAACATTCACATTCACATTCGCATTCACATTCACCTTCACCTTCACATTCACATTCACATTCACAGTCACTCTCACATTCACATTCACATTCACATTCACATTCACCCTCACATTCACATTCACATTCTTATTCACATCCACATTCACATTCACATTCACATTCACATTTACATTCACATTCACATTCACAGTCACATTCACACATTCACATTCACATTCACATTCACATTCACATTCACATTCACGTTCACATTCACGTTCACATTCACATTCTCATTCACATTCACACTCACCCTCACATTCACATTCACATTCACATTCACACTCACATTCACATTCACATTCTTATTTACATCCACATTCACATTCACATTCACATTCACATTCACATTCACATTCACATTCACATTCACATTCACATTCACATTCACGTTCACATTCACGTTCACATTCACATTCACATTCACATTCACATTCACATTCACATTCACAACCACATTCACATTTACATTTATATCTATATCGACATCTACATCAATATTGAAGCTTGATACTTGCACACATCGTAACGGCTCTTTTTGGTTATCGGATGCCTGACGTTACTTTTTGTATTATTGATAGTTCTCCTACGATTTACTTTAGGTTGCTATGCAAATTAATTATTCTACCATGCGTTATCTTTTGCCCTTGCAATAATAACTTCAAACTGTGCTTTCTATATTTTAACATTATGCAAATTTTTTCAGGTATGATCATATCTCTACCATTTTTATTTATAACCTTTGTGGTATACGCACTATTGCCATTTCGAAATCAACATGGAAGATGCTTAATGTGCTACGTTTTCTCTCTTTTTCAAGTTCAACTGTTAAACGTTATAACAACACTACATCCACATAGGGACAATTACAGCGCTTACGTTTGTCGAACAATCGGTAAGGTAATCTTTTACTCTGCTGTTAAAATATTATCTCTTTATAGCAATGATATGCCTTTTTTTCACACTTGCATCAGTATTATGGGCAAACGTAATGTCAATTGATATTTATTTAACATTCAGGTAAGTTTTTTAAATTTTCTAAAAGTTGTGCTAAAGTAATTTTCAGTGGTTCCCGTGGATTTCAAGGCAGTAAAAGACGAACAGATAAAAGACGTTTTATTATGTATAGTTTTTACGCATGGGGTGTTCCGTTGATATTTGTTATTTTAGTAATGGTCCTTAGTAGTACGGTTAAACCGAATAAGTGGTATAATCCTGGTATTGCAGATCAAGAATGTTGGCTAAACGGTACAGGTCCAACATTTTGGTCATTTATTTATACACTGATTACAGATGGCATACCTTCGTTACTATACCTTTATCTTCCAATGTCGATTATTGCAATTGCCAATATTACGTTATTTTCTATAACATCCAGCAAAATTAGAAAATCCCAAAAGGAGACAGCGGTACTTAGGAAAGGAATGAATTCAAGAAGTGAGGACAATAAAATAAGGTGTTAAGTCTTTCCTGGCGTAGACAACAATCTTCATTTTGTCTTTGCAGATTTGCTGTTTATTTAAAATTATTTGCCGTAATGGGTGTTAATTGGACCATGGATATTATTGCATGGGCAGTTGATTGGCAAGTTGATCGCATTCCACACGCCATTTGGTACGTTACTGAATTTTGTAACGCAGCATTTGGTTTCGTTATTTTTTTAATATTCGTTTGCAAGAAGAGTATATGGATTTTGTTAAAGAGAAGGTAAGTTCGCTATTGTCTCTAATATTAGGAGTAATTGTAAATGTTTTAGGTACTATACGATAATAGGTGTAACTAGTACGGCAATACCAACATATGAAAATCACTTACAAAATGGACACGAACCAAAAAGCTGACAAACATATGTTTAGTTTGGTAGAAACAGTTGTATGTATACATTGTAAGTATTTGAACAAATTAGAGTTTATTATTAACGTATTGTCTTGTTAGCAGGAGTGTAAAAAAGACGTGTTGTTTGATCCTGGTTTTCCTGTGTCGATAAAGTCGACTGACATGCAGTATTTATTTTGTATCATGATCTCGTCTTCTGCTTTGATCATTAAACTACAAACCGTCGTTGAATCTATTATCGATTTGAAGTTTAAGGACACTCTAGTAGTTCACATAAATCTGGCACTGACATGAAGTGAGCTGTAGTTCCAGAATATCCATAATGCTTTCTTTTGGTTTTACATTCATTTCATAAAGCGTATAAATCAAAGTAAACGTGTCTATCCAAGTTTTCTATTGCTTATCGTAAATATTTGACACGCGCTGCTCTTTGTTCAATGTTTTCGTTGCTTAACAATAGTTATTGGCATTACAAGGCCACAAAATGGGTGTTTGCGAATACTAGTAAATTTTGAAGGGCGGGACGAAGGCGACGCCTGCAAATTTATGAGTACTTGCAAATTATTTTATGGCGGAGAGATACACAAGATTTTGTGCCGACGTCTACAATTGTTATTAAAATCAATAAACAAAATTGTTGTAATTTTTAAAATTTCATATCTGTTGAAATTAAGTTGGCAATACTGACAACTGATAGTAACCAATATAACGTAAAAAATACAATTGCGAAATTATTCGTTACTCGAACTTTATAGGTACCTTAGCCAATTTGTTGACCTTATAATAATTTATAGATGTAATTTATAGTTTATAACGAAGTAATACGGACATAATAACGGATGCGTACACGTACATGGTTAACGCGATTAGGATTTTTGTTATGGCAAATGTCGATTATGTAGAATATTCTTTCAGTTCTGTCACGACAACGAATACCAACTGTAATTTGGTATTATTTCTGCCGGCCTAGGCCGGAAAACGTGGTTTTCGGACACATTTACGGTCTGCATATTTCCTATTACAAAAAAATATTTTATCTTTGAAAGATCAAGAATTATTAATCCGTAAGCCGGGTTTGGCTAGTAAATTGTATGAAAGCAGTCACATCGACTCTCTGTTATTAAAGTCAGCACACTGAGTTGGTGAGCCCCCATATTTCAACTTGTCTCTATTGTCCTCGTGGGTTCAGGAAGTGGAATATCTATGCTAGTTAGTGATCGAAATTCTATATCCCTATCTTAGGGATTTATCTATTCAGAAAATTGTTTGATTGTGAATTTTGTCCGATTAGAAGTACTTTTTTTAAAATAAATTACAAAATCGATGCAAAGTGTTACAAAACTGATATTTTGTGGAAACAAATAGAAAAGTATAGCCAATAAAAGCACAATACCTAAACACAAACCTGCGCATAAAAAAAGAATCAACAGCGCATGTAAGCGAGACAAAACACAAACTCCATGATAGTCAGTTGAGGGCACAACAAAAAGATATTGAACACTTGCCAACCGAAAAGGGTGAGAGTGGACATGTACTGGAAACAATAAGAACTGAGGTACTAGATGCAAATGAACGCTATAAACAATAAGACGTTGAGAAACCAAGGTAACAAGCACTAAAGGATCAATATTCACTACTAGATGTTGCATTTAGTATAATGTTAGAAATATACGAGACGCAGATTGGAGAGTTTTTCGATGATAAGAATAATAGCAAACATCAGCTACGGTTTCTTTCTTCATGAAAAACTCTACGTGTTAGTAATGAGGTTCAGAATATCAAGACAGAAGAAATGGAGGAAAAGAAAACGTTAAAAGTAACACGTAAAATATAATGATAATTTTTGGAGGCGGCGAAAATACTATAATGAATAGCTGATAGGAAGAGGAGTAGGGTAAGCATCTAAATCGACATAGATTCTAGCAAATGCAACATTTTCCGAAATATAGCAAAATAAAGCTTTGCAAAAATCTTCAAGACTTGAAATTAAAATACTCAGAGGTCACAAAGTACTCAATTGAGCACGCAGAAAAGGCATGGTCATGAATCCATAACATGTAATTGCAAGGTTAAATGGAAGGTGTAAACAAAAAAACAAGAGGACGCTTATGGTATACAAAAGCTAGAAGTAAACAAATGTGATGAAAAAACCTACAGGGGTTACAATACTCAAATAAGGACGCAGGAAATGCATTATTACGATATCGTAATATGGAACGCAAAGTCAAATGGGTGACGCAATCAGAAAAAATAGGAAGGCGCTTATGTAACACAAAAGCGAAACGTGGACTAAAAGCAAAAAAATTGTGCAAAAGGTTTTAGAGGTTACAGAATACTCAGTTGATGACGCAGAATAAGCATTTTCACGATGCCATAATATGGAATTGCAGACACTGTTGAATATGTGGTTACAGGCAAAGAAAGGAGAGGACGCTTACGATAGAGAAAAGTGAAACGAGGACTAGAAGCGAACAATTGTTCTTAAAAAACCTCTATAAAGAAGTATTCAATTGAGGATACAGGAAAAGCATTATCACAATGTTGTATTATGCAATTTCAGACAAAGTTGAATGCGTCGTGCAAGCGGAAAAAAGAGAATGAGAAATATGCTACCAAAAATCCTCCAAAACGTGTTCAGGGCTAACACTTAAACAAGGACGCAGAGAAATAATTTTATTAATTCCATAATGCGGAAATGCACGATAAAGTTGAATATGTGGTGCAAGGAAAAAGAAGGGGACGGTGCTTATGATAGACAAGTACGAAATATGGGATGGAAGTCAAAAATTTAAGAATCCTTTAAAATATAATCAGAGGTTACAATATTCAATTGGAAATTCAAGTGGCAAAACAAGATGACGCATGTGATACACAAAAGGTAAACATGGGTTCCAGTGAAAAATATTCTAAAAAATCATTATAATAGATATTTCGAGGATGCAGTACTCAATTGAGGACACAGGGAAAGCATAATGTGATATTATATTACAGAATATGTGACAAAGTTAAACGAGTAATACAAACAGACAAATAAGAGGGTGCTTACCTTACACAAAAGAGAAACATGGTTTAAAAGAAAACATATTCTAAAAAAAACCCATGAAAGATTACAATGTTTAATTGAGCACATTAGAAAAGCGTTATCACGATGCCGCATTACAGAATTGAAGACAAAGTTCAATGACTCACAGAAAAAAAGAGGAGGACGCTTATGAAACATAACAGCAAAACGTGGGCTAGAAGTAAAAAAATACAAACAAATCATACAAAATTTTTTAGAAGTTTGAGAACTGTCAAGATTCGGAAAGAGAATTATCACGACGCCATAATATGGAATTGCAGACAAAGATATTTATAGCTTACAATACTCAATTAAGGACACAGGAAGAGTTTTATTGCAGCTAAAGTTGAATGGATGGAGCAAGCAAAAAAGAGGATGGAGCGTATGATATACAAAAGCGAACCATGGGATAAAAATATTCATAGAATTCTGAGAAGAAGAGATAGCATCATGCTCAGTTGATGGCACGGTAAAGAGCAGGACTACGATACTGTAGATAAACCTACAGACAAGGTTGGGTGCATGCAAGAAAACTACCAATGCACGGATAAAAATCCTGCCGTAGATATGCAGACATTGCAGAACACTTAATGAGGATAGAGAAAAAGAATTATCATAATGTCTATATACGGAATTGCAAACAAAGTTTACCTAATGATTGGTGTAAGTAATAAAAATAAAGAAAGACGTTCATAATGTACAAATATTGAAGAAAATCCGGGCTCAAAGACGTTGTTGGTTAGAATGTAAAAAAAAGTAATCAAAAAGAGTTATCAAGTCCAGCACTGCTAAAACGATTCGTGTTACTGGGTTAAAAACGTTAAGTCCAAGTGAACGAGAGAGATGATTAGGTCATACTACCGAGGTGCCGGATTTTGGTATCGGAAAAACTGTGAAAACAGGGGCTTGGAATAATCAGGTCTATGAAAAATAGACCTTTGAGAAAGGTTTTCAGAAGCTCCAATACACCAATGGCAAAGAAAAGTGGAGCAGGAGGTAATGCATAAAAGCTCAAACATTACTCAAAAATTTAAGCTAATGAAACTTACTGGTTAGGAAGTATTATCAGGAAGTGCATTTGGAGGTAGCACTCGATTACGTACCTAGGCATAGTATTAGGACACAAGAAAATGGAAATGTCAAAAGAAACAAAACGAAGCAGTTCCTGCAAAGAATCTTTAGAAGTTGAAAAAATGCCTAGTAGAAAATTGGGAAAAAGATAGAAAAGTCCAAGAGCAATGAATTTGGACAAAAGAAAAAAAAATGTTGTTATTTAAGGTACGTTATCATAGTGTCAAAATGGAAACTTCAAACAGCTTTTAGGAGGTGTTGAAATAAACATCATATGAAACAGGTGAAAGAAAAGGCAAGAGAGGAACGTAGCAAGAACGAGAAAATAACCAAGACAATTACCGCAAACCAAACATTTGGGAACCGCCCTGGAGTAGAACATACGAAATTGTAATACAGCTTAACATGAACTACATTAATTGCAAAATTTAGACCGAAAAGTCCTGGTCATGGTCTTAATATGAATCAACCAACTCGAATTATTCAAAATATTTTCTCAGAAAGTGACTTATTTAGGGCACCAAAGCTTCAGAACAAAGAGAAGGTGAAAAAGTAGGTGACGTTCTTGAGAGAGGTAGTAGGAGCAAGTGAAGAAAGAACAAATACCAGAGTAGGAAACTGTAGGGATCCAACAAAGGTCAAAAATGGTAGAGAGAAATAGTAAATAACGAAAAAGCTAAGAGTCAATCTAGGCAACTAGCAATAAACAATATTAGCGACAAATGGGCTGAAAATAAATAACATGAGTAGAAATTTGTGAGAAAGCACTATACGGGAAGACCTTTTTGACGGTTGCAGAGCAATCAATGGAGGATAAAAGAAAAAGTAAATCAGGAAGTGGGTGCACAGATTTAGAGACTGTAATCGAAGTGGAAATTTTACATCATAACGAGAGAGACAGTAGACCATAATATTTACATAAGAGTGGGATGGCCACTTCAGGATCAGGGAACTTTACCCAGGTTAAGGGCAATGAGTTTTGTCTGGCCCAAGGTCAATAAACTTTTGCAGCTAATGAAATTACAACTTTGCAAGGTCAACGCACTCGAACCTGATCAGTATGCGAGGTTTATGAACGTTGCAAAGGTTAAATTTCAATGCTGCCTAGAAAACAACTATCTATTTTGGGTAAACTCTTTCCAAAAAGCAGTTGAAGTTGGTCTTTAAGCTAAACGGGTATCTATTTTCACAAGCAGGTAGCTGGTTTCCCAGAAAGATCTGGACAAAGTGTATTGGACATTGTTCATTGACCAAATCAGAGTGGGTTACAGTTCATTCATCTAAGTGCAAGCTATTTATCACATAAAACGTGTTGATCTGGACAAAGTTGACTCTAAAAGTTTATTTGTCTTTACCTGGCTAAAGGTTTATTGGCCCAAACTCTCATTCTGACATTAATTACTTATGATCTCTTGAACCAGCTTCGCTGTACTACTGGACGTGATGCACAGAATGACGCAAAATACCAAACATAACACAAATCCTAGTCCAAAGGCTCTAATTGGTTAGGATATGAGAATGTGTTACAATGGAATAGTAACAAGCTACTATTTTTTGTGAGAATGGAGGAAAAGGGACAAGAAATATGGAAGCGAACAACTGGAAAATGCAAGGATTCTGCAAGCAAAACACATTAGCTAAACAGTAATAATATTAACTGTGTTATACGCAAGCAGTGCGAGAATCAAGTAAATTATAAATTTACGAAATACCCTTAAATATTGCAAAGTATTAGAGAAGAGAAGAACGGAGCAGGAGGAAATGGATATCGTGAGGAAACTTATTTAAATGGCGAGTTGATTTGGATACATTACCAGGACACCAACATTTTAGAATGAAGAGATGGGCAACAGCTCATAAAATACGTAGATAGAGAAGGCGAAGAATGGCGCAGCAAATCTAGGAACAAACGATTGGTGGAGCGCATCAAAGGACTAGTAAAAATCACTGACAGAGTTATTTTTAGGACTATAAGGGTACATGAGTAAGGAATTGCCAAAGAACAGACAGTAAAATTTGGAAAAGGTCGTTCATGCATGAAATATCTAGAGCACGCAAGAGCGCAGTAGTGAATATTAAAAAAAAAAACATAGCAAACAGAAAAAGTGCAAAAGAATAATTGAGATTTTGGAAGCACATGGCCTAAAAGGCCTATAGTGTTATTTATCAATAAATACATTACAAGAAACAATCCTAAAGCGACATAAAGTAGTGCACGTAAAAAATAATGTCTAGAAAGAATACATAAATTCTATCAAAGACTTTTTAAGTTGAGAAAAGAGTAAAAATTATTCAACAAATCCAAACTTAAAAAGTCAATTAAACCTCTACTACTACCCAGGAACGGTTCAAATCAAATTGGGTCTGTAAACCTAACAGACTCATTACTTCTGATGGTGGGCTTGTAGAGAGTTAATGAGAATGAGTTATCCAGGTTTATAAGAAATTCGACCATTAGGGCGCGGTTAACACTTTAAAAACACAGGATGTACACGTACTTTGATTAATTGAAACCTCGATCGCATGAACAATGTCACGACTATAGTGCTTGGGAGAAGGCTTCACTTGTTAAGAGTAACTAGTACAAATGGTAGTGTTGTGTATATGCTAACTAAACATTATTACCAGACCGATTTGCAACACCTGGTTCAGATTTCATCAAAACTTGAAGATTCAAGAGCTTGATATCACTGTGAGGTTCTTAACATTTTTATTATCTTTCCCTTTTAAAGTAGAATATTTAACATAGACGTACAGAGACTTTTTAGTGTTTCATGATAGTTTATAGAAAGTTTGAGAAAACCTTGCTGTATAATGTTACTGCTAAAAAATATGGGTAGTGATACAAGGCCAGGTCTAACTCAGACTAAAGCCACCCATTGCAAATACATGACAGTAAGGAGAAAGATAGTGTAGAGGTAATTATTTAACGCGAGGCTATTTTTTGGGTCAAGCTACTTGGGATTCAACAGAAAATGGAAATCATTGATTCTAAAAGTGGGCCAATTTTATTATGGGGGCCATTGACATTTGAAGAGGGTCAAGGACATTTAGGATACTTGTTTGGAAGTAAACAGGGAGCTGTTGGAGATGAACGAGTGCTTGCTTTGAGTTAAACGGTACCTGCAAGGATAAAAGGTAGCAGTTGTATAAACGAGAAACTGTTTGGAGCAGACTACTGTTTATCTTAAGCGACTTATTTGTTCCCCCAACAAGTAGCCAAAGTAGCATTGCCCAATTTCAAGTGTCAATGGCTCTAAAGTAATCTTTGTCAACCTTTGGAGGCCAACGAACTCTTTTTGGCTTTACAACCCCATCAAACCTTGATCCAAAAAACGACGATGTAGCTATACCAACAATATCTCTCACTTTGGCGTAATTTTTAATTTGTGTCCTTGATCAACCACAAAATTTTCTGTCTCACTCAACTTTACTTATATTTCATAAATATAATATATAAGTATGGAAAGCCCTTGTGGGTAATGTGGAGTTACCGACCATCACTCATCTTTCTCTACTGTCTCTGACTTTTTAGGAGAGCATTGTTCGTCATTTTGATTTAGGTTAGATTAATACACCTTTAAATCCTAACTTTCTGTTCACTTTGTTTCTTGGTTGGTGAGTGTTTGTTGTAACCACACTATATCATCATGGGTAAAACTAACAAGTACCAATCAAATGTGTGATTGTTGAGATCTAGTTTTAAGTGCTTACCATTGAGACCACTTGTCCCTTTGTTCCGCCTATTGTCAAGCATAGATTCTCATAGTATATAGCCAATTTTTAAGATTTCATAACTGTTACCTTGAGAGAGGTTTATTTCCTCAAGGTCTGAAGTATTGAGACCATCGCTGGTAAGATCACCCCAAAAATATAGAAAATAGGCGTAATACTAGAGCAAATTTTATGAACATAAGTTAGTTTGTCATTTACTACTTCTACGATGCTTCTCCACCTTTCCCACAATCGCCTTACGAAAGACAAACTTTTATCACCATCGGGAACCTGTGGATTCTGTATATTTCCTTCGTCAATCTTAACATCAGTTAATGTGTCCTAAACCATAACCAGTTTTGAAGGTAGAAGGAAATTGTACTACATCGATTGTTTTTAAGAGGAAGATATTTATTCTTCACAGGACTAAGGACTGAGACAGATAAGTGGCTTAAGGAACATACCAATTCTTATGATTTGAAATATGGCTTGAGTTATAATCCAGAACCAATAGAACTGTCCCTCCTATAAACATCCTGTAGTCTTTTTGAAGTGCTTAAGCACGACAAACATTCACAAGACTATTTTTGTTTAATCGTGGCTTAGGGAAAACGTGAGACATGTAGCCAAATAAGTTCTCAAAGTTGTCGACAAAACTATTGGAAACATTAGCTTGATTAAAACAAAAATGTTTGCCATATCTGCCCTTATTGCTCTATTGCCTTTGCACTTACAAACATTAGAAACAGCTATCCTGCCATATCTAAACAAAATATTCTTATACTGGGTGAATATTTTAAAATATAACAAGAGGATATCTCGAAAACCGTTTGACAAGGATAAAGGATACTTTTAAAGAAAACAAAACAACGCAATTTGCTGAAAAAGTTACAAAATACTCTTTAATACAATTTCAAACTTGGTACAAGTATAAAAAATAGGAAAAACATATTTCTTTAAACCTAAAAAAATAATATTTTTGCGGCGTCCCAGGTTGGTATGGAAAGGTGCGCCCATACATTTTCCATAAGTTAATTTTCTTCAGTTCATCTCTGTTACATGGGTTACACGTATTTAATACATGGTACACATTTGATGCAACCACTTTTTGCACTTGGTACAGCAAATACAATCTATCTTTGTTAAGATCCGACTGTACTCTTCAAAACATTCAACACAATGATATTTTTCTTTGGTTGATTTCGCTTGATATTCTTTACGTCTTTCTTCTGAATGTACTTTTTTGTACTTTCATCTGATTTTTTTTCAGATTCGCTAAAAAGCCTTCATCGTTTTCATCATTTTTTACGGTCTTTGCTTTAATCTATTCTTTTTTGCCTTTTGTTCGATTTGTTTAAATCCATAACTTTATTGTTTTCATTTTTCTTTGCATTTTGTCTTTCTTTTTTCATCAATATATTCTCGAGGGAGCTAAGTAGAGTAACCGATTGTTTCATTAATATTTAACGGGACGGGGATTTTTGGGATTTCTCGTAAAAATTTAGTAGGTGTCATGTCATCTGTATCTAACCGACTAACCGAGTACTAGGCTGGAGCTCTGGGGTTTGGATTCTATTCAATATTCTTGTAGTTCTTTGAGTTAGTTTTGTTCCATCTGTTTCAATTATTTTCACTGTATGATCAATATTTTCCTCATCGCGGTGGGCCTTTGCTGTTGACGCATCTGAGGTTGCAAAGAAATGATCGGGTATAACATTCTAATCAAGTGGAAATATGCCTGTGCTTTTAAATTTAGACATTGCATTTCGTGATGCTGTACGAATCCAAGCCTTTCCTGAAATTTCGCCTATTTGATATCGGGATAGATTTCTGTTGGGATGTTTGAACATCTACGTGTTGCCTTCCTGATTCCAGTAGGTTTTTGGGGGGCCGAAAAAACTTGTATCTAAGGGTTGCATTGCTTGGGTACAGTGGCTTAGCAGACACATTAAGATAACATCATGTCGGATACTACAAATGAGGATTTTTTGTTCATGCAAGCAAACGAGCCAGCAGGCAGGCAATCAGAGAATTCTGGTGTTCGGTTAACCCCTTTCATAATTAATACTGGCAGGAGAATCATTCCTTCAGCATTACAATAACCAATTACTGTTAAGTTTTCCCCTCGTTCGCGAGATTCCAAAACGGGTACATCTTTCGCTCCTTTAGGAGCAATTACCTTGGATGGTTTATTTATTAATTGAATTCTGCATTCATCCAAATTTAAAATGTTTGCTGGATGATTCATTAGATTATTTTCAGTTAAAGTGTTAGTTAATAACACAAAGAATTTGTCTACTTCTGACCGATTCATTCCTTGGGCTCTTGCCACTGATCTGGATTTCTTTCCATAAAAGATCGAAACCACAGTTTTCTAGCTTTGCCAGTCTGGGCTGAAAAGGTGTGTTTTATACTGAGCTTTTCGGCAAAAATTGAAAGCCAAAATTCGAACAGCGTTACGATCAGGTGCAAATACCGCAGCACAAAATTTTTTAATATGAGCTCGTTGTCTTTTCCAAGAATACCTGAAAATGATAAGAAATAAATTGTTTTTTATACGTGCGTTGTGGTAAATTAAAACCCGTGTTAAAAAAATGCATTCCACCATTCACCGTCTGGACCTAGGTCTCCTTTTGTAAGCTTCCAGATTTAATCCTTCTGTCGATAGTATGTGCCGGCACACCATGCCTATTTTCGGCTTCGCATTTTGATATTTCACCGGATTGAAACTTTTCTATCGCTGTAGTTAACCGCTCTTCTGTGTACCTGTGTAGTTGCTCCTAGTTTTAGCAGTTTGCTTCTGAACGTATTTACTTGGCATTGCAAGCCTAAAAAAGCACTTTGAAGTTAAGTATAAACTTTTTTTTGTATCGAAGTACCCTTAAGAAGTATGGGTCATAACCCAAATTTGCAAATGGATGAGCTTACAAGCAATCAACTTCGACGGTTAAAATGTAAAATGCCTAAAAGTTTTGCGGCGTCTCTCCGTACTAAACAGTGCGGCGTCTATCTTTTCTGGTACGGGCAGACTGGATTACATAGGACTAAAATGAAACATCAACCTGAAAAATGTATCATAACCTCTAAATTACCACGTATAATATGAAGAAACTGAATTTAACTCGTTTTTTTACTAAACACATAGGATTTTTAAACTTCTAAAAACATACTTTAAAATTGTGGGCTATAAAAAAATCACTTAACGAATATATCGTAAAATTATGAAGTTATATGGTTACGGACACATACACTCTCCACCAATAACAAGTAACTAACTGGCGTTTCAATTTCGCGATCGGTAAAGTTGCATTTTGTACGCGTACCACGTGATCTGTGGAATCTCTCCCCACGCGGCGTCTCTCAGTACTTTACGGAATTTTACGATAATAACTTACTATAAGGGGGACGGGCTTTGACGTCATAATTAAAATTTTATGATATACAATTTCGTAGGGGGCGGGGTGACATTAAAATTTCTAATGGAATGATGTAATTTTTTTGGCAAGAATTGATACCGTAGAGTCGGTTATGCATTACTACAAAAAATCATCAGATTTATTCCATTAGTTTCTACAATAACAAGAAATTTAGTTTAATGATTGCCATGGCAACAACGACACGCCTTCCATTTGTTGCATGGATTGGTCTACCTTGATTAAAAATGCCATATTTGCTTCAACTGAGTTTCATTTTAATTATTGCAATTTTTTGTAGTAATACGTAACTGACTCCACGGTATCAATTTTTGCCAAAAGAATTACATCATTCCATTAGAAATGTTAATGACGCCCAAACTCCTTACAAATCTCTTTAGACTATTACACAAATTTTCCAAATACATTTTCAATCGCTTTAAATCTCAAGAAAATTAGTCGGCATTCTCCTACAATTGATTCAGTCACTTTTGTTTAAGTTGCATTGTATTTAAACTACCAGGAAGGAATAAAAACTGAGATTTTCATAAGACGCGGCAACA
This sequence comes from Vesta saturnalis, assembly GCA_036346205.1. Classification (NCBI taxonomy): domain Eukaryota; kingdom Metazoa; phylum Arthropoda; class Insecta; order Coleoptera; family Lampyridae; genus Vesta; species Vesta saturnalis. Next base: position 682,691 of record JARFJB010002134.1, read on the forward strand.
CAGCATACTCTCAGGCCACCTTAAAATATATCAATTACTGCAGTATTTATTCCGTAACCTTTTAGTTATTCAAAATGGTGTTATCCTGTTTACATTTTTCAAAAGCACAACAAACATACTTTTCAATGGGGGAAAAATACCATATGGTTCGCAATAAAAAAAAACACACGTTTGTGCCATAAATCTCAAACGTTGCATTACAGTTCATTTTTTATTCTACCATCGCCATCTACGCTAAAAATTACATAAGTAATGTTTCTCTATTTTTTTCAAATATAGTGAGTTATAACAACTTTTAGAAACAGGAAAAATTGACAATTGAAGCATAGCGAACAAGTGAAAAGAGATACAAAACAATTGATAAGCCACAGAAGGTATCATTTTACATCCTACTGATGACATCTGTATCAACAACAAACAAAATAGACCCACGTACCACGCAAAATTAAAGCACCGAACGGGTTTCGATAGCTACGCTATCATCATCAGCGGTCGACTAGGGTGAACTAGAAGAAAATTTATAACATATTCTAACATCAGCGAGTGACGCTACTCAGAACTCATTAAACTTTCATAACTTTCACTTTCATCAGATTAGCAAAGAAACGTTAGTTTGCCGTAGTCGACCGCTGATGATGATAGCGTAGCTATCGAAACGCGTTCGGTGTTTTTTTAATTTTGTGTGGTACGTGGGTGTATTTTGTTGGTTACAGATCCTGCCACACTTCCAGTGTTCCAGTTTTTTACATCTATATCAGTTTTTGTGACATAGTATTATATAAATTTTTGCTTCCATCTAAGTTCTTTAAATAATCGGCAGAGCTATAGTTACATATTTTAATCATTGACGAAGACATGTATCAAAAAATGATGTTGAAGGCTGTTTTTATGTCGCTTGCTCTTTACAAAAATTCTGTAATTGTTTTGGACTCTAACAGAATGGTAAGAGCTTGCTCCACCAGACTTAGATCCGATTGATTAAAAGCAAGCTCTAGAGTTTTGTTTAAATCATATCTCTGGTTTTGGTTGCAAATTCTATTTGTCTTACCTTTGAATCCTTCTGGTTGTTTGTATGTAAACATAGGAACGTTGTTAGTGTATCGAGCGGTGCTAGATAGATACTTTCACTGTCTGCATCAAACAAAAGATACTTACTCAGTAAGGTACTGAACTATGTTTTTGAGTATCAATAATTCCATAACGTTGACTGTTACATGTCAATAATTGATAATTTTTGTCAAGCTAATACATCATCTGGGGGGAATATCATTTGCATCTGTTGCTAGCGTTAACATCTCTTAAAAATGGCATGCTTTTCCTGAACACGACATAATCGTTCAAATGGGCCAGTTTCCTTAACTTAAACCGATCTGTTACGAGTTTAAGAGAATGGTTTTCTTTATTCCGATTTTTATGATCGGGGTTGGACTGATTACTGGACCTTTCATTTCTTCTTATTGTTCCTTCATAGTGTACAAATCAGTTTTATTATGGTCTTCTTCAGCGATATTAAATAGCAAGACAGCCTAATAACTCGTACAAGTTTGTTGCTGAGTTTTGTTTATCGCAACTGATCAGGATATTAAACAGCAACGTAGCCTAATAAGTCGTATGATCTTATTGTTAGGTTTTTTACCTATTCTGACCAGTGCTTATTTTCCAGTTGAGATCAACGACGTACCAACAAGCTTTGACCACAATGCAAATTCTGCTATAGAAGACGTAAATGTTCTACCCATTTCAAACAACCTTGAAGTATTCCCATTTAATAAGGCGTCGCGTTCTTGTCCCATTAGGACATAAAGTTTTTAGCCCTTAACATCACTATTTTTATGCTTTTATGCCTCGGTAAACACTTAGTTGTAGAATATAAAAAACCCCAATACGATCTGAATTCAAGCGGAATCCTCTGAACTCGATTTAATTGAAATTAATTATTGATATCTGGATAGTATTAATACGCTAGGTCGTTTATTATCTCGGAGTGGAACGATTTGTAAAAAAAGTTCCTAGACACAAGATGCTCGTTCAAGTGAACTAGTTTCCATAACTTTAACCGTCGTTTTCTTCATCTAATTTTTTACACGTTTGAGTGAATAGTATTCTTTATCTTATTTTTTATAATCAGAGTTGGACTCATTACTGACCTTTCATTACTTCTAATTGTTACTCATTAGGGATTTTTTCCTTTATAGCCTACAAGTCACTTTTAATCTAAGGTTTCCTACAGTGACATTAAATAGCAAGACAGCCTAATAACTCGTATGAGTTCAATGCTAAGTTCTCTTCATCGCAACTGACCAGGACTTATTTTCCAGTTAAGATCAACGACGTGACAACAAGTTTTGGCCATGATGCAAGTTCTGTCATTGAAGACTTATATGTTCTACCAATTTTCAGCAACAACCGAGAGAAGTACTCCCATTCAACAACGCGGCGCTTTCTTGTCCCGTCAGAACGTAAAGTTTGAGCCCTTAAAACGCTATTTTTGTGTTTTTATACCTCGGTGTACAACTTCATTGTGGGATATTACAAACCCCAATATGATCTGAGTTCAGGCGAGATCCTCTGAACTTGTTTTAGTTGAAATTAATTATTGATATTTGGATAGTATTAATACGCTGTTAACAATCTGTGTTCAGGTGGCAGCTTCTGAACTTGTTCTAATTAAAATAAAATTTATTATTGATATTTGGATAATATAAATATGCTAGTCATTTCTTATTTCGGAATGAAAGGATTTGTAAAACAATTCCATGGACTCGACATAATCGTTCAAATGAAATAGTTTCCTTAACTTTAATCAATTTTTACGCGTTTGAGTTAATAGTATCCTTCACCTTACTTTTTATGATCAGCGTCAGACTCTTTACTGATTTTTTATTTCTTCTAATTGTTACTCATTTTGGAATTTTCACATTCTAACTTTCAAACCAGTTTTGTTATGGTTTTCTTCAGAGGTTAATCCCTAATAGCAAGCCAACTTAACAACTCGTATGAGTTAATTGCTAGGTTTCTTCTCTATCTACAACTGATTTATTTTCCAGTTCCGATCAAGGACACGCCAACAAATTTTGAGTACGCTGCAAATTATTCCATGGAAGACTAAATGTTGTACCCATGTTCAACAACCGTGAAGTGTTCCCATTTAATAAAGCGGTGATTTCGTATCACATCAGGACATAAAGCTTTCAGCCCTTAAATAAACACTACGTTAACGTAATAGCTCCTCTTGGGTTGAGTGGCTTAAACCTTTACCGTATGGAATTACATATTTTATCCCACAGTTTGCTTTTTCACAAGAAAGTTACAGCGTAATCATATCTAAATGCGGCATCTAAAGTAATGACCATGAACATTTGCTGAGAACAGGTCATTAGGTACTCATTTTTCTTTATACCAAAAAGAGGGTATGTGCTTTGTCATAACTGTATAGGTCGCATAATAAATCATTATTGCAACATCTCTCAAATATGTCAGTTGTTTTAATGCTCTCAAATCTCAATGTATAGATGTAGCCTCAGTCATAAACGTCTCAAACTAAGTGGATATAAGGACATTAAAATCAGTTATAAATATCTCCTGAGATCTGTTAGGTCTTCTGGGGAAAATCCATTCAGAGCAACTTGCACGCTACACATTTTTTTTGTCATTTATATTGTTCCTTGTTCTTGTCTTTGTGTTTAACATTAGTGTCTCTTACAATGGTTTGTTTATTTGTTTCTACCTTTGTGAAGTTCGTTTGAAAAGCTAACTTATCCATCACCTCGCCGCAGTAACCTCAGCAGAGCCTGTGGGTGCTATTTATTGTGAAACAAATGTTAAGGAAATAAATTTAAATAAGCAATTAAGGTATTCGGGTATGAAATAGTTGAAATAAGCTATGAAAGTGTCTGTGCCCTTTCATGTACATAAGCTGCCACTGTAAAATTCTCAAGTGCAAGGTACAATTTTTTGTGTATTGCACTAAGCAATCTTATTTGTTAACTCAATTTGAGAATACTATGGCACATGATACGTTCTTTGATGTGCAATGGTCTATTTTACACTATATCAAAAAGAATGAATCAGTTAATCTACAGTTATGCTTCTCTAGCTAACGTTCAGTACTAAGTCGTTGGTACAATCTCAACAAACATCTTTGTTTTTGTTGCTTAACAGGCCCCATAACCTATTAGACTCTTCTCATTTAGCTATGATCAAGATGTCAATTTATCCACTAACTGACACAAGGAGTAGCTGTAACAATAAGAAATGATAAAAACAGAATTTGCTATAACACCATGTATATATATAACCAAGGGGGATTGTTTGGGGACCAACCACTGGTACTTTTTGAGTAGGTTGCCGCATATGGTGGAAAAAAGAAAGGTTAGGATAGATATTGCATATTTAAGGTGGGGTAATGAAATACGATGTGCAGAAATATGTCGGATTGAGTGAGTTGGAGGTCCTTATAAGAATATCTAGAATAGTCATTCTCTCGAAGATGAGCAGCGATATCCTTTAATACAGGATGTGGTTAGATCTAGGTTTAATCGTAAAATAAATGGGTAAGATTATTGGATGTTTAAACAGTTTCTGATTTGATGAGAGGGAGATTAAGGTTTAGACGAAAATATGTATAGTTATTGTTGGAGCAAGTGGTAAGAAAGATGATTTAGTGGATGGGAAGTCCTATAGTCTAGTTTTACAGAGTGAATAAACTATGAGGTGATTTTTTAACCTTTACTATTACTTGTCTTTTAAAATTTTAATTTTATGCGCTTTATGATATGACACAAATTTTTCCTGTTAAAAACTCTACCTATTATTAAGATTCTTCATTATGTGCCATGTTAATCTATAGTCTTAGATGCAATATAAGTATTAATAATACTATTGGGACCTAATTACGGGTATTTACCTGATGCTGTTAAGATAAAATTTGAACGAATGCTTATAAAATGTATGAATTTTATTAAAAGTTTTAGATTACTATAAATTAATATTTTTCGATGAGATACATTTGTGAATATAAACTCATGTTCCTTAATTTGTTGCTTTTAGATTATACGTTTAATATATTGTAAAACGTTATCCAATGAAAAATAAAAAATGAATTATTATTTGAGTTTATTATTATTAGAACCCTTAATAAAGTTGGTACATTAAAACAGTGTTAAGTATATCAATGAACAGTAAGTTAAGTAACAATTAATTACAAAAAAGCTCAAATAACAAAAATGCTTTGAACCAATAAATAATCCCTGCACGCACTATAATGATACACTATCAAAGGTAATTTAGAACAGGTAAATATCACTATTTATATTAAATATAAAATTCAGAAAAGAGGTGCAGGTAGCGCTGCAAGTACATTACTTCTTACATTACCACCTTTACTCATTTTCTCACACATTGGCAGCCATTCACTATGCACCGATATTAGGCTCAAATCCTGGGACGGAGGTCTGTCTCTCGGTTTTAGGGATTGATATAAAGTGCGTCGACCGCCACAAATACTGGACCTCTATGACTTCAAAGCGGGTGTACGGGTGTTCTCTGAGGAGGTCGACTTCAGGACTCGACACCATACCTACTTCCAAAATTAGAGTTATTTTGGACGGGAAGACGACTAGAAATTTAGACAAAGGTACAGTAATCCTCTTTACAAACACTTGCCTTTCACCAGTGCTAATGAATAATGCTTGCTTTTTAGTTAATAAATACGAGCTCTCGTTAACTCAACAAGATATATGCGGTCGAGAATTTAAAACAGACGGTTGAATGTCGTTACATTTTATTAACTTTAATCTAGATTGTATTCCAGAATTAATCTTTGAGCAAGTATCTACTAAATAAAAGTTTATTAGACAATACGGTTTTACATAATGCATAAAAGCAATAAAATGGCGGAGTACACTTGCACCTTGCCTATAGAACCTAGGTATATACTTACTGGTAGAATAATGGACATCATCCGGCAGTGTCTGAACTTATTTTACTTAAAATAAAATAAACTATTGATATTTAGATAATACAGATACGCTAGAATAGGATTTATAAAAAAATTTGATACTTTGTGCAAAAAAAATTGTCGCCTAATAACGGCTCACTTAATAATTACACATCATTCCGTTAACTTGGAATTCGAAAATCAGAATGCTTGAGTTTTTAAATCAAATTGTGTTTTCAATTATAGCGGGTTGATTAAGCAGATACATTTTGTATACACCATTGTGCTATAGTTGTAGCGTTATAGAAGTTAGTTTAAAATTTAAGTAGAATACGTAATTTCGAAAGCCCTTTCTTACGTGCAGAAATGGGAAGCGGAAGAACAACCAAGAGAACAAGGAGATGGGTCACTACTCACCTGCTGATCTAAGGAATCGTCGGCGTGAGACAATTTGGGCGGAGTCAAGAAAGTTCCGGTAAAGATAAAAAGGGCGCCAGGAGCCGCTCCCCAAAAGAGCAACTCACCGTTATCCCAGTTCCTAAATAATTATGTCAGAAAGAGGCGAGTAGGTAACCGTAGGAAAAGAGACAGGAGAAACTAATAGGGAAAATAAAAGAGCCTCTTGGAATAAAACAAAACCCTTAATTATTAAATCACATAAAAAGAATACATATAAAAATGAAACGTTTCAAAATAAATAAATTCTAACAAAAGACAAATACATTGGCAATTAAAGTCCAAAATGAGGTAAGTATGCAATTAAACAAACATAAAGTGTATAACGTAGATATGTGGGTTAATTAAAACATTTAAAGAAAACAAAATAAAAAGAATATATCCCCAACACAAGTTGAGACAAAATTACTTCGTAAAACGTTAAAAGTACGAAAGGATAATTTTGCAGTAAATTGTAATGTTAGATACAAGGACCTGTTTAATTTCGAAAAGCCTTCCTAAGGCAAATCAAGGTTTTTTTCTAATCGCAAAAGGTTAATATGCTAAATGATAATTCAAATTTAGAATAATTGTTATGTCCTAACAAAAAATTAATTTAAAAAATTTGAAAGAGAACGTTAAGGAAAATAAAATTTAATCAATTACCAATATCAAATTAAAAATTTACACAGCTGTTTATAAAGCGGTCGTCATTAAAAGAACGATTGACACAAAAATTAATTAAAGATCTAATGAAAAAGTAAGTAATTTAGTGACACTAGTCACTATTTTTAACAATTACAATTATAGATTGCAAACAAAAAACAAACAAGGAGAAAAGAAACGAAAAAAGGGATTTCAGATAAAGTGAAAGAAAGGAGCTCTTCTAGTAATTTTTCTTATTGTAAAAGGTAACGTCTGAACTTATTTGTTGATTTCTACGATGATATTCTACTTAAGTTATTTTCTACGAGATGAGCTAAAGATGTACTAAGATGGAATTCCTAGGTAAGTTACAATATATTCAAGTACAGATGGTATACTTTTAAACTTAGTTTAGTTGTTCAAATGAAAGTTCAACGGAACGTTTAAAGCTGAAAACTGTAATAAGTCATTATAAAAGGTCACAGAATAATAGATTCACATACCTCTAGGATGGAAGGCGAGCTGTTCGTGATAACTTGTATGAATGGTATACTTTAAAACCGCAATAAGCGAAGAAAACAATGAATGCTCCGCACTCTCGAGTAGAAACTTTATTTCCTTGTGAAACAATTCCTTTTTAAAGATCCTTCTAGCGAAGATTGAAAATTAATTCAGAAACTTATTTAGGGTTGCTTCAGCCACCAGACACTAAAGTTAACTCAATAAAGAACCTTTATGTAAAAAAAGGAGTGTTAAACTAGCAAAATGTGTGTTAAACTGAATAGATTAGAAATTTTGAATAGCCCAATGTAAAATTATGTAAGAGGTTTTTTATTGAAAAAAACATTGTATTAATAAAATGTGTATTATATCAAAGTGTAGGCAGGTTAAAAATGTAAAATTCAAATCCAAACTAATTGAAAAATTAAAATTTCTGTTACACCTTGCAAAACTTGGGTATTTTGTTTATATTGACAATCAAAACAGACTATGACGGTTATTAAAAATGTAACATCTATGCACAACGGGAGTCGCAGATGGCTAGAGGAACATGTGAATATTATCTATTAAGGTTGACCTATGGGCATTGTGTACATACAATTCAATTTACAAGGGCGTATTTTTACAGTTAAATATATAGTTTTAAGCTAAATGGGCTAATTTATATAGACGTACGTCTTAATTATTTTGAGAATTGACTATTTCTAATTATATTTGTTGTAACCAATTTTTATCTATTAGAATAATTGGACTTATCTATTTATACAAATTGAATAGAATAGAGAACCTGTTTGTAATTTTTAATCCAATATTTGAAATCACTTTACTTACTTTATTAAGGTAAAGTAGGGACTTATTTTTTGCGTTTATGTTAATTACGAGCAGTTGCTTTAAATGGTTTTTGTCAATACATTTATTGACTCGGTTAGAAATTAGTTCTTCTATCGACGGTTTAAAAATTATAATTATAGTTTAGACGGATAATTCAGTTCACTTAACTACCGATTACCTCTGCAGCGGAAATCATTACTGACCCTGTCATTCATCCCAAACGTCCCGTGCACCTCCTGCCGAAAATATGTTTCCCCTGCCTATTTGTTTCTTATTACTTAACTTTCCACTAAAATAACACATTTAATCTCCAATCACTTCATAACTAGTTCTTTAATACTGAATTGTTTTATAAGGACACATTACATTTAATAAGCCTATATCCAAACATCCATAAAAGTGCGTTTCAGTTTATTCCCCTGCGTCTGATTAAAGCAGATACCTTACAACCAGAAATAGACACATTTTCTAAAAAACCCTTCTGTTTACTTAGTAAACAATTTATTTTGTTTCAAACTACATTTTTTAAAACCGGACCTGTATATGTAGAAGCTTCACGTTCCAGATGTTATATAAAACCATAAATAAATGCATTATCTTTGTAATACACCGGAAAATTCGTTATATAATAACATACAAAAACAAGAGATAGACATATAAAATGAGTATATCATTCACTTCACAATTTTTGATCTTTCTTGTACATCAGATAATATTTACAACATTTTATTTAACAAAAACCTGTTTAATTCCTTATCAGGGGAGTAAAGTCGAACCAGCACCTCCACGTGGTACTCCCCGGGTAGTGCTAACGCTGGTCGCAGATTGTTTGTCAGTTATTCGGCTTTATGTCCTTTGTCTGCATTTTCTGTTTTGGAGAGTAAACTTCTTTATCAAATCAAAACTGAGTTGTCTATACGACCTGCGCGTTTGCCGTGCGTGGCGACCCGTGTGGAAGGAAAAGGGGAGCCTGGTAGTTGAGGAGGGCAATCCTAGGCGTTCAAAAGGAAGGTCTTTCCAACACGCTACTTTGGCCCTGGCTTCTTCCAAGACGGGCGGTCCCTCTTTAGCCAGGAGTGGATCAATCGGCTTGTTGACTCTTTGGCTCCTTTTACTTCCTTCAAGCTGTATCTGTCCTTTTCTCTTCTACTAATTTTCTTTGGAGTCAACGTAGGCAAGTCATTGCAAGGTAGGAAAATACTAGTTTTCCTCAACTTGGGTGGCTACGTTCTTTATGTATCTTTGGCGATACACTAGCAGTGGTCTGGCTCTGTCGTCCCAGTTGAGGCTCCGTGGAGGGTGAAGAGCATAGGGAACGAATATTCTTGCTGTTTATGGCGCCTTTAAAAAATAATGAAGTCCAAGCGGGCGCGTCTATGGAAACGCGGAAAAAACATCCACCTAAAACAATGGCGAGTAAAGAGACGGGGATAGTTCCTCGGTTCCTACTCGTTAAGAGAGTAGATGGAGAAAGCTTTGAAAAGGTTAACCCTTTTCTTATTTCAAGGTCTATTCAGGGCCTCGTTGGAGAAATTAAAAATATACGGAAAGTTAGATAAGGTTTAATACTAGGAACTGTTAGTAATAAACAATCAAAACAATTGATGACGTGAAAAGGTTTTGTAACGTTGATGTTGGGGTATATCCACATGGAACCCTTAACTATAATAAAGGCTATTGTAAAGATCTGCTTAACTGCTCACTTGAAGAAATAAAATTGGAATTAGAGCGTTATAGAGTAGTAGATGTTCGAAGAATTTTAGCAAAACAAAATGGGGCTACGGTTGAGACGCCTACACACGTTATAACATTTAATAACCCCGTCTTACCTACTAAAATTAAAGTTGCTATCTATAGCCTGGAAGTCAGGCGATATATTTCTGCACCAATGAGGTGCAATAAATGTTTAAGGTTTGGTCACACAGCGAATCGTTGTAACAATTCAGAAACGTGCAGATGTGGAAGGGCAGTACATGAAGTTAGCCAATGTGAATCTCCGATTGAGTGTATAAACTGTAAAGCGCTCCACGATTCGGGAGACAAAAATTGTCCGGTGTTTAAGATAGAAAGTGCAATTCAAAGAATCAAGGCTACAGAGAATATAAGCTACTTGGAAGCAAAGAAAAAGGGTTATAGCTCCGACACCGGTGGCTGGCGTACCCTACGCCCAAACAACGCAGAAAAAGCAGCCTACAGTAGAAGAAATTATTAAAAAAATTATACCGCAGATAACAATAAATATCACCAAAAGTGTGTGTGACATATTGACGCCAACAATAAGATCTACTATAATGGACATTCGAAATATGCCTCCTCCACCCACACAACATCCAACAATACCCCATGAGGCCGCTCTTAGCGAAAAAAGAAAAAGAGAAACTCACGTCACTGGAGATGGGTCGGGCTCCAGTACCAAATCCAAAAAGAGGGGATGGCCAAAGGGCGTCCCCAGGAAACCTTCCACTTCATCAACAAAAAATAGTCAGGAAATGGAGTTGTTATCCCAAACCGATGATCCTGTATCCCCGGGAAACGATAGCTGTTACTAGTCAAATTCATCTGTGATATTAGTAGTTTTACTAGCAATATCTGTGATATTTTTATTAGCAATACCAATCTGTGATACAAACGTCCGCATGTACTTTTAATATTTGTCGTAATTTGTTCTTTAATTGTTATTTATTTATACATATAGTATCCCTATATTTTTACACCATGGCAGAATGCATCATCCAGTGGAACTGCAATGGACTAAAGTATCATTTCGCTGAACTGAAAACGCTTATTATGGAAAAGATGCCGTTTGCGATTTGTCTTCAGGAAACTCACCTGAAGCAAAATGAGTCCTTCAATATTAGAGGATACGTAACATACCGTGTCGATACACCTCTTAGTAATCGTGCACATGGTGATGTGCCATATATTTTAAGGACAACTATCCATCCAAACCAGTAAAACTGAATTCAAATCTACAAGCTGTTGCAATAGAATTAGACTACACAATTAAAATGACTTTATGCAACGTGTATTTACCTGATGATAAGTGGAATAAAACTGAACTGGATAGATTGTGTGACCAGTTGCAATCGCCATATGTACTTCTTGGCGATTTTAACTCACATAATCCCCTATGGGGGTCAGATACACTTTATCGAAAAGGCAAAGCTGTTGAAGAACTAATTGACAACATGGGAAGTATTGCATGATTTCTTGTATAGCGACCATTTTCCCATTACCATACAATTTTCCTCTAAATTAAATACTCCAAACGAGGTAATCAAAATGTGGAAAACAGATAAAGCTAATTGGAACAAATTTCAGAATGCTATAACAATAAATTTAGAAAAAAAGGAGTCCGGTTCGTGTATTGAGGAAGAAGTTACACGTCTCACTGCCGTTATAATAAATTCAGCATCAGAAAGCGTACCAAGATCATCTGGTAAACCCTACAAGAAGTCCGTGCCTTGGTGGAATGAATGCATAGCTGAGGCTGTACGAAATAAAAAACGTGCGCTTAGGCAATTCAAAAGGTCTCCGACAACCGAAAGACTAATAAACTTTAAGAAGCTAAGAGCGAAGGCACGGTACCTAGTTATAGAAAACAAAAAGAAATCTTGGCAAAATTATGTGTCATCCATAGACAAAAACACCACTACATCCGAGGTTTGGAAAAAAATTAAAAGAGTCACTGGTAAGAATCCAAAATTCAACTTCCCTGTCTTAACAGATGGTTTTAGTTTCGTGTCCGAAATTTGTGACGTAACAAACATATTAGCAAAACACTTCGGAGAGGTGTGTAGCTCTAAAAATTATGACCCCAACTTTCTAACATACAAACAAAACGCAGAAATGGAACTAGACTCAACAGAAGCCGTGTTATCTGATATAAATCAGGATTTTAACATCCTAGAACTTGAAAGGGCACTTAAGATATCCAAAAAGTCGTCACCAGGTCCCGACAACGTACACTATAACATGATACGCCAACTACCAGTAACTGCAAAAGACCGCCTATTAAAACTATTTAACAGAATTTGGAGAACTGGATGTTACCCTAACCAATGGAAAATCGCATGGCTAATCCCGGTTAAAAAACCAAATAAAAAAGGTCAATATCCGAGTGATTACAGACCTATTTCTCTTACATCCTCCCTATCCAAGACTCTAGAACGCATGATCAGCTATAGGCTAACTTGGAAACTCGAAAACGAATCACGGTTGCAAAGTACACAGATGGGTTTTAGGAGAAATAGGTCAACAATAGACCATTTAGTCTTCTTAGAAAATTATGTATTAAACTAGTTTGCCTGTAGAAGTCATGTGGTAGGCGTGCTCTTTGATATCGAGAAAGCATATGATATGACATGGCATTATGGAATTATAAAATAGCTGGTTGACTGGGGAATAAGGGGAAGAATGCTAAACTTCATTAAAGACTTTCTCTGCGATCGAAGGTTTAAGGTGCGGATTGGAAATACCTTTTCACAAGAGCAACTACAGGAAAATGGGATTCCACAAGGATCCATCTTAAGCGTCACTCTATTAATTGTAGCAATAAACAGCTTAATACATGGAATTGAGGGAGAAATAAAAACGTGCATGTACGTAGATGACATTGCTATCTTTCTTAGTCATGATTCAATGAACAACATGCAAACTAAGCTGCAGCTCGCAATTAACACAATACTTAGAAACGCACAAAGCAAAGGATTTCGGATATCTACTGAAAAAACAAAATGCATACACTTCTGTAGAAAAAGACATTGCGAAATAGACCCAAAACTGAGGTTAACGGACAGTGTAATTCCATGTGTTGAGGAAATAAAATTTCTTGGACCTATTATTATACCGAAGGTTACTGTAGAATTCCCAAATAAACAAACTTGTCGCTGAGTGTAAAAAAATTATAAACATCATAAGAAGCCTGGCCCACATCACCTGGGGTGCCAGTAGACCTCTCCTACTAAAAATGTACAAATATATGGTATTGTCCAAGATTGATTACGGGTCAATAGTCTATGCCTCAGCGAGGAAAACAAAATTAAAACCACTCTCAAGCATCCAAGGTTAAGGTGTTAGGTTAGCGACTGGAGCATATAGAACGAGTCCCTTAAGGTCAATTGACTGCGAAGGTGGAAACCTACCGTTAGACTTGAGAAGACTGTACTTACTCATATCCTATGCCTCAAAATTATGGGCACAACAGACCTACTATAAGTAAACCTGCCTCTGTGCGTTTCCAGCAATACTTAAAATGTAACAACAAAGTGATTCCAAGAATTGAAAATACTAGCACATGTGACTATCCTCCATGGACGTTATGTCCCATAGTAATCAAAGCGAGCAACAAAAATTCCAATGATGTGTCGTTACCTACAGGTAAAAATACCGTTAACGTAGTACCTATATACGCGTATTCAAACAATATGCAAGATACAACAGAGAGCGTTATTCTGTGTGAAAAACAAGAATACAAATGGACTTTGTGTAAAGAAACATGTTACCTATGCGGAATTGTTTGCAATCTGGAGAGCACTTCTCCACATCAGAGAGTGTAACGCTGACCAACAAAATTTTTGCATACTTTCCACAAACTATTCGGCCTTGACCTGTGCAAGAGACATATTTTCTATTGATCCATTAGTCGCTACATCAAAACCTGATTACACGAAACAAAAACATGGAATTCTTTTGGATCAAACACCTACCTAATAATTGTGAAGGAGAACACCATAGCGCGAACGTAGTATCATACACGTCGAATGTATTTCAAAATTGTTTGAGACCGATGGAACTCAAAAATCACATCAAAAATATAATACACAAAAACTGGCAAGATGACTGGGACAAAGGCAGCGAAAGGCTAAGAGAAGTGAAAAAATCTATAAACATTTGGATGTTCCCACCAGAAATCAAAAGACGGGAACGTAGCTATAACCCGCTTAAGAATAGGTCACACTAACCTTACATCGAATTTTATGTTGAGTTCCAGAGGACAACCGGTTTGCGATAAACGCAACGAAAGAGTGACAATAAAACATATATTGCTATACTGTAATAAATACTCAGCGCAACGTCAAACATATTTGAAAAGTAACAACATTGAAACATTACTAAGCAACACAAGTGAATCACTAAAACCAATGATAAACTTCTTGAAAAGTACAAATATACTAAACAAACTATGACATAAATATTAATTCACGTAGGCGGCTAATAATCGTAGCAATTGGTGTCGCCTTAGTAAAAAAAAAAATTCCTTATCAACGGTTGCGTCCCAAACGTAGTTAGTCATTTTTGTTTTCAGATACAATTTTCGCGGAAAGCATCTATCGACAGCCCTAGAAAACGTTTGGAGGCAGGTATTAAAATTATATTGAGAATTGCACCTCATTTCAGTCGCGTATGCTTATTAAATTAACCGGCTTGTCGGTTAAGCTTACCAAAGGGTGGCGAGGTTTGTAGTAAGCTGTTAATTCTATTATCGACACACTGCGATATACCTTGGCTTTGAGAACATCGAAACCCGTTAGTATGCAATTATATTCAGTAACCTGGTTGTCAACGCAATGGATTTATATACACCAATCTTTTTCCGGTTTGCATAAATGGAAAATGTGTAGCTATTATATTAAACACAATTAATTCAATTGAACTATTTGATTATCCGTATCAGTTGTACTATATTACCTACAATATTGAGAGTCGACTAAATGAACCAATCCTACCCATTAAATGTACTTACTTATAAATGTTATACCCATATACGTGCAAAACGTGTATAATAACATTTAGCAAAAGTTACTTATTCTTTCAGTTTACATTGACAAAAAATAAGTGATTCTTGTAACGCAGAACTTATGACTGTCGTTGGTATGTCCGCGTCAGTTAGAATTATATATAAAGAACTTTAATGTAAATTTTATTTTATTTGTATTTATGTTTTATTTGGGGTAGAGGGTTAGTGCCACGGGCGTTTAGTTTTTTCCATTATCAATTTTAAACTCAGGCAGTTTCACATAAAAAGCGGTTTGTTAAAGGTAAGACTGTTAACCTTTTATTTTATTTAGCATTTACGCCATTGAGCTCAATGGTATACGTTACTTTTAGCTTTATTTATAATTATTGCGTTGAGGAATCAATAATGTTTACTAATGAACTACCTTGATGTTATTGGTTTCTGCAGAATTAGAATTTCGGTAATCTAACTTTGGATGTTTGGTTTTCCAAATTAATGTTTATGGTAACAAGCTACAGTTCACATTAATTTGTGTCCAATTGAATAAAACAATAATTTCTGCCAGATTATAACGCTGGTTGTACCTCTAAATAATGGCAGAGGTCCCTAAACGTTGTATTATTACCTCTCAACCTATATATACAGATGTAGGTGTAGAAGGTTATGCAATCGATTTTTTGCTATCGTTAAATCAACCTATTAGCTGATTTTACGTTTGCCCAAGTTTCGTGTGTGTGGGTGTGTGAGGGTGTGTGGATGTGTGTGCGTGTGTGTGTGGGAGTGTGTGGGTGTGGGTATGCGTATGCGGTGTGTATTCGTGTGCGCGTGCTTGTGAGAGTGCGTGGCTGTGTAATACGATAACTGCAGAACGAAAACACATAAGTACTTAAAATTTTGTATTTAAGCTTGCTTTCATTTCTCCTGGAGCAGATTGAATTAAGGGAGAAATTCAGCGGAGGAAGTGGGTTTATTAGGAGCTGTTTTTGATTTTTATCAATTATTTATAAAACAGCTGTATATTTCAAAGATATAAAAGTACCAATATGTAGACCTTAATCATATAGATTAATTATGTTCTATGCAATTTTTGGATAGGACACGTAATTGAGTGACAAAAAATTCCTAATGTAGAATTTAAGTGGAACTTTCTTTAATATCTGAATAATGTTTAATTTTATACGAAAATGTTTAGACATATTTTTTAGGTAAAATTTAATTCTACATAAATGTTTCTTAATATGAAGCGAAATAAGAGTAAAAATTAAATAAGCATGATCGAAAATGCTTAAAGCAGGCGGTTTAGCAATGTTTTTTAAGTTAGCATCCAGATGTCATTAACTTCTACCTGACATGAAGATTTAAACGCCTGTTTAACATAGATTATTGTTTTTGTCTTTACAATGTTGCCTATTTTCGAAATGAACTTATTATAAAAGCGGCTGCAAAATTTTTCTCGAGCAATATTATTAAAGTTGTCATTTCCGTATCCGTATCCGTATCCGTATCCGTATCCGTATCCGTATCCGTATCCGTATCCGTATCCGTATCCGTATCCGTATCCGTATCCGTATCCGTATCCGTATCCGTATCCGTATCCGTATCCGTATCCGTATCCGTGTCCGTGTCCGTGTCCGTGTCCGTGTCCGTGTCCGTATCCGTGTCCGTGTCCGTATCCGTATCCGTATCCGTATCCGTATCCGTATCCGTATCCGTATCCGTATCCGTATCCGTATCCGTATCCGTATCCGTATCCGTATCCGTATCCGAATCCGTATCCGTATCCGTATCCGTATCCGTATCCGTATCCGTATCCGTATCCGTATCCGTATCCGTATCCGTATCCGTATCCGTATCCGTATCCGTATACGTATCCGTATCCGTATTAGTATCAGTATACGTTACTACATCTTTATCCGTATCCGTACCCTTATCTGTGTTCATATGCATGTTTGTTTACGTTTCCATATTTAGCTGTTCGGGTCCGACGGTATCCGTGTCCGTGTGTATCCGTGTCCGTGTGTATCTGTGTCCGTATCCGTGTCCGTGTGTGTGCGTGTGTCCGTGTGTGTGCGTGTGTGTGTGTGAGGGGGGGGGTGTTTGAGTATGTATGTGTGTATGTACGTGTGTGCGTGCATGCATGCGCGCGTATGTGAAACGTTCATGCGTGTGTTTATGTATGTGTGCGTTCGTCTGTATACGATAAGTCCATATTTAAGCTTGTTACTACTGGGACTGATTGTATTTTGACAGAAATCAAACATTGGGGGAAGGTGTATGTTTGGAACAGTTTTTGATTTTTATTAAATATTCCTGAAACATTTGCATGTTTCAAAGGTATAAAAACGTCGCCATATTGACATTAAAATTATAGATTGGGTATTCTATGCAATATTTTAATCCGTCGTTAAACGTGAATCTGACATAAATAACTATTACTGTTTTTACGGCGTTACTTATTCTACTTTGTATAGGTTGGAAATTGTGTATTGGTTCACGCCATATGTCTTATAATGAAAGTCTGAGTACCTGAATTTGGGTTTTCAACCTTAACAATCTATACGATAGCGAAGTGATAACGTAACAATTAAGTTAACCAGTGGTTCAACTTGCTCACGTTATAACATTTTCTAACGATAAGTACAAATTATCTGCATACATAGCAATTACAGGGACTCATCGCCTCAAAATTGTTTCAAATAAAACATAGGTGATCTAAAATAAACCTGACCTTTATGTCGCTACATAATAAAACATAATATAAACATAGATGTATTAATTACGTCCAAATTATGAGCCAAGATTTCATAAAACATATTCTCCAGGTTGAGCTTCGTACTCCTTCAGCTTCCCTTCCACATTACGTACACATTCGTATTGTCAAATTACACATATGCAACTTCAACACCAATACGTATACGGGTACCGACGCAAGCTTGTTTACGATTGCAATAATACGTCTGCACGTCTATATAATCAAATTAGTTCTTCTATAAACTGCACTCGACAATACTTATAATTTAGTACGATAATTAAATTACTAGATTCCATTTACAAAATCTATCCAACGAAATCACCTGCTACAACAAATTTTTAAACTAAAATGAATCAGTCGTTAGGTCCTTAGAAGTGTGATACAGGTGGTGAAGTTGCGTAATTAGTGCTCTTAATCCTTAAAAAAAGATATCTGTTGGAAAACCAAATACTACTAAAGCAAAGAAAATGTGAAAAATGTATTGTGAAAGAACTGTCCATAAAATTGCCAATACCGGGCGACCGCACGAAAATTACAGGTCTTGAACTTACAATGGAAAGGAAGAGACTGGAAAATGTGATAAAATGCCTTTCTTTATAATCCTTAGGGATAAAAATTACCACTATTCCTCACAACTTGGCAGATTCCCCTTAAAATTGGAAATTATTACATAATTTACTCAACTGATACCTACTTTTAAATCTGCATATTTTTGCCACGATTTCTAGCGGTGCTTCTAATTTGTATTGGTTTTATTGACATTGACAATGCTTATTGTATCTAACTCAGCTATTACTATATTCAATGCAGTTAAACTGATCAAAATTAAACTAATATTAATGATAAAATTTTACAAAGTAAACCAAATGTTTCGATATGTGGTTACAACGTACATTAATGAAACTGGATAAATATATAAAAAATTATTTATGGTAAAAGTATTATCGTTTCAGATTAGATTCCTTTCTTCTTATCTAAATATTGTTTTATTTTTTCTCACAATCCTCATTACATCTTATGTGCATCATGTCACTTAAACATTTTAAGTATGTTTTATGGATAAGGGTTAAAAGGTCAACATGCGCAAATAAAAAAAACGTCCTTAGTCAATTACATTTTCTTTACTGTATCTTTCACAATTTAAACTAAGATTACGAAAAGTATTCAAACGAATGACTTATCTTGTTTATTAATTAGGCACTACAATTTTTAACATTGATCCAAATAGTGGACGCTATACTTTCAGTATCGGTGGTGTATCCTAACAATGGCTATTTTGGTAGTTTTCTTATTTTTACTCTTAACGGCAGTATTGTTATTACAAAAATATTGGTTTACTTTTTGGTATAAAAAAGGTGTCTGCACTTTGCGACCCGCATTATTTTTTGGAAATGCGTCAAGTGCTGTGCTACAAAAAGAATCCTTAGGAGAAAATATCAAATATTTTTACGATCATCTCAAAAAAAGAGGAAAAAAATTCGGTGGTTATTATTTTTTTTTCAAACGAATGTTTGTACCAATTGACTTAGAAGTACTGAAAAAAATATTAATTTCCGATTTTGATTATTTTACCGACCACATAGCTGTTGTTAATGAAAGTGATACTTTAAGTACTCATATATTTAACCAAAAAGGCCTTCGATGGAGATTGTTGAGAAACAAACTATCTCCCTCATTTACAGCGGGAAAAATGAAGATGATGTTTGAAACTTTATTAGCCCGTGTAAGGAATTTTGAGGTATTAATTGAAGAAATGGTTGACAAAAATGAAACAATTTTAATTAAAGAAGTTAGCGAAAGGTATACTATTGATGCAGTTGTTTCCTGTGCTTTTGGAATTGAGAGTGAATCCATCAAAAACCCAAATTCAGATTTTCATAAGTACAAAAATGTACATCGAAGTACAAGCTTTGTACAACACGTTTACGTATGGATACTATTTATAATACCCGAATTCTATTCTATATTGAAGATCAGGATGTATGATGAAAATATGACAGATTTTTTTTTAAATCTTGTCAAAGAAACTGTTAAATGTAGAGAAGAGAATAGCGTAATACGCAAAGATTTTATGCACCTCCTTCTTCAAATACGGAATAATGTGGAAATAAGTGATAAAGAATTGGGAACTTTCAAAAATGAAAGGAACGATGTTAAAACAATTTCTGTAAAGGAAATGGCTGCTCAATGTTTTGTTTTCTTTTTTGCAGGATTTGAAACAACAGCCGCTACACTGAGTTTTGCATTACTAGAATTAGCTCTAAATTCGGACATACAAGACAAATTACGCGACGAGATTAATGTGAAATTAGCAAAAACGAATGGAGAAGTGACTTATGATGCTGTTGTCAAAATGGAATACCTGAATAAATGTGTTTCTGGTAATTAATTTTGTTACACTAAAAATATTCTAAAAAACAACGGAACATTTAAATATGTAATTTGTGGTTTCGCCTGGTACATTTGCAAATTTTGGTATAAATTTTCTATAATGATTAGGGTTTCACTTAATCCGCTTTACATAGTTTTTTTTAATTTCGTATTGGGTAAAACTTTTTCTGACAAAATTATATGACTTAATTATAAAACTTATTTTGTGAGAAATTCACACTTGTGCTGAATGAGTTTTATAATTATTTATTTAAGTAGGACATTCACGTAGTTTATTGTAACTATCTAAATGTCCGTATTAAATACAAGGCTTCATCGAAACATGGCATGGCTGATAATATTTGGTGAGTTGTATTCTGGGTTACGGAAAAACGAGTCAACAACTACTAACTCTTGGATACGGCGAAACAAATCTGCACTTTCCACACAAACTCAGGTATTATGGTAACTTTGGTATTATGAAACGGTAACTATTATATTATGAGCAATTGTTATTATAACGTATGTAACGGGTAAGTTTACTACTGTATTAAGTAGACAATAATAACCATGCTTCGATATTAGTGTTTTATAACACTAACATTTTATACTGTTGCTATGGTGCATTTAAATTAATTTGTTATGCTCTCTTTAATTTACGACCTTTTCTGTAAGTCAATAAGAACGCATCATTGTTATAGTGATAATACAGCTTTAGTGATTATTTCAGGTAATATCCGTATTAGCTTTTGTTTGCGTCCACAATCATAATTAATATTACATTATGTCTGTGTCTGAATTAAACGTGTGAGTGAAAAATGATATATTGAAATATATTTCGAAAGTAAAGATAAATTCAAAAATAATTTTCTAAATTGTTCCTCAAACTTGTTGCCATTTGATAATCTCCACTTTAGCTCTACAGAATTCCGTATCTATTGTCGAGCAAGTTTTAGAGAATGAGAATGATACGCCACTGGAATTTTTATTGGAGTATTGTGTGCCATATAAAAGAGTATTTGATGTTGAAGGAAGATTTTCATGTTGAAAGCATTAAATTTGGTTGAAAAATGATGATTTGGTAAAACCGTTACTGAGACGGCAATGGTAAACGCTACCGAATTGCCACTGGTCCTTTGCTACTGTGTAGTAAAGAATTCAGATGAAAAGAATGGTGTTGGACGTGTGCGTGGAAGAGTTTATGATATGTTTGTATTGTATTAATGTGCAGGGAAGAATATGTATGTATATTTTTGCATGTATAAAGGTCATAACATTGCGTAATAATGAAGATTGAATGCATGTTCAAGGGTACATGTGCGGGAAAAGGAAACGCCCATGTAAAAAATTTTCATGAAAAGTTGGGTCAGGCTCTGAATATGATTACGAATAAGTTTTTCCGAAGAGCCGTGAGAATGTTTATAAAGAAATTTAAAATGGCTACGTTTTTCTTATTTCGGTTGCGTTGGGTCCGTTTCTGGTAATGCACTCGGCAAAGAAACGCAATGGATACTCGTCTGTGATAGGTTGATTGTGATGTTGGCGCGAAAACATTGTGACGTGTTGACAATATGATAGATAGGGGGTATTTAAAAGAAAGAATAGTAAGGAAAGACAAAGTCGCTCGGCTGAAGAGGTCCATTCATATTGGCGAATGTTTAAATACGATTTTAAAGAGAAAGTGTCCTGAAAATATATATGATTTATGACGAAAGCACTGATCTTTATATTTAAAATGTTTAGGAAACAAACTAACGTGGTAATTTAAAAATTATTAAACCCGTTTTTGATTTCATTT
This sequence comes from Vesta saturnalis, assembly GCA_036346205.1. Classification (NCBI taxonomy): domain Eukaryota; kingdom Metazoa; phylum Arthropoda; class Insecta; order Coleoptera; family Lampyridae; genus Vesta; species Vesta saturnalis. The sequence goes on from JARFJB010002134.1 coordinate 704,700, forward strand.
TGATTTTTCTGAATTGGGCATTATTTAATTAGTTCAGAATTTTGGGACGATTAGAGATATTAATTTATATGTGTACGATGGCATAAAATACTCTCCCTCTGCACTATGATAGAATAAGTCATGCAACTAGTCCACCAGGTGCTGAATCGATAGGGCTCCACTCAATTTCTACGCTAACGCCCACCGAATAGTATCTCACAAACGGCAACTTCCTATTTGTAAGTACTCGAGCTAAATTACGACAGTTAATTCAACCAAAAGCTCAAGTAACTACTTTTTATCTGATTTGATGTAAATGCACAAATATTTATACCTACTTGCGAGCGTTGCTTTATTTCCAAAGCGTTCTTTAACGTCAAGCTATTTACTCTAAAGTTTACTAAAGCGGCACTATATACAGCAAAGTTGTATGAGCTGTGCGATGCACGCGAAACCCTTCAACCAGGAACTCGTTAACATTAATACGCATAACTAAAATGCGTTAAAATAGTTCAACAGAATAAAGGTTTAGTACTTCGTAAAAACACTGAAACCAGTTACTTTTATGACCGAAAATTATCACTATTGACCAAACGAAACACAACGATAAAATAAATCAGGGGTATGTTAAAACTTCTCTAAAATCCCAACCAGTGGAAGCGGAGAATCCTCTGTAACGTTCGGTACATCCTCCACGGTATAATATAACTCGTTCCCTCTTACTACACTAACTGCTTTCGCGTACATTGCGAAACCTAAAACACACAAAAAACGTGAGCCTTCGCCTAGATCTTGGACGAGACTGACTTCAACATCATTCAGTTTTAACCATCTTCTCTATCATCTCGTTTACCTTTTAATTAACCAATCATAACAATTTATTACTTTAAATTGTGTCAACAACGAATTGAATTCGTGAGTCAAACTGAAGAAATTGCATCAGAAAAATAAACAACATAACAAGCGGTTTGTTTTGAAACGTAATTGATATCCCTTGCGTTAATGAATTCATTGCGACGCTAGCCCTTAACGCCTCGTATCTAAACCGAAACTCTGTTTGAGACGAAACATTTTATCGAAAAACTCCCGTCAACCTGTCGTCTAAAACGTTTAAAAACCGCGATATATGCTTTTATGCTCTCTATTTGAATACAAAGTAACAATTTTAATGTGATATTTACCACTACGCAATTTTAATGACAATTCTTATTGTGATTGACAAAATTTACAAAACACGACCAACTATTATTTACAAAGAAAGTACTTAATCCTCAACAAATTAGTAAAAGGGATTCACAACCTATTGGTGCTAATATGTACCAAATCCTAATATAGACCCAAACCTAAGCTTGATACAATAACTAAAAGACTTTGTTTCGTGTTCAGGATGAGTATTCCAAAAGCGATTACCATTTGTAAAAATTACGAGTACTTTCCAAGAAAAAAAGTTACAATTTAAATGCTTTCAAGAATTTATGAGTTACCAAGTTCAGTTTCATAAACTTTAGAAATCCGGTATTAGCGAATAACTTATAATTACGAAACTAACGGCAAATATTCGATAAAATCACGACCACGTGACAGTATACATTTCCTGCTTACTTACTTCCTTTTATATTTCTCTTTCATATATTTTGAAAGTATTCCCAATTTTTTTAGTGCTACCCATTCTGCAATACTTTGTTTCTATGGTTGCGCCATGAACTCTTTCTCCTTTGGTGTTATTCAGACTCTTTCTGTTGTTTGTAGCATTTTTTCCTTTTTTTATTATTGTTGATCAATGTTACTTAATTCTTCAGACGCATACAATTTTGTTTATGAAAACATTTCTTCCTTATGGATTTTACAAAATGACTAATATTAACAAATCGACGAAAGTAGTCAATATTTGGTTTATTTTATGTCTTCCACACAACTTCCTCGGCTAATGTTTGTCCATTGCTCTTGTTTAATAAGGATAGCTTAGTATTAACGATTCAATACAAATAAGGTGTACAACTACACATTTCACTAAGTGCAATTAACTATCTGATCGAATTGCCCATATTATTACACTTTTAGGTATTTTTGATATTCACATTGAATTTTGATATGCACACAATTTCTTTATATAACGTATACAAAAATTTGTATCAACAATACCCTAATGTTATGTGTGTTTTTATTCACATTACCCAACAGAAAACTACCGCTGTTCACTAACCAAATTGAGTATCCTTTTGTACTCTAATACATTAATAAATTTAACTGAACCCCTGTTACTGCCCACAAGACAGTTTGCCGCTGTAGATAACTATTGTTATTCAAATCATATTTAGAACTGGAAATGATAACTAGTTTTTGAAGTTATTTTTTTACTTGTTTATTATCTTGATAACCATTAGTTAATTACGCGGTTTCCTATATTTAACTTAAAGTATGCCTTTATAATGTCGGCTTATGTACATCAACGCTAAAATGAACAATGACGTAGAAGATACAGATTTTTTTAATCTATAGGTTCAACCTTAATTAATATCAGCAACTAAATTTCCAATATTATTCCCCATATAATTTTATACATTTTAGATTTAATTTTGTAGTAACAATTTTTTATTTTGTGGATGCACGCTGGCAGCTGTTTTTATGTGGAGTATACGATTTACATACAGCCGTTTTAGAACTTTCCCATAAAATGAAAATATCGCATTTGCCAAAGCTATGGTGCAGTGGCGTATACTATTATATCGTTTAAACGATTTTTTCGAAATATTTTATTATACTTTTTTATTTTAGAAACTTTAAGAAAATTTCCACCTGCCCAATTAAACACTCGAATGTGCACCAAAACTTACACAATACCTGGGACTGATATTGTTATTGACAAAGGAACTCCCATTTTAATTCCAATCCATGCAATTCACCGAGACCCAGAATTTTACCCTGATCCAGAAAAGTTTGATCCTGAAAGATTTAGTGAAGAAAATATCAAAAACAGGGATAATTTCACATATATGCCATTTGGTAGTGGACCACGAATTTGTATTGGTAAGTGCAATCAATTTTTCAATGCTCTTAAGCTGTGTGATTGTAGGTTACAGATTTGGGCTTATGCAAGTTAAGCTTGCGTTAGTTGTACTACTGCAACGCTTTAAATTTTGTCCACATCCAGATGTAAAAGTTCCACTAAAATTAAATCCATCAACGTTTATTACAAATACTTTAATTCCAATAAAACTTAATGTTTCAAAGATTGAGTAAATTAGAAAAATTATATGAAAATGTATTGAAGTTTGTTACATTTTTGTAATTTATAATTAAAACATTATTATAGCTCAATAAAAACTCTCAGAACCCCATTCTGTCATTAACATTAACATTTTTCTAGAAAGTGAACAAAAAATTTCATTAGATGCGAAACTAAGTTGGTCCTTTCAAAATGTACCTTAGACCACAGCAATAACTAAGGAACGCATCGGAAAAAAGGTGGAGTGGTATAAATGACTTTGCTAGTAATTCACATTCCTTCGTTTGGTATTTATAAAATCCTTTTCTTGATGGTTAACTCTTCATTGTAGTAAATTTAGCATCAAAAACTCAGTGTTGCATTGTGGCAAAACTCAGTGTTGTATTGGGTCCGCCAAAAACCGATCGATCATCTCTTGTTGTAAATATGAATGGCTCAGACCTTCCACTTAAGGTATCTATAATATCCGCTCATGTATATCAACCCTAAATGAATAATGAGATAAAAGTAAACATGTTCTATTTAATGTATAGGTACGACCTTAATTAAGATGAACAACTAAATTTACAATATTAATCCCCATATAACATCGACTTTCTGGCGGATTATTTGTAAAAAAGGTTCCGGTTATAATGTTAGTTTCGAGTACATAGCCGCCTGTAATGAAGAACAAATTTGCAGTATCTAGTGACGGTTTTATAAGTTTTAGGTAAATAAAGTTATATTTGTGTATATATATATATATATATATATATATATATATATATATATATCGTCAACAAGATGAAGTAGTGATCTTAGAGTATGGTTTTTGGTTTAAAATTTGCCGTTAATGAAATTTGCGTAAAGTTTAATTAAAGGAGTCATTGATTTCGTCGGTTAAATATCAAAAGGTGCATTGCCGTGTCGCCGTGGAAAGGAAAAAAGGGGTTCGATTGACCATTGTACCGTTCTGCATTGTGAGGTAACTATATTTTTCTGAATATATATGTGTTGGTGATTTTAATAAAATGTTTGTTTGTACTCATTTAGACGAATGATTATACCGTTTGTTTGTGTACTTAAGTAACGTCTAGATTTCAAATTTGTGCATAAAGTGTATTGTCAAATTTATGTGTTCAACTGAATTATTTTTGTGCTGTTTTATTTTTGGGCTAATTTAAAGATTTAAAATAAATAAGGCAAGTAAATTTGGAGTTATCTGAGCTTGCAAGATTCAATCTAAATCAGTTTTATTAGACATTTTACGATACAAAATTATGTTCAATACACATTTTGTAATCTTTTCTCACACCGTTATTTTTAATTACGTTTATTCCAAATTTCAACGATTAATGTTTTGGAATGCATCCATCTCTTGAGTGGTTTTACAGAAATTGTAGATTTACATAACTTAACGATGACAGTTTCTACCTTCCAACCTTCATATGCATATGTAGGTATAGAAGGTTATGCAATCGACTTCTTTTCACAATCGCTAAATCGATTTATTAACTCATTTTATAACTTTTTGCCAAATTTCGCCATAATGCGTAGGTGTGTGTCCGTGTGCGTGTGCGTGTACGTAGGTGTGGTGTTCGGTGTGCGGTGTGCGGTGTACGGTGTGCGGTGTGCGGTGAGCGGTGTGTGGCGTGCGGTGTGCGGTGTGCGGTATTCCGTGGGCATACACCCGTATGTGCGGTGTGCGGTGTGTGTGTGAGTGTGTGTGAGTGTGTGAGTGTGTGTGTGTGTGTGTGTGCGTGCGTGCGCGCTTGTGTGTGTGGATGTAAATTAGTATCCACGGTAATGAGCTTCTTAAAGATGTTGCATAGTTATCCGAAATAAATTGTTTTTAAAATTATTTCATTTCTTTCAATTGCCATTTTGTAGGTTGAAAGGTTGTGTGGTGTTCCACACCAGATATTTTAGTTGCTTTATTATTGAATTCAAGCCTTAATGTGATTACATGGGAGCTAATAGGTCATTTTGATCTGGTTGATACAATTTCATTTATTGTTAAGTTTTAATAGACATACCGTAACGTAAACATAAAGTACACAGGTCGTTGACCGAACACTGGCTTATTTGCATGCCAGTGAATGTTTTGCGAGTACAGACTCGTTGATTACATACGTGTTCTCGCAATTCTAATTGCAAATTTGGTTTACGTGTGAGGTAAAATAAGATATAGTGATTTATTTGACACTGCCTAAACTGTTTTTATTTTAAACTTTTTAAAACTGCATGTTAACGTATATACTATACTTTAAAAATATAAGTATGTTTCTAAAAATTTAAATACTTACAAAATTAGCTTAAGTGGCAAAAATTGTGTGTAATGCTAAAATAAACAATAAATTGCATTCTTTCTTATTTTATGTTTAGGAAAGAAATTTTCAGTACTAATATCATAAGAGAGTGAGAATAAATTGAAAATAATTTGACAGACATTCGAAAACCTATTGCCAGGCAATAGACACGAGAACCCGTAGGGATCGAGTAGCTATTGTCGAAAGGCAACAAGTGTTAAGGTCGAAAATGAAAATAAAACGGCATGTAACAGATAATTAGAGTTCACCGGACTAGCTCGTTGGGACAGAGGGTGTGGGCGTGTTTTTGAATTCAAAAATACCGAAGGTAGTTAGTCGTATTGTTGAAAGTCGCAGATAAGTATGAGTCGTAATTAGAATAAAGTCAAGTAAAAGAGCGCCAGACTGTTATTAAGACGATATCGGCAAGAATACACCTGGGCACACGTAGATAAAGAATCCTTAAACAGTCAAAAGGTCTTACTTACCTTTACTCTGGCTATTGCCAGGTACACTTAGGGGACGCTTCGAAACTTTAACTCAAAATATCTACACGCTCAAATACTAAGGAAGCGTGCACGTAAATCAGCTCTTGCGGTTCAATGGCTTTCTTGAAATTAATTTTACGTTACGTTGGCCCCAATGCTTGTAAACAATGTATACTCAAACAAAACAAAAAATAAACAATCCTAAACGTTTCGCTTAATTATTACAAAATCAAATTCAAACACTAATCATCTCCAAAACTCTGTCATCAATTGAATTTAAAATAAAATAATAAATATAAGAAGCTCAACAAACGTCATTCAGTATTCTCTAATTTGTTACGTTAAACACAAAACAAAAGAATGCACCCGGGCACACGTAGATAAATCAGTCTCCAACAACAAAATATGTCACTTACCTTACGTTGGCTACCTCCAGGTGCGCGTCGGAGATGCTTCGAAACTTAGGTTTAGAACAAATCTTAAAAATATCCACACGCTCAAATACTAAAATAGCGTGGGCGCAAATCAGCTGTTGGGTTTCAATGACTTTAAATTTCGTTACGTTACTCCCAACGCTTGTGAACAAAATAATTCAAACACAATAATAAAAGAAGCAATGAACGTTAAATGTTACGCTTAAATCTTATTAACTCAAATTTACGTATCTTCAAAGCTGTCATTAATTGAGCTTCAAACTAAAATAATTAGACATAAACTAGATAAAACGTCATTTAAAATTCCTCTAATGGGTTACGTTAAACAACACAAAATATTTAATAAAACTCAATGGACTGTCTGACCCTGAATGCTTTAATTGTAGGAAATTACAAATGGTTACTTTTAAAATGAATCAATAAAATTAATAGTGAAACCAAAATCTAGCTCTCAATTAATTCTTTGGTTTGAATAATAAAGTCACCACTTCAGTAAATTATTGATTTCGCTGGTCGGGAGATCACAAATTAACGCCATAAAATTCAGTTAATTGTTCGTCTTTTATATCTAAATATATCTCAAAAAGCACACAAATACATAGATTTATTTACAATGGTTTCGGTTTGATTTAAAATATCAAATACTAGAAAACGGAACATAAAATGGTCAACCTTGTAAGCTTACCAAGTGGCCTTTGATTTTAAACTACGGAAATAGAATAATTTCAAAACGATACGCAACCATTTGGTCACTAAAAATCAATTTTACCATACGAAATGTTCTTATACATAAATTTGCAATACATTTAGTTAAATAATAAAAAAAATACCAAAGATATTGCAAATAAAAGCAGTCCGTCAACCTTTTATTGAGATTAACGTTAGATCATCAATTACTGCAAAAATAACACCAAAAAAAATGACTGCGTTTATTCAGTCGTCAACCAATAATTTCACCAAGTTTACAAACAAGGTTATGATAAAGCATTTACAATAACGTACAATATTAGGTTACCTTCTCCACCGGCAGCAACAAAAACAACGGGACCGGCTCCAGGATACCAGTAGAATGTCCTCGATCGGCAAACCAATACGGTAATTTCCTAGTGTTAATTTCGATAGCAATACGTTCATGTTAATAGGTCAGGACGTTATATAGTTTATGTGCACAAAACGAGTAGCTTTTACACACTTTACTCTTCAATTAAATCGGTAGCTCTATTTACAAGTCTGTTTAATTAGTAAAATGGAAAAAGAAAGGTTTATTTACAAATTATTTACAGTGAGACTTGGTCTATCAAACGCTGTTTATAAAAGCGCAAAAACATAGGGTTCTGGCACACAATACTCCACCAAAAAACAATCCATCAAATCCGCGAAAGCGATAAAAAAAATTCCATAACTCAGGAAGCACTGGTTAAACCCTGTCCTGATTACGAAAAGGTAGGTCTAGTAGACCAGGACATATCACGTAAACTTTTTCGGGCTGGTGAATTAACAACAAAATCCGCACCTAGCGCAACGGACTACAGTACACGATACATTTGATATAACCGGAAACATCGACGGTAAAAACGGTGGCCACCCGCATACCACAACTTCCTCCACCAGATTAAGACCAAGATTAAGGACATACATTCAAAAATTCTTCAGTTACGCCATGCTTAATTTAAAAAACGACAACCAATCATACTGCTCATACATTCAAATTATAAAACGCGGTAAAAATGATAAGCCCCTTCCCGTAAATGAACAAGAAAGACTGCGTCATATCTTCGCCTTCACACAAGAAAATGCAGGGGTTGCTTTTCCAAGCAAGCAAAGCTTATCTACTCTACAATATATATGCACTTGAAGTTTAATGAGTTCATATTGTAATCCATCTAAATTTCGTCTGTTCCTATAATGATTATTTTTAATTGAAAGTGAATCGGTAAACCGTACTGCAAAAGAATCTTGGCTACGTTCGTCAAATGGAAGTTAACTGAAACATAATACGAAGAACTGCTTCGAATTTTATCTCAATAACAAACGCGCTTTTAAATATATTTTAAACCTCAAGAAAATTTAGATAATTTCAATCCTAATGTAAATTAATTCAAACAAAGAAATTCCTTTTAAGCTAAATACGACAAATTCTAATCCGAAATACAATATAAAGCAAACGATATCTCAATTTAATTTTAACTTTATGAAGACACACAGAAACAACAAATTACGTTAGTGTGAAAACGATAACTGAGTAACTAGAAAAACAAACGAAAAGAAAAAAAATGCGTATATATACAGGGCATTCAAACACACATTACACAAGGTTGAGTTAATATGGAGAATTATTTTCTAATTTATCGAACTTTCGTGTGGTATTCGTTGGATTATTTTTGACGTTACCATAAGAAACGCGTTTTCAATATTATATTTTTATTTTAACAAATTCAGGTTTCTGAACTTGATGACAGAAGTCAAAATAATAACAAAATACTTAAAATTATTTTCGCGGTAATAATGCAGGTAGATTATTCCCACTATAATAACGTTTTGATTGGCTAAAACGTACGCACATGACTTAGATTGAAAGTTTCTATTGGTTCTTAGAAACAATATTCCCCACACATAAACTCTTCTCACTTTTTATAAAATATTTTTGTAGGTTGATTTCTTCTACGATCGCAATACGCGCAACGGCCCCTGGTGTTACCCACATTAACACTCTTGAAGTTGGAAATTCTCCACCCTTATTCTATCTTTTATAGTTCTTGGCAAGTTTTCTACTTGTAGTCTTGTTGTTAAATGGTTTTCAATCAAATGGAACGATAATTTTCAAAGATATTGCATTCTGGGTATATACATATTTCTGCATTATTGCAAAAATATAATACCATAGCGTTAATGCCGGAATCATTGAAAATAGCATAAAAGATGACCATAGGCCATCTCCTGGTATTTCTTGCACGATCATAGGAGGACCATAATTTATCTACCGTATCTACGCCACCTTTTGTGCTGTTATAGTCTAATATCATCTCTGGTTTTCCATGTGAACCAGTTGTTACATGTAACATTCCTAACACATCATTTAATAAGTCTGCACAATCTCTGGACAACATCAGAAGCTGAATTATCGATATTATCCGTCCGTCCGGCTGTTTCCCAAGGTAAACTTCTAAATTCATAGTAAAAAATGTTTTTGAATCCGCAAGGTCAAAAATTTTAATGCCATCTCTGTTTAGTTTATTTGCTATGTATTGGCGAAAATTAAATCACCCTCTGAATGACTCCAAATTTTTATCGATGGTTACATTCTCAAACGACGTGTATGCTGACCCACAATTTCGAACAAAAGTCTCAAAAAAGTCTCGAACAGGTGCAAGTTTATCAGTTTTCTTTTTCTCTCAGACCGGGTATCCATATCTTCAAATGGTAAATTTTGTTAGAGAAATAAGAACCTCTTTTTACCCATCGCCAAACGAAATCGCTCTACCCCACTACCTTCATTATTATGAAGCTCTTCAACATTTAATCGGCTTGATTTCAGAATGCCCCCTAAGTACAATAAACCGATTAGTGCTTGAATCTCACAAATATCAGTGTGCTTGGCATCCCTTTCTCTACTGTATTTATGTTGAACACTATCAATATGTTTATTAGTAAATTCTACAGTTAAACGAAGCATATCGAGATCACTGAAGTACTGCCAAGTTTATGAAATAGATTTGAGATGCTTTTTTGCTAACTTGGTGCCAGGTAAATGTTTGATAATATTCTTCCCGCTTGTTTTGGCATTTTCTCTAGCAACTTGTTTAAGTATGTGGGCTCCTGAACTTTCCACAGTATTTTCTCCCTCTGAAATATTTTGTTCACTGTCAATATTGTGGTCACTCATTTCTACTCTGTCTTCCTCATTTATATCTGATTATCCTCATACTCTGTATTGATTAGATCAGGTTCGTCTTCTCTTAGACATTCTTCCATCAATTATTTTAACCTTTTCTCTTCTTTCTCATAGCAATCCATCCTTTGAAATGGAAAAATTGTTCAAATAAGAAACAAAACTGCTAATTTTAATACTTACTTGCAGTATAAATTAACAGGGTGTTGTAAATAATTTTCAGATACTAATATATGGTGCGGACTATCAGTCCGCGATCAGTTCTAGAACGGAAGTTACGCACACTATATGTAGAATGACGCATGCTAATATTAGATTGCTTAAGACAGACAGATAGACGAGAGCGCACTGTCCCTATAATGCGACCCCTCCAAGAGGAGCGTTAGTCCGCGCCCGTGTTCTGAAAGGTTACAATTGTACATAAACATTTGGCGAGAAGACTCAGGTGTTTGAATTACAACTTTTGTGTTTCAGACAACGTACAAGTTGGGTAAATATAAAGCATTATTACATTTATGTGTGTGTTTATGTGATAACACGTTAAAAGGTTATCCTTTCACCTTTCACATACACTTATACATTTATTATATAAACATTTTTATTAGAAATATAGTATTTTTTACTACGATTATCAAACATATGATTGTTTGACTCATACACTTGGAAAATATTGCTCACGGTTCAAGACAGTCATAGACTTTATTTAAGAGTTATCTTGTAATATCTTTATCGAAGTTAATAGCAAGTGTTTCCTAGCTATAATTTAATTAAAAAAGACAGGGGAGGAAAAAGGTGGAAAAAGCGCAATTGCAGAAAGTGGAAAGATGATGGAAGAGAAAGAAACGGAGGAAATAAAGGAACTAATTCGAGAGATGAGGAAGCAGATAGAGGAAAACATGAAAGAACGACGTTAATGGAATGAAAGAAGAAATGGGACCAAGAGAAAAGGAACGGAAGAGAGCAAAGGAAAAATTGATAGGGAGAATAGAAAAACTAGAAAGAAAAGCGGATGATGAGGAGAGGAGGAAAAGCAAGAAGCAAGAATCCACACAAAGAGTTTCAAATGAAGAAAATGAAGAAAAATTAAGTGTAAAGGTGGAATTGAAAGAAGTGATGGTGATAAACAGGGAGAGGGAAAACGAGATGGTGGTGGTGCAAATGGAGAGTTGGGGGGAGAAGCAGAAGCAAGAATTTACATAAACCACGACCTAACTAGGGAAGGAAGGAAAGTACAAAAAGAAATAATGAACACAGCGACGGAAAGAAGGGAGTGGAGAAAAGTGTGGGAAGAATACAAAAAAATAGAAATAGATGGAGAAAGATATGTATGGAATGAGAGAACGGCGAAGCTAGACAGAGAAAGGGCAGATAAGAGGGGCAACCAAAAGGGCTAAAAACTAAATAAAGAGTCGACGGAGAACGGAAAAAAGAGGACGACGAAATGGGAAAGGAATGGAAACATGAGTAATGGAATCAAAAAAGAGTAAGAAAGTGAACTAAAGGAAAGTAAGGAAAGAGTAAAGGAAGAGACAAAAGAGCTAGAGGTACTGTTTTGGAATGTGGCGGGAATCAAAAATAAAGACAAAGAATTTTGGTTTGAGTTCATGAAGGAGCAGGATTACAATAGACATAAATAGAAGAAAAGGGGGGTGGTAGGAAAGGGAAATGCCAAAGGAATTCGCATAAAAGGTGCAACATGCGGAAAGGGATAACCGAAAAGGGAAGGAAAATGGGGAATAATAACGGGAATAAGAAGAAAATGGTTGAAACGAGAAGAGAGTGCAAAGAGAAGAGGAATTGCTGAAAGAAATACACAATGGAGAAAAGCAATGACAATATGTAATATACAGATAAAACAGACAAGGGAGAACACTTGGAATAGATGATAGAAGGGAAGGAGGAAATGATATTAATAGAAGGGAAATTTTAAATGCGAGAATAGGGAAGATCAAAAGAAATACTAGAAGTGTGTAATGAAAGGGAATGGGAAATAATGAATGGGAATAGAGAAAAAGAGATATGGGAGAGTACACGAACATAGGTGGAAGAGGAGAATCAATAATACACTATGTAATAACAAATGGAGACGCTGGGGAAAAGGTGAAGGCATTCAAAGCAGAGGAGAGGGCCAAATTGGGTCACCAACCCTTGGAACTGATAATGGAAGAGAGAGAAAGGGAAAAGATGGCAAAAGAGAAGGAAGTCATAACCAAGAAAGTATGGGCAGAAGAGAGTACAAAGAGGTACAAAGAGAAAATGGGAAAATCAATGTGGGACGGTAAGCGTGAACAAGAGAGTGTAGAGGAAATGAGAGAAAGGATGGAGGAAGCAACGGAGAAAGCCAAGTTTAAAAGGAGGAGGAGGGAGAAAACAGGACGGAAGAGGTGGTGTGACAGGGAATGCAAGGACGTCAAAAGAAAAGCAAGAAAAACACAAAGACTGTGGAAAAAAGAGAAGAAAGAAAAAGAAGAGTATAAAGAGGCGGTAAAGAGATACAAGAAAACATGCGAGAGAAAAAAGGAGGAAAACAAATAGAAACAGAAACAGCAGATATAAGGTATACGAACGGAAAATGTATGGAAAAATTTAGAGAAATAAAAGAATACAAATAAACGATTGGGGAAACATTCTAGGAGATTTCTGGAGAGGGAGCAAAGAAAGAAGAGAGGAGGACGACAAAGGAAGAAGGGATATGAAGTAGGAGAAGGGATAAAGCAAGACAAAGTAATAGATGCAATTCGGAAGGTGTAACAAGGCAAAGCGACGGGAGAAGACGGGATACAAGGTGAGGACTAGGTATGTAAAGGTGAAAAGGTAGCAAAAAGGATGACGGAAATAATAAACAAATTATGCAGAGAGATCGAGAGAAGGTCATATATGACTAGTACCCAAAAAAGGAGATAAAAAACAAGTGGGAAATTATGGAGGGATCTCATTGCTACACACAGCCTACGAAATATACGCGAACGTGCTAGAAGAAAGACTAAAGAAGGAAATAAAGAAAAAGGAATTGTTACCAGATGGACAAGCAAGAAGAACAATATGATAACATACATATATATATATATATATATATATATATATATATATATATATATATATATATATATATATATATATATATATATATTGAAACATATGGCAAATAAGGAACTAGAAAAGAAAAGGGGGGAACATGATGGTGGTATTCGTAGACCTAGTAGCAGCATTTGATAGGGTGAAGAGGCTAAAGTTGTGGGAATTCCTAAGATAAGAAAAGAATAGTGGCAAGTTGAAATTTATGAGGTAACGAGTAACAGCAGTATTTACGTTCATATTTGTATTGACTGTTCGATCTTGAAATTAATTTGAATTGGTTGAAGAACAATTGAAGAGTGTGAGATCTGCCTTCTTTTTGAACTATATGTACACTTACAAAGACTCTTACGTCAACACTTTAATGCGATAATGATACCTAACACCACAAACTGGGTAATACGTCTTGTCACACACAACCACGATACCAGAGTGTAAACCATTCCAGTACCTCTTTGACGTAAGACATTTACAGGCTATTTGTTCTTTGCTTAAGTTTCAACTAAAATTAACCATTACTATATCGACCCTTACAAGCCAATCACAATAAAAACAAATTTAAAAAATGACGTACTAAATTGAACTTACCAAAAGTTTTATGTCACCAAGCTAACGCGATATGTATATCTAACACTGCAAATAGGGTACTTAACCTCGTCACCTACAACTACGATACCGGCGAGTAAGCTTATCAATACGTTACTACTCCAACGCTACAATGTTAACACCACAAACAGAGGATTTTACCTCGTCACCCACCACTAGTATACCCGGGTGTAAAACTTCTCAACACGTCTCTAACCAAAGACACAAATATACAAATTAATTTCTGGACGCATCAATTTCAACAAAAGCCGCCATTAATATCCTAATCTCTACAACCCCATCAAATTCACCAAAAATTGAAAAAGATAACTCCGACTGCGCACGAGATTCGACGTACTAACTTAAACTTACAAAAACTCTTAAGTCAGTATCGGCACGCGAAAATATATCTCATACCCCAAACGAGATATCTTATTTCGTCACCCGCAACTACGACACTGCGTGGGATTGGACAAAACGAAATTTTACCAGTAGTAGTAGATGATCTGATGTGATAGTGTGCCTGAAAAGTACTCATGATTGAAATAGTAAGCTATGGGTTGTCTATTTTGAGGCACCTAGATGCTTGAGAAATGTAGCCTGCGTGTTAGCGACTCCGTAAGCGGCATATAATAGTGTAGTGTAACCGGGCGGGTTGTAGTAGGGGAACAAAACGATCGGGGTGGGAAAGTGCACGTTCACAACAACGCATTCGAAATGCTGTAGGTGCGTAGGAGGTTGAAAGAGGATGGAATGGAAGCAATCTTATCTATAAGGGCGGTTCCATGGTGGCTATTGTATAGGTAGGTGTGAGAAGTGTTAAAGTTATGTGTGCATCTGTTTGTGAGTTTTGTGTCGGTGATTGAGAGAATGTGAATGTTTGGTTCTGTATAGGTTTTTGAGTAGGGAGCATTTCCGACGAATGCCCTTAGCACTACCTGTCCTGCTAGGGTGTTCGTCCTTGTGTCAGATACGCAGGCGCCGGTTCTCCGTTGCAAGTAGGATCGGGATAGCGAGTCTAGGACACGAATGATCCTATTTCGCCGGTCTGGAAACATTTGTAATAGCGTGTGTTAGGACTTAGAGGAAGCATTTCGGTGTCGGGTATAGGTTTAAGGTGTGTCGTCTTCCGAGTCGGACGCTTCGGAAGAAGGATGGCCTCTAGGGTTGCGATCTTTGACGGGGGACTGGGAGGTTCCCGCTGCTTTCTGCACTTAAAGGAGTGCGTAGGGTGAGCTTCCCAACGGTCTTTGCACCTTGGGTTTGCGGACGATTTTCAGGAAGAGGATCTGTGGCTGTCGCCACAGTTAGGACAACGCATGGAGCGAGTAAGACGCTACTCCATGGAATACCCCATCTGCGTGCAGGTAGAGCAATACTTGGGGAGCGCTGGTTGGATAGGAAAAGCTTCGCAACTGTGGTGTCTCCGGAACATGACGACTCCGATAAGGCGGACCAGGAATGTGGGTGTATTGATACCCTTAGATGTTATGCGAACGGCCTTGTGCACATGTAGCAAATCGATGGCACCCAGGATCTTTTCCACTAGGACATCCTCATCTACGTGAGGAATCACGCAAGAAAAAGAGGGAGGTCTGTCTAGGAGTGGTGTTGGCGGAACGAGGGCCGGAGAGTTGAGAGAGGGTCACAGTGGGATCGTCGAAGTGGTATCGCTGGCTAAGCTGTGTACCATTCGGTTAGGGAGAGGATGTGGATGTGGACAGCAGAGCGGGTTTGTATGTAGGTTTTGTGGATGTTGCGAAGCGTGTAGAAATGTAGGAATGTGTCCAGGTGGTGGAAATGCAAGAGGCGTTGGAGTGTGAGAGTGAGACGTGTTCGTGAGGATGATGGTGACGAGGCGAGTGCGTGCGTAGGTGGGTGAGCAGCGTCGGGTGTAGGGGTTACAACCGTGAGTGTTGCACGGTGGCGACCGCGCTTCACCATCACGACTGTTAGTCGGGTTGTGAAACGGAATGGAAATAATATAATATATAAGTAATAGAGACATTTGTGTTAGCCGAATGACGGGTCTCTGTCGAGATGTAACCTCACATCCCGAGGAAAAAGGGCTTGATAGCCAGAGACCCAAGTAGAAAGGGAAGAAAGCAAATGTTAGAATAAAACAATAAATTTAAAAATTAAAGTAAAATTTTTATAAACTGCTACTGCTGCCCGACGTCGTTCCTAATGTTGGCGGTGTCCTGGATTCTTCTTTGTTTCTTGTATACTGTTGTGCTCTTCTTGTAGTACTGCGGCTCCTGCTTGCTGCTGAGGCTGCAGCTCTTCTTCTTGATGGCCGCTTCTTGTATTATCTGTATGCAAGCAGTGACAGATCTAACTTCGAAGAGGCGAAGACCACGATTCCCGGACCGCTAAGCGTGAAAACGCTAAGTTCTTTTTTGAAATTAAATTACCTTATGCTAAGTACGATGTTACTCGTTCGGTTCTCAGATCTGATAGAGATCATTCGGTAGCTTGTAGTTATACAGGAATCCGCTGAAGGGGGTGTTACGTCAGGGATTGGCTTAAGTAATGGAACTGGAGGGGACCTTGACTTAGAACATTTTTTCAACGTTTTCGTATTGACGGTGGAGGGGATAAAATTCGGTATTTGATTATTCCGCAATTTAGGAAAAATTGGATAATTACCTAGTAATTAATTAAAAGAAATTGGTGTGAGTTTAGGATCTTTACAATATCACACTTTAAAATACAACAAATCATCCTTCATTAATTATTGTTGATCCTAATATTTGCTTTTGTTTTGTTTTATTTATTGTGAAAGTCGCAATTAAGCATAAAACCAGATCTACCCATATACTATACAAAACTTTCCAATTGTCATTTATTGCCTTAAATGTATACAAAATCTGTTTATGTACATGAAATAAAAAATAATAAAATTCTAGTAATGCAACGCTTGCTGCTCTTCCAATTTAGGTTTTGGAAAATATGGATTCTTGTGAGGATCCAAATTTAACCTAAAATTCCATAATGCTCAAACAATTATAACTTCAATATATGTATTCACCTGTATAACGGAATTGAATTGTGACAGTTTACGTTATACCACCAATCGCAAGCAAACTCTTCCTGATTGAAAACAGTACCATTAGTGCAAAGGAAAGATGCACCTTGATGACCTTCACGTCCATCATGGCAAACGTGATATGCCTAAAACAAAGCATTACAAACGAAAACGCATATTTAAGATTAATACCTGACAACCAGTCTCGACGTTAGCGTACATTCCTGGTAAAGCTGGAACGTGATGGCATGAAAAACTCGTTTCTGGTACGGTGTGGTATATGGGATAATCAACTCCTGGTATGCCAGGGATCTTACTAAAATCTTGTTTCTGCTCTTTTTCTGCTTGTCGTAATTTTACGGGTGCCGCTATGTACTGTGGGTACTCTTCATAAACAACCCCCTTCAAACTCATTGTTAAATTTCATACAAAACATTAAACAAAAGTCTTACCGCATTTACAGTTAGAAATGCACAAAAAATCAAAAACGCGATCATGTTTGCACTCGGTGAAATATTGTCGATAAATGTAGCTGGACCATTCATTTTGTTAAGGAATAAAATTCAGGTCACATACAACTTTCACTTAAATCTAGTAAAGTATTTAGCTGTATATGAGAAATAGGCAAGAAAAAAATAAAAAGGCGATTGTGTCTACTTTACGTAACGAATAGGATATGGATAACCTAGTTTACAATTTTAATATGTTGTAAATTAACAAGTTTTCGCATAATTAACATTGAATTCGTATCTGGTCATAAGATAAAAAAAAAATTTTAATATTCCTGTGCACATTTAATTGCATACGATCGATATATACGTTTCTTTCACTAAATGTATGAAAGCGTGTTTCTATGTAGAACATATAAGCAATTATGTAAAAATATTTTTATTTTTTAATAAAGTCCTCGTAACAAAAATTGAAAGCTAATAGTATCACTCACTAAATAATTATGTTTAGGAGAAGGTAGATCTTTTGTTATACTTTAAGGATGAAACGTGGAAGAGTATTCCAAGTTAAGGGATTTTGTTAGTTTCTGGTGCCGTATTCATGACATTTTTTGAGTACTCAGCAATAAGTATATTCAGTATATTCTTCTTAATGCAAAGTAGGCGTTAAATGTGCTTAGAATGTTTGTTCCCATCTATTTAAATAAAAATAAAATTTAAACAAAAATGGAACATAGGCTTTGTTACAGTGAGGAGCACCCTCTTAAGTCTTCTTATAGCTGTGTGTAGGATCTTTCGCAACTTTGTCTATTGCGTTCTTTCACAGGTGGTAGGCATGTATACTCCATGCATGGGGAGGTACCACCACCCTTACCATGGGCTCCTTAATATTGAGTCTCCGATCTTCTGAACTCGGTAAGGGCTGCCGGTTACCTTTTCCATCATCCTTAATCTATTCTCATCCTTATTCTTCCTTCTCTCCCTCACTGTCTTCCTATCGGATTTAAAGTTCCAAATTAAAAAATAAGATGGCTGTGGTTTCTAGGGTAATAAATTCCAGACGTAAAATCCTACCCCATTCGGATGTCCGGGAGAACAGGGCCCAAGCGACCTCGGTCATCGAAAGTATCAACTTTCTGATTCACTACTGCAACTTCCGCGGTATCAGGTCTAATCTTAATGCTATTCACCAACATCTTAAACAATTACAACCTGATATTTTGTTTCTATCTGAAACACAAGTCTCCTCTGAAAGCTCCGAGTCACCCGACTTGCAATTTCCTCAATACCACCTTCACTCTAACTTTCGATATAAAGGAGGCGTATGTGCCTACATCAACGACAGAATTGCTTGCAAAAGGGTTTCTTCCTTAGAAAGTAAACATTTTGACGTGATTTGGTTTAAACATTCTGGTCCTAATTTTGTGAAATTCTACTGTTGCATTCATAGGTCTCCTAATGACAGTAACTTTCAAGACTTCTTCGATTACCTTAGTATGAAAGTTGACTATCTCCTGTCCCAGTTTCTATCTTGCGATATCTCAATTGTAGGCGATTTCAATGTTTATAACTCTAATTGGCTTCAGTTTTCATCTACTACAAATCCCGTGGGTCATAGTGCAGAAACATTTGCGATTTCATGTGATTTCACACAAATGATTTCTGAACCCACAAGAATCCCTGATAACCCTAACCATATTCCACATCTTCTAGATCTCTTTCTTACATCAAACCCTCTTGTTTATAAAACTTCCGTTCTGTCGCCTTTAGGTCTTTCCGACCACTGCCTAATAGAAATCATTTCTACTGTATCTAATTCCACTGTTGTTCGCAAAACCAATAGAACCGTGTAGTGTTTTAAGTCAGCTCGATGGACTGATTTACGGGATTTCTTTGCAACCTTTCCATGGCGTGAATATTGTTTTAAGTCGTCCTCTTCTTCGGACATCACTCTTTCAGTATCTGAAGTCATCCTCATGGGAATGGAGTTATACATTCCCAAAAAACAGTACCGTATAAGTCATTCACGTTCCCTACCCTGGTTCCATAAGGCTTGTGCTGATCTTTAAAAAATAAATATTACATTCAATGGAAATCTAATAAATCGGTCGACAGTCATGTAGAATACGTTGGTGCGAGAAATATCTGCAAAAGTGAAATCACTAAAATTAAAAAGTTGCTCGAACAACGAAAATGCAATGAACTAGCTATATCTCCTTTAGGCAGTCGTAAATTTTGGTCTTTAGCTAAAGCCATTAGTAAAAACTTTGGAACATCTTCATTTCCCCCCTAACGTCTATTGACGGGTCGGTAGTTGCTGATTCTGTAGGCAAAGCCTATGTTTTTGTGGATTTGTTTGCATCAAACTTGTGTCTCCATGATTCTGGGAAAGATGTGCCCCTAGTCAGCTCTTCTTCATACGCTATGAAACCAATTCGTTTTCGGTACAAGCTCTTGGAATCGATCATCAGTAGGATTGATCTCAATAAGGCGACTGGCCAAGACGGTATCCCAGCTATTGTCTTAAAGAAATGTTCCCCCGAACTAGTACCAGTCCTATCTAAGCTCTATACGATCTCTATGCCTTCTGGGGATTTCCTTCATCATGGAAGTTAGCAAACGTTCAACCTATTCCCAAAAAAGGCGATCAGACCGATCCCTCAAATTACCGACCAATTGCCATCACTTCCATTTTGTCTAAACTCATGGAAAAGCCATCAATCATTGAAACTAATAAACTCCTTAGTGGCTACCAATATGGGTTTAGGCAAAGTCGTTTAACAGGCGATCTTCTTTCATATGTGACCCAAGTTTGGAACAATACAGTAGAGCAGTCCGGTGAAACAATTGTAGTCGCTTTAAATATCTCAAAGGCATTTGGCCAAGTTTGGCATAAGCGTTTACTTGCCAAACTCTCCTCGTTTGGGTTAAATGATACGCTCATTAACTGGATTTCTAGTTTCCTTGATAAAAGACGAATACGTGTCGTAATTGATGGCTTTTTCTCAAAAGAAGTTAGCATTAACGCGGGCGTACCACAGGGATCCGTTATAGCGCCTATACGTTTTCTGCTGTACCTTATTTCTTTAACAACTAACCCCATCCATTGCTTTGCTGACGATTGCACTCTTCAGCGTAGTTCATTTCAGTCTACTCATAGTGATAGTCCACCTTCTATGTCAAATCAAGAAACTGAAGCTGAAATGGCAAATTCAATCAACAAAGACATTCAACGTATTCTCGAATGGGGAAGCAATAATCTAGTTAAATGTAATACTAACAAAATTCAGTGTTGCCTTGTGTCCGCCAAAAAAGATCGATCATTTCTTGTTGTAAGTATGAATGGCTCAGTTCTTAAGTTTTCGGACCCTACTACTCTGTTGGGTATGACTGTATCTTCAAATCTCTCATGAGTTGACCATCTTCTGTGAGCTACCAAAACAGCTACTCGTAAAATAGGCTTTCTGTACAAATCTAAGCAGTACTTTACCTCTCGACAACTCCTTCTGCTGTGTAAGGCCCAAATTCGGCCTCATTTGGGATATAATTCTCACCTCTGGGTTAGTGCTCTCCAATACGCTCTCGATATCGTTGATCGTATTCAACAGAGCGATTAGGCTTATAAATGACCCGTCCTTAACTTCTCCCATACAGTCCCTTGAGCATAGAAGGATGTTTTCAGTTCTTTATTTGTATTGTCGTTATTACAACGGCTGCTATGCTACTGGATTATATTCTTTGATACCATCTCGGGCTATCTTTGCGAGAAACACACGGTTTGCTCACTCACATTATCAGTATGCAGTACAAATCTCCACTTGTCATACCAAACGGGCGCAATCCACATTTTTCTACACGGCTTCTAAACTCTGGAATGATCTCCCTAGTTCCTGTTTTCCTCTCACTTATGATATGAGAAACTTTAAGGTAGCTGTTCATAGGCATCTATTAGCAATTCATTATCCATCCTCCTAAGTGTTCCTGAGTGCTTTAGCACGATATGCCAAATTTAGCCTGTTCAGGTCCACAATCATAAAAAAGAACTGTAACCAATGCATATTTCTTTTTATACTATATGTTAAGTATTTTAGTTATGCCTAGGCCTACCATAATGATAGAGTCTCAAACCGGGACAGAAGTGGGAGATTGAACAGAATAGAGAAAAAAAGGCAGATAAGTCTATTCAAAAATTGTTTATTAAATGCACATAAAAAAACAGATTACGAAAATCGTTATACATTATACAGAAAATTTAATTATTCACTATACCATTCGTACTTTTCGCTAGAGTAAACCTTTTTTAGAACTTTGTCGTTGTTCTTAATTTTTTCGTAAAAGTAATTGCACGAAATTCCGAAGTATAACTTACAATACAAAAGCGCTCGTACGGTAGACTCCAACACGCGGCGTCGATCGTATGACCAAATGTGTTTAATCATCGAAGAAACACGCTCTAAGGGTGCGAAAGTTCCCAGGAGGCACAATATGTGTATTATGCCCCTTCTTTGGTGCGTAGGTATTTTTTCTACGGGTTGTTAATATGTGTTATTTGTAATTTGCGCCTTCTGGTTGTGTAACCCAGCGCGGTTTTAGTTTGCCTCGGCTTTGCTCAGTCGTGTTTATAATTTATTATAAACGGGGTGTGGTTCGTACTATTGGTAGGCTTATCACCTTAAATAATTATGCTTAAGTGGTTTAAAATGTATATTTTTTCATAAGTTAACAAAATAAAGAAAGGATATTAATAACAACTAAAATGTATTTTCGTTTTGGTCCTGACGGCTCCTCACACTCGTTGTCCTGGGGGCGGCTGTTTAATGGGTGCGTAGTCGTTTCCGTGAACAGAGATATTATCTTAACCTACTCCCTACCTAGTATGTAATATTTATATTACGGTCCTGTATTTACAGAAGCTGGTACGGTTGCCCCAATACAGTTTTGGTCGACGGCGCCAGTGCAACGAACTCGAATCGTTTCGGGGACAGAGAAAATCAATACCATTCTCGGCTTATGCGCATGCCATAATTATTATTCTTCAGTAACTCTGGAGCGCTGAAGCTGGTATGTCGTACTCCAATGAAGCAATACACGCGCAAGATTCGCGTAAACAACGGCGAGCTCTCTGGTCTATAATTATTTGATTATAACCGGCTTGAGAACGCGTTTAGATTATTTAAGCAACAGGATTACGTCTTAACGGCGTAACTAAATTTAATTATATACAAATTATAACGTAAACGAAATACTCGCTATACTAAAATGTTACAATAAAACGAATTTACTGATTTTTAAGGTAAATCGTAATATACACGCGGTCGGATTTATATTATTAACTATCGGTAAATATTGGATAATTTACATATTATCTACGGTTTTAATTTCCGGCGTATATTCTTAATTCAATTAAGAATGGTCTTGCACTTGGTATCTCGCGATGGTTATTCGGAATACAATTTTATGCAACAGGTTTCTTTATATTTTCTCCTGCGATTAAATACACCGTGTGTGGTTATTGTGTTTGTCTGTATGTATTGTAAGTAGGTATATTAGCGGGGTCTTAGTGATAATCAGGAGACGTAAGGCAATAGCCTGTCTAACCTGGTAAACTTAGAACAAAAAAGGTCGTAGGTCTTTACAGCCCTGTATCAAACCTTCACCCTCAAGTGTTTGCGAGCGACGTCCGGATTTACCCTGCGTGGCACTCTTTCTCTATGTGTACTGTGTCAGGCGACGTGGGAGTTACCCCTTCGTTACGCTCTGTATGTATGTGTTTGTGTAATGATAACGTTATAGCTCCTGGAGGCTAAGCTCGTCGTTATTTACGTTCTGTAGTGTTTGATTGCAAATTGTTACATATGATAATTATACAACTTACGTGTCTTTCAATTGCAGTGCGGGATTAAACTTTAGGTAGCCCGGCGCGAGGTGGTGCGCGTTATCACACGGTCGCGATGGACTCCTCTGCGGCGATTAGCAGGTCGGTGCTTACACGAAGCAATTGATACGGGCGGCTACTGGATATCTGGAACGGCGTGGCGGTCTCGGTCACGATCGGGCAGGTGGTGATAGATGATGAACGGAAAGCGAACTTCTTCGAGATGATCCCTTGAGAGATCCCCTGAGAGATCCGTGTCGCGGGTTTATAAAGGTGCATCGGTGGGCGGCTTCGCGGCTACCGTGCGGGGGATGCCGTTATGGGATTGGTCGCAATTGTTCTGACGTGCAAAAACTTACTGGTTTTTTAGAAATACACGTCAGCGGTGATTAATGAATTATTTGTGGTGTAATATTGCGTAAACTTTTGAAATTTTAGATATAGGATGGTCCGCGAATAATTTATTCTAAAAAGCATACGTAAAGGACGCTGGGTTTTTACACGTGTACTGCAGCATTGTAATTAGATTTGGTACATCGACGTGTTGCTCATGAAAATTTTTCAACATATGCAATTTGGGTAGTCGCTGAATGCCACTTTTCATTCTCTGGCGCAAAAAATGCTTTTGCAAGGGCTAACTCGTCAAAAACATTGTCATTATTGATTTTCTGATCATTTGAACCATGTATATAGTTTATAGTTCCTGCAGATTTTTCAATCTCGTCCCATTTCAGCTCATTGTTCAGTACAACCCATGCAAAGGTCTCGGCGCCACCAAAACTGCCTTCCGACAATTCAATATAAGAAATGCATCGCCTATAAAAAGCAGTCACTTCTGTCAAAAATTTATTGACATCCTGGCTACTATCGAGTTTTTCTCCTTGTGGTACAAAGTTGCTGTTCATCCTTTCTTGAAGATTACATTTATTTCGTCTGAGCTCCAAACTAATGTCTGTAGCGCTTGCTTTACTTGTTTCCATAAGTAACACAGCTTTGTTAAAATTTTTCAATTATCCGTAGACAAACTGTAAATATAATTCACCAGTGTCACTTTCAAAGAAATCGTGTATTGCGCTTGGACAGTTTTCCTGAGAAAGGAAATACGACTTCAGTCGTTCAAATCTATGTAAAACTCTTTCCATTGCTGGCAACAGAGAAACAAATCTGGCATTTCCACACTGAACAAGTTTTTTGTATTCTACATCCACAAATTCACAGAATTCCTTCAATTGAGTAACTCTAACCGTAAATATAAAAAAAAATATTTGTATATTTTCACAACAAGGACTTCAATTTCGACGGGGAGACCATCCGCAGCATTTTGTAGAGTACTGTGTACAATATGTGCGCCACATCCGATGCCCACAACATTAATACCAAGCTTCTGTTGGAGCCGACTGTAAACATCATTTTGCCCTCTTCTATGTACACATCCAAAATTTGTGTTACATTGTCGTCACAAAATGCAGCTATTTTTCCATCAATATTGTGACGACGTAATGTTGAGATTATATTTTCAGTAAGTATTTCCGTTGTCTCACCTTGAACAGATTCAAAATAGAGCAGTTTAAAACTTACAACTTCCAATGCTAAAAAATATCGAACAACAACAGGAGCTAGTTTTACTTCTTTTCGATTCGAAGTGTCGTTAGTAACACTTACAAAAAGCGTCTTTTGCAAATCTGCGTGTAACTAACTCTTCGATACACAAGGGTAATTTTGGTTCAAAAAATTTCAAAATCAATTTCGACGTACACTCAGATGTTTTAAAACTCATATCATGCATTTCAGTGTGGAAAGCAAATGTAGCCTCTTTTGCGGCAATAATAAAATCATCTTGAATGCGTTCATCATTTATAAAATATATTTTAATAGACGAAGTGCTTGTAACCGCCAACCCTGCGTTTTGCACACTTCAAGTGATCTTTAATGTCCGATTGACCGCCGTGAAAACTCTGAGAAACAATGTTGGCATTTTACTTTGCTGTCATCACCGCGAAGCTTTTTTTTATAAAAGGATAGTCTTTTTGCAGTTCACTCGTACATTTACAACTTCTTTTTGCAATTTTAAAACAATAAATTGTTGATTTCAAATTAAAAATAAACCGCGCGTAACCACTACACCTACTGCCTACACAAAGCGTATTTAAACTACAAGCGCTCGCCGACAGACAGGCTGGCTGGCCCGCATGCGTTGCGCGACAGTGCGCCGCTAAGCAAGTTACCCTCAGCAGAGTACAATATAGAGAGTAAAATTACTCGCTGTCTTCAGGGCAGTCTGAACCTCGGTTACGAACGTAAGCCCCTATCCAGCGTAAGCGCTTTGTAATTTTTATTACAATCGCTTAACTTCACAAAAAAGAACCTAGCGTTTTCGCTCATCATTCCGGCTTCGTGATTTTCGTTGCATCGGAGTTAGATCTGTCACTGCATACATACAGATAACACGAAGAAGCGGTCAATAGGAGAGGATCTAGGACATAGTTGCCAACAGCAGGATCGTCGTCGGTTCAAGGTCAACGGTAATAGGTATCATTAATAAAAATACTTTAATTTAATTACATTGTTGTTTTTATTTTAACTGTGAATTTCCTCCGTTTCGAATTGGGTCTCTGATTTCCAAGCCTTTTTCCTCGGGGTATGAGGCTGCATCTCGGCAGGACCCGGCCTTTCGATAAACAGACTTTCAATTTTTTAATCCTCAATTCTTACAACCCTATTACAAACAATGCAGCCGAGATGGTAAAGCAAGGTCGCCACCGAGCTACCATCAAAGCTGTGTCCCCTAACCCCGACGACACCTGTCCACCTACACACACAGCACACACCTACGCACATACACTAGCCTCTCCAGCACCTTCCACATGCACAAGACCCCATTCAAACGCCTTATCTATTTCCACTTCCTCTACATATTCCTATACTTCAACATGATACTCAGCTAAGGCACACAAACACACACACACACACACACACACACACAAACCCGCACACAAACCAGAATACACACACACACACACACACACACACACAAACCCGAACACCCACACAAACCCGCCCTGTTACCCACTCCAGCCCAGCCAACTAACTATTTTCACACCCTCTACCTCCAGCAACACACACACCCTTACCCAATCCTTGAGATATTGCATCCGCAATATACCGAAATCCATCACCTCACAGAAATCAATTCCCTCAAACCCCTTAACCTTCCGTGGTTGAGCTTAACGTTCAACCACAATCACACCTACCTCGTCGAAACCTCCTTTCCCTTACCAGATGGAACGCAACTTTGACTGCGTCACCATTTCGAAGAACCTTCCTAACATTAACCCAGTTATCCGGCCCCCATCAACCTAACTCCATCCCTAGACCTCCTTCCTATTCCTACGTGATTCGTCACGTGGATAAGGACATCCTTAGCGACTAGATCCTCGATGCAATCGACCTGCCTCACGTGAGAAAGGCCGTGCGCATCACCTCGAAGGCTACCAATACTCCGACTTCCCTAGTCCGCATCATCACAAACTCCCAAACCACCTTCGAGTTCCTTCTCGCAACCAGTGTGTCCATGTTCGGGAGACACTATCGTTGCGAGCCATCCATCATTCCTACAGCTCTCCCCATGGATAGTGTAACCTGCACGCAGGTGGGACATAACTCTGAGAAGTGTCCGACCCAAGCGATCCAGTGTCCCAACTGTGGCAGAAGCCACAAATCCATGTCCTGCAAGTCCACGACAAACGCAAAGTGTAACAACTGCCGGGATGCCCACCCCACCTCCTCCTTCAAGTGCCGGATGCGGAGGGAACCTTTTAGTTCTCCGTCACAGATGGCAATCCTCGATCCAATCATGTCTGACGAGTCTGACTCTGAAGACATCGCTCACCTTAAACCTATTCCCGGCACAGATCCCGTCACTATCGAATCCTTTATACAAGTCCTTACGCACTCTCTCCTAGACCTGTTTCCTAACCACCGACGCCGTGTTATCCGAACCATCGAATCCTTATCCCTCAACTTTTTCCAACGGCGTATCAACGTCTGCGTAGCCGGTACGCGGAGTAAGGTCGCCGTAGTCCGCCAACACCATCCTTAAACGCCTTTGTTCCCAATGGATATCGTAACAGGGACCATTAATGCTAGGGACGTTCGTCGGAAACGCTCTCTAATTAAACACTTCCTACATGAACACAATGTACACGTTCTTTCAATCACAGAAACCAAACTCTTACAAAAATGCACACTACAATTTAACACTTATAATTCCTTCCTCAACAGTAGCGTACACGGAACCGCCCTCCTAGTTAAAAACTGTTTCCCTTCAACTCCATTTCAACTACCTGCGCACCTGCAGTAACTCAAATGCGTTGCTGCAACGGTGCACTTCCCCACTTCTATAGTATTCACATCTTACTACAATCCACCCGGGTACAATATACTTTCCGATGACCTGTTAGTTTATGTCTTCAGCCTCCCAAATGCAGTCATCCTAGTTGACTTCAATGCCCGCCATATTCAATTCGGTGACACCGCAACGAATGGAAACAGCAACCGACTATCATCTGCTCTGTTGCAGTTGCCTATGTTGAGGATCGCCAATACACAACCTACGCATTTCGACCACTTAGGTGCCTCAATAATAGATTACATAATAGTTTCCGAATCAATAGCACACTACTTCGATCGTGAGTGCTTTCTAGGTACCACGATCACTTCAGATCATATTCCACTCCTGGTCAAAACTTTATTTTGTTTAGCTCCCCCCTTCTAATACAGACTAGAATGTGTTCGCCGAACACATCTCCAACAACCTTCCTACACCCGATCTTCAAACCACCCAAGATCTCGAGAGAGCCATTAGAGACCTAACTTCCGTAATTACGGAAACGGTCGACACCTCAGTCCCGCTTAAAACATCGACATTTCTAAAAAACCGCTCCCACGACACACAGTGAACTGGATCAAAGAGAAGAGACGGATCTATCGTCAATTCTTGAGATCCAGGGATCCGGCTCTCAAGACAGAATACAATCGCCTTAACGCCTTAATCAGGCGAGAAGCCAATAAACACACAGAAGACTCCTGGGCTAAAGTCACTTCCAGTTGGATCATCCAGACGGTAAACGATCTGGCAACGGTTTGACTGACTGACCAGAAGAAAAGTTGACCCCAAATCCCATCTAACCGACCTTCAGGGCAACCTAATCTCCTCTGACCAAGGAAAGGCCGATTTCATTGGTCACCACCTCCAATCCATATTCCAATCCCCCCATGATCTCCAATTCGATCCTGTTATCAAGGGATTTCTCGAGAACCGCCTCGAAGAATTCCGAAACCTTAACCTTCCCGAACCCCAACTCGATAAAGAGAATCCTTTCTATGCCCCAATTACGCCCGACCAGGTCAATGCCTATTTTAAAAAAGGGAAAAACTCAGCCCCAGGCCGCGACGGCCTCAATAGAAAGATCCTACGTTACCTACTCCGCCCATGCCTCCAACTACTCGCAAACATTTACAATAAGTGCCTAACCCTCTCTTACTTCTCGACGGATTGGAAATCGGCGTCCACCGTCATGATACCAAAACCCCACGCAGACCTAACCTCACCTAATTCTTACAGACCCATATCCCTCCTGAGTTGCCTCGGAAAATACTTCGAGCAAATTCTAGCGAGGCGGCTCAGGGAACACCTAGAGTT
The DNA here is from genome assembly GCA_036346205.1 of Vesta saturnalis. Classification (NCBI taxonomy): domain Eukaryota; kingdom Metazoa; phylum Arthropoda; class Insecta; order Coleoptera; family Lampyridae; genus Vesta; species Vesta saturnalis. Next base: position 733,717 of record JARFJB010002134.1, read on the forward strand.
TAACGACCTTCTTCCCAACAGCCAATTCGGCTTCCGCCCAAACCGAACGTGTCACGATCCCTTGTTGAAGCTGATTACCGAGACCACCAGCGCATTCAACCACAAGCAATGCAATCTTGCAGTGTTCTCGGATATTAAGCAATCATTTGACAGGGTCTGGCACGCCAGTCTCCTACAAAAAATCTCAAACCTTAACATTTCCGACCCCTTCTCCAAACTCCTGATTTCGTGCCTGACCAATCAATCGGTCAGGGTGAAAGTAGGGAAAAACTTCTCAGATCCTTTCCAACCCACAGCAAGCGTTCCGCAAGGTTCTGCCTTACCCCCCTCCCTTACACCATCTTTCCTTCAGATATCCCTCAAGTCACCCAATCCGGAGTAGACGTTGCGCAGTTTGCAGATGGCACCGCCTTCTGGTCGGTTAATCGGAACAGCAAAACGGCTTCCAACCGCACATCCAAAACCCTTCGGAACTTTTCCAACTGGGCCAACCGGTGGAGAGTCTCCATTAACCCCTCCAAAACTCAAGCAATTCTCTTTCCTTCACCCTAGTTACGCCGAAGACAAATTCCCAAACTTATCCTCCAGAAACGTCTCCCTCGCCATTAACCAAGAGAGAATCCCCCTTCACATTCCTAGGTATCCTTCTCACCAGAACACTTAATTGGCTCCCCGATGTTAGGAAAACAATTAACCGAATTAGAAACCGTGAAAACCTACTGGGCGCCCTCCGGGGTCGAATCAGAAGTTGCCACCCCAAAACACTCAAACACACATATGAAACTTACATCCGCCCTGTCATGGATTTCCGAGCACCAATATACACAAACAATAACCCTAACCACCTCTTCCCTATAGCATCCTGTGAACGCCGGATATTTAGACGTATACACGGGCTACACTTCAGGTACTCCAGCAACCTCACAACACAACACGCAAACATACCACGAATCACAAACAGAATCCGAACACTTCAGAAAAACTTTGCACACAAAATGACTTTCGGTGATACCATCCCAACCTAAGAAATGACCACAACTTCCTACACCTACCAACCTCCCAAATTCCCACGGAAAAAACCCAAACGTAAATTTGAACACCCTCCCGCGATATTAACCCAATTATTAGACGAAGTGTGGAACACGTACTTGTGCACCTGTTTGGTTCCGAAATCTGTCTAACTCGACTGTAGCAATCATCGAGGGAAAAATTTATTTGTTTACCTAATACTTTGGTCTTCTGTTCTTTCCTAATTCTTATAGTTCTTATGATTCTAATATTAACAAACCTTTTTTGTGTCAAGCATTCAGAAGTCCGGAAGAGGAATCTATAACCTTGTTCGTTTCTGAAATCGGAGTAAATTGAGGCAAACCTTGTGTATTAGGACATCATGAGTTTGAAGAGGTATTTGCTCACATTTTCTGTACCAGGGGTACAGAAGTGTGGAACACGTACTTGTGCCTCTGGTTGGTTCTGAAATCTGTCTAACCCGACTGTAATAATCGTCGAGGCAAAAATTGTGTGTTAGGACATTATAAGTTTGAAGAGATATTTGTTTACCTAATAATTTGGTCTTCTGTTCTTTCCTAATTCATATAGGTCTTTTCATTCTAAAATTAACAAACCTTTTTTGTGTCAAGTATTCAGAAGTCCGGAAGAGGACTCTATGACCTTGTTTGCTTCTGAAATCGGCGTAAATAGAGGCAAACCTTCTGTATTAGGATTTCATGAGTTTGAAGAGATATTTGCTCACATTTTTATACCAGGGGTACAAAAGTGTGAAACACGTACTTGTGCCCCTGTTTGGTTCCAAAATCTGTCTAAAACGACTGTGACAACCATCGAAGCAAAAATTGTGTGTTAGGACATCATACGTTTGAAGAGGTATTTGTTTACCTAATACTTTGGTCTTCTGTTCTTTCCTAATTCTTATAGTTCTTTTGATTCTAATATTAACAAACCTTTTTTGTGTCAAGCATTCAGAAGTCCGGAAGAGGAATCTATAACCTTGTTCGTTTCTGAAATCGGCGTAAATTGAGGTAAACCTTGTGTATTAGGACATCATGAGTTTGAAGAGGTATTTGCTCACATTTCCTGTAACAAGGGTACAGAAGTGTGGAACACGTACTTGTGCCTCTGTTTGGTTGTGAAATCTGTCTAACCCGACTGTAATAATCATCGAGGCAAAAATTGTGTGTTAGGACATTATAAGTTTGAAGTGGTATTTGTTTACCTAATACTTTGGTCTTCTGTTCTTTCCTAATTCATGTAGGTCTTTTCATTCTAAAATTAACAAACCTTTTTTGTGTCAAGCATTCAGAAGTCCGGAAGAGGAATCTATGACCCTGTTTGCTTCTGAAATCGGCGTAAATAGAGGCAGACCTTCTGTATTAGGACTTCATGACTTTGAAGAGTTATTTGCTCACCTGTTCTATACCAAGGGTACAGAAGTGTGGAACACGTATTTGTGCCCCTGTTTGATTCTGAAATCTGTCTAAACCGACTGTAACAATCATCGAGGCAAAAATTTTGTGTTAGGACATAATAAGTTTGAAAAGGTATTTGTTTACCTAATACTTTGGTCTTCTGTTCTTTCCTTATTCTTACAGTTCTTTTGATTCTAAAATAAACAAACCTTTTTTGTGTCAAGTATTCAGAAGTCCGGAAGAGGAACCTATGATCCTGGTTGCTTCTGAAATCGGCGTAAATTGAGGCAAATTTTGTGTTTTAGTACATCATGAGTTTGAAGATGGATTTGCTCACCTTTATTACACCAGGGGTACAGACGTATGGAACACGTACCTGTGCCCCTGTTTGGTTCCGAAGTCTGTCTAAACCGACTGTAATAATCATCGAGGCAAAAATTGTGTATTAGGACATCATAAGTTTGAAGAGGTATTTGTTTACCTAATACGTTGGTCTTCTGTTCTTTCCTAATTCTTATAGTTCTTTTGATTCTAAAAATAACAAACATTTTTTGTGTCAAGTATTCAGAAGTCCGGAAGAGGAATCTATGACCCTGTTTGCTTCTGAAATCGGCGTAAATAGAGGCAAACTTTGTGTATTAGGACATCATGAGTTTGAAGAGGTGTTTGCTCACTTTTTTTATAGCAGGGGTACAGAAGTGTGGAATACGTATGTGTGCCCGTGTTTGGTTCTGAAATTCTGTCTAACCCGACTGTAATAATCAGAGTCAGGCAAATATGTAAAATGCATATTGCGCATGCATTTGCATATTTTAGACCTTTTTATTGAATTTTGCATATATTGAAACGCTTAAAAATAAAATGCATATAATTCCTTTTCAAAACTAATTTTATTTCTATTTAAAATATCTTCCTACCTAATGATGTACAAATCAACAAAATTCTTATCTTAATCTTTTACCTGGAATGGTTAGAAAGTTCAAGAAAGATTACCTCTAATTGTGTTTGGATTACAGGATTAAATAGGTTCATTAAAATGTCATTTTATGTCGTTGCTTGCACTTAGGTACTTCTAAACGGGTAAACTACCAATGCAGGTAGTTCATTTTATGTTTCAACTTCAACAGTTTCTGTTGCAAAGTACAAAGTGTTATTCTTGAAAGTTTTATTATGAAGTGTTTTGTATCTATCAACAATGTCGAAAGAAGGCAATGTTTCTGGGTGGATCAAACCGTATTCGGAGTTACACATAGATATGGGAAAAGTGTTTTGCTCTGCATGCAGTAAAATTGTAAGTACCTAACCTACGTAATTTTTTTTAAAAACATTAATTTTGAGGCCCTAGATAAAAAGACTTAAGATTTTTTTATATTTTTTAAATATTTTGTAAATATTTGAAGTCATTTGACATATTTATTCATAAGATTTTCTATTAAATTTTAATGTGAAATATTTTGGAACTTTTCGAGTCTTTTTAAACCCATCTTCTGACGTTAGGTAATTTTGTGACATGGAAATGTTTTCAATATCCCTGAATTAAAAATACGGTAATTTTTATATACTTAAAAAGAATTGTTTTGCAGATAACATGTGATAAAAAATTTCAAATAGTTCAGCATTGCAAAACTGCTTTACACATGGCTAACAAAAATAAATTAAAATCGGGAGAGAAGAAACAAGAGTCCATATCCAAATGTTTTCAATCCACTCATCAAAAATCAAATGAACAAGCGATATTTAACCACGATTTATGTGAAGCATTCTTAAGCTCAAATATACCTTTATCGAAATTATCAAACGAAAATTTGCGAAAGTTTCTCGAAAAACATTGCAAATGGAACGTTCCCAGCGAAAGAAGTTTAAGAAGAACTGAAGTGGATTCTGTATATTCTGTAGTATTAAATAAAGTAAAATTAGATATAGGAAATAATTATTTTTATGCATGCGTAGACGAAACAATAGATTCTTCAGGTCGTTATATCGCGCATTTAATAATTGGGGCTCTAAAAAGTGAACAACATTCAAAATCCTACTTAATTGCCTGCAAGCAGCTAGATAAAACAAATGCTTTAACAATATCAAGATTTTTGCAAGATAGTTTAACGAATTTTTTCTCCCTTTAGCTGTTCCTAAAGAAACATTTTTACTGTTTCTTTCAGATGCTGCACCCTATATGGTTAAAGCAGGTCAAAATTTGCAAATTTTTTATCCAAATTTAATACATACAACTTGCCTAGCCCATGGTATTAATAGAGTCGCAGAACAAATTAGAAATAAATTTCCTAATGTTAATAATTTGATTTCAAATATGAAAAAAATATTCCTTAAGGCACCTATAAGAATTCAACTTTATAAGGAGCGTTTGCCAAACCTTCCTCTTTCACCACAACCTGTTATTACTAGATGGGGAACTTGTTAGAGGCTGCAATGTTTTACGCAGAAAATTTTGCACAACTAAACCGTTAACAATGGAATTAGTCGACGACTCATCTCAATCCTTTCACAGGCAAAACAATTGTTTAAAAATAACATTTTACAACAACAACTTGCGTACATAAAATCGAATTACAACTTTGTACGAAGTTCTATTCTTCTACTACAGAATCCCAACTTATCCTTAATTGAAGCAATTAAAATAGTAAAAAATTTTGAAATATCTTGCAAAAATGTTGAGGGTCAAATTGGGGAAGACATTTTTAAGAAATTTCGTTTTTCTTTCAAAGGTTGGAAATGTTTTTAATGGGGAGTTTGATGAAATCTTAAATTTAGATCCAGAAATTTTGCCTTATTTTAAATATGCCCCCATAACTTCAGTAGATGTAGAACGGAGTTTTTCCATTTATAAACATATGTATTCAGATAGGAGAAGAAACTTTTTACTAGAAAATTTTGAAAACACTTAATTTTTACAACTAAAAATGTAGTTATGTATATATAAACATTTTAATAAAGCAATTATCTAAACGATTTGTTTTATTGCGTAAAAAAAGTAATATTTATAATATAATTAATTTATTCGAACGGTTTATGAAGTGCATATTTTGATAAATTTTGCTAAAATAAATACATATTTAACACATTTGATATGCACATATATCAGCATATTTTGTACTTTTTGGTCTGCATATTTGCCAGACTCTGGTAATAATCATAGAGGCAAAAATTGTGTATTAGGACATCATAAGCTTGAAGAGGTATTTGTTTACCTAATACCTTGGTCCTCTGTTATTTCCCAATTCTTGTAGTTCCTTTGATTCTAAAATTAACAAACCTTTTTTGTGTCAAGTATTCAGAAGTCCGGAAGAGGAACCTATGACCCTGTTTGCTTCTGAAATCGGCGCAAATTGATGCAAAAATTGTGTATTAGGGCATCATAAGTTTGAAGAGGTATTTGTTTACACAATACTTTGGTCCTCTGTTCTCTCCCAATCCTTATAGTGCTTTTGATTCTAAAATTAACAAACCTTTTTGTGTCAAGTATTCAGAAGTCCGGAAGAGGAACCTATGACCCTGTTTGCTTCTGAAATCGGCGTAAATTGATGCAAAAATTGTGTATTAGGACATCATAAGTTTGAAGAGGTATTTGTTTACCTAATACTTTGGTCCTCTGTCCTTTCCTAATTCTTATAGTTCTTTTGATTCTAAAATTAACAAACCTTTTTTGTGTCAAGTATTCAGAAGTCCGGAAGAGGAACCTATGACCCTGTTTGCTTCTGAAATCGGCGCAAATTGATGCAAAAATTGTGTATTAGGACATCATAAGTTTGAAGAGGTATTTGTTTACCTAATACTTTGGTCCTCTGTTCTTTCCCAATCCTTATAGTGCTTTTGATTCTAAAATTAACAAACCTTTTTGTGTCAAGTATTCAGAAGTCCGGAAGAGGAACCTATGACCCTGTTTGCTTCTGAAATCGGCGTAAATTGATGCAAAATTGTGTATTAGGACATCATAAGTTTGAAGAGGTATTTGTTTACCTAATACTTTGGTCCTCTGTTCTTTCCTAATTCTTATAGTTCTTTTGATTCTAAAATTAACAAACCTTTTTTGTGTCAAGTATTCAGAAGTCAGGAAGAGGAACCTATGACCCTGTTTGCTTCTGAAATCGGCGTAAATTAATGCAAAAATTGTGTATTAGGACATCATAAGTTTGAAGAGGTATTTGTTTACCTAATACTTTGGTCCTCTGTTCTTTCCTAATTCTTATAGTTCTTTTGATTCTAAAATTAACAAACCTTTTTTGTGTCAAGTATTCAGAAGTCAGGAAGAGGAACCTATGACCCTGTTTGCTCCTGAAATCGTCGTAAATTAATGCAAAAATTGTGTCTTAGGACATCATAAGTTTGAAGAGGTATTTGTTTACCTAATACTTTGGTCCTCTGTTCTTTCCTAATCTTATAGTTCTTTTGATTCTAAAATTAACAAACCTTTTTGTGTCAAGTATTCAGAAGTCCGGAAGAGGAACCTATGACCCTGTTTGCTTCTGAAATCGGCGTAAATTGATGCAAAATTGTGTATTAGGACATCATAAGTTTGAAGAGGTATTTGTTTACCTAATACTTTGGTCCTCTGTTCTTTCCTAATTCTTATAGTTCTTTTGATTCTAAAATTAACAAACCTTTTTGTGTTAAGTATTCAGAAGTCCGGAAGAGGAACCTATGACCCTGTTTGCTTCTGAAATCAGCGTAAATTGATGCAAAATTGTGTATTAGGACATCATAAGTTTGAAGAGGTATTTGTTTACCTAATACTTTGGTCCTCTGTTCTTTCCTAATTCTTATAGTTCTTTTGATTCTAAAATTA